>CM035796.1:42692591-43065091 GCA_020466265.1 Siphamia tubifer
GCCCCCTGATTTGGCTACAGCTGCACAGTAGTGAATTACTCATGACAACTAACTGCTGTTATGGACTTTCACAACTGTGCTTCACACTGCTAACAGCTTCAGTCCCCTCAGGAATTTCTTACCTCCGCCAAGGAGGTATTAAATTCAGGTCAGTTTGTTTGTCTTGTCTGTCTGTCTGTCAGCAAGATTACGCAAAAAGTTCTGAATGGATTTTGATGAAACTTTCAGGAATGATAGATAATGGGTCAACCCATCAATTTTGAGCAATGAAGGTCAAAGGTCAAGGTCACAGTAAAGGTCAACAGCTAAAACACATCAGTGGTAATATGTCAGGATTCATACAAGATAGAATCTGGTGTCATTTTTTTTCATTCACATGGTCTCACCTTCAGACATCAGATGGGCGGCTGTGGTACAGTGGGTCGCCCAATGACTGAGAGGTTGGCGGTTCGCGTCCCGGCTCTGGCTGTCCACATGTCGAAGTGTCCTTGGGCAAGACACTGAACCCTGATTTAGGCCCCCAGTAGGACTGACCTTAGACCTTAGAAACCTACTGGTGTATGAGTGTGTGTGAATGGGTGAATGAGAGGCAAATGTAAAGCGCTTTGAGCACCATGAAGGTGGAAAAGAACTATATAAATGCAGTCCATTTACCATTTACCATGGTCAACACCTATGACTCCATCACGTCACGTTTTGACGTCATATGACGACATATCAAGCCTTGGCGGAGGTCTGCTGTTTCTGACTGCTTTGTTGTCATTGTTGCATCCACAGCAAGTCTGGTTGCAACCAAGGTTATTATTACAACACATTCACATGAGTTAAACAAGGTCCGTAATTTACTGAATTATCAGGTGGAACATCTGATTGACCTTCAACTGAACATTACAACAATGTTAACGACTGTAAGCTACATTACTATCTTGCTCATCCACCGTTCAGTTTTATTACTTCACTTTTAGACCCTTGTCATTTTTGGTTTGTTTGTTCTTAGCTGTAGTTTAGTAGGCGGAGGCACATTGCCCAGTTTCCTGATTTTCGTGAATTCAAGTCTGAACATAGACAGTGACATTTGAGTGTTGGATAAGTGACTGGCGGCTCCCTTCATGGCCATAATAATAACTCCAGAGAACATACCTATGTCCTGCTCTCACCACCACATCTCTCCATTCCTACAAGTGGCTGTCAAATAATGATCCGTACCACATGCTTTTGCGCCGCATCCCGTGAGTCCTGTGAAGTCCCATCCCGTTGCAGACCCTTACCTGGAACAGTTGGACATTCCCTTTAGCAAAAGGTAAATCATCAGCAAAGGTTACATTATGAACCAAATTGTCACTGGAGTGGACTAGACCATTGCTTCAGATGTGACGTGATGGTAAAAGGTTTGGGGGGAAATAGCGGCAGTGCTGCTTTGTGATGGTTGGACTTGGTTGGAAATGATGGTTGGACTTCTCTCTGTTGTTTCTTTAATGGGTTAGAATGACAGACAGACGTTTCAGCCCAACAGCCTTCTTCAGCGTCAGTCATGCTAACCCATTAAAGAAACAACAGAAACTACAACTGAGAGTTTCCTTCTACAAATGTACTGTACCCAGTTGCCCGCACCCGAAGATTTTTTTGGAGTTGAGCACACTTTCTAAATAAAATCGGGCTTTTATTTTGAAAAGTTGTCGTTCTGTCTTCCACAGTCATGAAAGGTTTGGTATGAATGTTGAGTCATGTCTCATGAAACAGTCATGAATGCTTTATGTGCAGTTTATGACAGCTGCTATGAATGTGTTATGAAGTCACTCATCAAGTAAAGTGTTACCGAAAACAACTGAGAAGAAAATATGGAGTCATTTAATGGATTATTGTGCTCTTCATCCCACGGCCCGCATTTCTGACACATAAATGTGCATTCTTTAACAGACTGACCACATGGAACCTTCAAATGTCAGATATATTACCTTTAACATTTGGAATTATAGTTGATTATTATTGATTATTCGAAAACTTTTTTTAAAGTATTTAAGTTTTACCAGTCTGTATGTCTGTGTGTGTGTGTGTGTGTGTGTGTGTGTGTGTGTGTGTGTGTGTGTGTGTGTGTGTGTGTGTGTGTGTGTGTGTGTGTGTGTGTGTGAAAAGTACACTGAAGACATTAACAGAAAAAATTTAAAATCACATAATGACAATATTTTAATTTACAAACTAATCTCTAATAAAAAAGTGACCAGGTATTTCACATTTTATTGTTACAGGACAGTTTGTAAAAACAATATTTTCATAATTTAATATTATTTTTTGTAGTAATGACAATACAGTGCCAAATATTTGAAGCTGTCATCATTTATAGACAAAGAACAAACTGAGAAACAAACAGAGTCATTCAACAGGTTATGATTCTTTTCATCCTACAGGCCGCATTGGAACTGTTGGAAGGCTGCATTTGGCCCCCAGGCCGTATATTTGAGACCCATCATATAGACTATCATGGTTAGGACATATTATCATATTTATTAAATACTGTATTTGTAGTTGTACTTCTTCATTTTGATGTCTTTGTGTGTTTGAAATAAAATTTAAACTGAACTGAATAATAAAGCAGAAGTCAATTAGGCTTAAATGTGTTATTATAACAAAAGTGAATTCAACTGGTTCTATTGTGTTTCTGTTTGGGAGGTATTGGTGCTTCTACCTGGACTGTTGAGGTCATGTTACTTCGAAGTTATTTAAATAAAGTACAAAACTGGTGAAGAAGTGGATTTACCAGAGAAAAGGCTGAGGGTTTCCAGAGAATCTGGGTTCATCTGTGGCCAGCTCATATAGAAACTAGGTTAGTGTGGTTTCATACTGAAAATGAGCTCATGTGGTGTGAAGGTAACTGTAGTAAAGTGCAAAAAACAACAGGGTGCAAGGTTTTTACTGAATGTTTGAGATAAACATGAACTACTGTGAGGCAGACGTGATCTGAGTGTCCAGTCACTTGGTTTATGTACAACATAACTCAAAAACTAATGGGTGGATTTTGATGAAATTGCCAGTGTATGGTAGTAAGATATGGGGAGATAGTGATTAGATTTTGGTTGTGGGAGTGTGGGATGTGCCTTGACGGAGCTCTGCTTTTCTAGTTAAGAGGTAGAATTTTTTTACATATCACTTTTTGTCTTATTTAACTCTGCTTATTTTATTCATAATCATAACTTTTAATCCTAACTTATTCTGAGCTATTTTTTATCTTAGAGCCATTTACATAATTGACTCGTCTCATCATCTGAACCCGCTTTATCCTTTATCCTTTGTCAAGGGGGTCACTGGGGGCCTAATCCAGCTCCAATGGGTGAAGGTGGGGTACACCCTGTATGAGTCTCCAGTTCATCTCAGGACTGAACATATATAGACAAACAATCACTGTCACATTCACATCTATGGACAATTTAGATTAACTAGTTAACCAGTTAACCAGTTAACCAGTTAACCTATCAGTGCATGTGTTTGGATGGTGGGAGGAAAGTGGAGTACCTGGAAAAAAAACGCACAGACATGAGGAGAACATGTAAACTCCACACAGAAAGGTCTGGTGTGGGAATAGAACCAGGGTCCTTCTGTCTTTGAGGCACAAGTGCTAACCCTGCACCACTGTGCCGCCCCCATTTACATTCTGTATTTATTCATGTATTTAAGTGCTGATGTTGTAGGTTTGGGTTTTTCTTACTACCTATCTATAGGCGTTTTCCCACAGAGTAGTTTTAGGAACTATGTAGTTCCTATGGAACCTTTGGGTTTGCATTGTGACAGGGCAGTAGGAACCATGGGAGGGGCCAATGTGACACTGACGTCCACCACAGTGACATATTCTTCAATCACTAAATTTGACAAGGACAATGGTAGATTGGATCAGCCGGACGGACGGGGGGGGCGGGACAGGTCGTTCAACACATTCAAAGAGGATGGTAATATTGTAAATTGTTAAATTTCACACTTTTGAAAGATGACAGCACTGTTGAAAGAAGAAGATCTTGCAAAATATAACCAGACCACTGAGGACGACTCTAGGTCTAAGTTTATTATTTTTTCAGTAAACCGTAGGACAAAGGTAAAGATGAATGGAATGTACAAAAACACTGCATTTACCATTCATTTATTAGTGTATAAATGACTGTATAATATAATTCAACAGAAGTTCTTAAAGATAAATGACTGAACAAACAACTGACTTGTTAAAAATAAACCATTGACGCCATATTTGACTTGCATCACAAACAGTAGTAGAAGCTTTCGCAAATAATAATGCAAGACAGCCAGCCAATCTATCACTTGCATTTTATTATTTTATTGTCACTTTGCATTGTCATGGCCACACTTCCTCTGTCTAGTTTGAGCAGTGTACAGGAAACTGTACACCACAAAAAAACTGTCTTGAATGAGTCAGTAGTTTAATCAGGTTCAGACGAATATAATAAATAAAAAAACTATATTCCATCCTAGTGCTGCTTAGATTTTCCAAAACACTCCACATGAAAGGAAAAAATAAAGTACCGTATTTTCTGGACTACAAGCTGCTACTTTTTTCATATGTTTTGAACCATGAGGCTTATAAAGGTGCAGCTATTCTGTGGATTTTTATTCCACCACTAGGGGCGCTATAACCGAAATTAAAATCAAAACTACTAAGACCAATCAATGCAAAGAAGAATATGTTACTTTTTCTGTATGAGATAGAACACAGACGACAATTTAGCAACTGCTAATTATTTTTCAAATCCTCACTCCATCATGGAACCCACATGAAGAACTTCATATGATGCAAGTTTTAAGTTGAAGGGTAGCAATTTTGCTATCCAGGAAGAAACCGCACTGCTGCACGCAGCATCAATGAATGTGTGGTGAGACGTTGGAGGTCACAGGAAGAGCTCATACAATGCCAAAAGTTGAAAAAAGCTTTTGGAGGACATAAAAGCAGGTGGTCTGAACTTCAAAATATCCTGTAGGACCTGGTGAACATACAGAGAGCAGGTGGCTGAGGTGTATCAACTGAATAGAATCACCCACGAAATTAACATTAACACTGTCATGGTGTTCCAGATTTATGAAATGTAAAAACCTGTCCATCAGGACACGGACCCCTCTGGCAGCAACTCCCCCCCTGACTATCATGAAAAAATTGAAAACTTCCACAAATTCAAAACAAGGCACAAGAACACATAGTATTTACAGTCACTTCACATCTGTGTGAGTCATTTAAAGCTGGACCTCCAGGTTTATCGGCAGATTTGGAGACAAATGGTTAGAAGTCATTCACGAAAACCGGCCACATGCAAAAAGCATCCTTTTCAGATGTCTGTCAGTGGATCCTATCAGCCTGGAGTGCTGTGAAAGAATCCACCATCACCAACAGGTTCAGAAAGGCTGGACTGTTACACGAAGAGAGCAGCACCTTCAGAGCCAACTTCACCAGAGGATGATAGAGACACAGAGAGTGAGACTGACGGAGACAGATGTGACCAAGAATTCTGAGGTTGTTCAACAAGAAGACAAGTTCATGGGTTTTCAGCGGAGATAATTAAAGTGATTTGTGATTTAAAACATGGGAGAAATGAAGACAAATAGGGTAAATGCTGCTTATTCCCCTCTTGGTTCTGTTCTGTTTGAATTAACAAAGTTGCTGCTGTGTTGAAAAGCACTGTTAGGAAAAACATCTGTTCAACTACAAACTAGAACAGAATGAGGAGGGCACAGTGTTTATGTTCTGTATCACAGTCATATTCATTGTGGTGAAATACAGCGTCTAATGTCAAGAATGGAGGAATTTACAGAGAGTTAAAAGAATCCAGCAGCAGGTGTTAATTTCATAGCACTAACCAACATCCGTATTAACCCTAAAACAGAATTGCATCGTCAGTCCCTTTATCACGTTTTCTCTGACATTTTTCCAACACACAGCTGACGCTACACAGGCAGTTTTAAAGACAGCAGTACTGCAAGATGTGGAGATAGGTGTGGTCTGGGCTCTACCACTCACCAATTACCTACATCATATAGTTTCTAGAGAACTAAAAAAGACCCTGCCTGTGAGTAGGAACAAAAAAGGTTCCGGGAAGTAACTAGTATTCAGAGAATGTCTAATCCATTTTAGACCTTTTTTGTGCCAATCTCAAGTTTCTATTACAACCCGCTCTTGAATTAGAGCTAATAATGTGATTTTGTCCTTTCTGATAAAGCAACCTCAACCTTTGACCTTTTGCAATATTGATAATTCCGTTATATGTATATATGCGTCAGTGCCTGTAATATTATGATAATATATCCAGTATTGATTAAATTATATTGTGATATGTCTATGCTTGACACACACAAACAGTGTTACAGAAGTTAATGTTGCTACTTGTCACCTTTGACCTCCAGAGATCTCAAAACCTATTTGCTGTAGGTGATAATACCAAGTATGACAGTTGTAGAAATCTTCATTATGCATCATTTGGTACCAATCTGAAGGTTCTCTGACCTGCCATACTTGAGTTATTATTTTGACCTTTTAATTAATTGTGACCTTGACCTTTGATCTTTCCTTAAATGGATCATTGTATCTGATGCACATTAACTATATGTATATGCCCATGTAATTTTACGGTGATATTTCAAGTATTCATTGAGTTATAGCATGATATGTCTCTGCGGACACACACACACACACACACACACAGGACAATAATCTTACTCAACCAATGTTGAGGTTATAGGAACTACAAAAGCTTCATCCCGTGGGACAGTGCCTTATCTATCTAGTGTTGTTTGATGAACAATACTATGTATATCCAAATTGTCTTCTAATGTTTAACCATAGCTCCCTTTCAGCCACATGAGCTGCTTTTCTTGTTAACCCAATCTGTAAAAAGGGTGTATTTTTCATCCTCTTAGTCACCAGGAGCTCCAGTCACCTGAGAAGTGCCTCCACAAAGATGGCATTGATCAGTGCTTTCACAGCCAGCCTCGCTCTGCCTCGCCACAAACACTACCAGACGCCTTCCAGAGTGGGACAGGATCAGAGGTGGCAGGGGTGGTGGGGGCTAGAGCGTCAGGTCAATGGCCGCTCCCTCTTTATAACAGCATGTTTAAGTTCATCCCCTGCCTCCGCCGACACAAACACAGGAGCCGTCTGAGAAGTTTGACTCTCAGCCAAAAGTCTGACCACAGTCATTGAGGATAATATTCAGTCACTGTAGAAGACTTATTGTCTGGTTCGTCGTACACTGTATGACCCAAGGATTCTGAAGTGATCAAGTCATCTGAGCGTAACTGATGAGTGAGTCATTACATTTGTTTATTTCATTCTGAATTATTTATTCGAAAGAAAATATTAATATCAATTAAAGCTTTTTTTTCATGTTTACATAGACATGTTAATTCTAAATAAAGGTTTCCATGGAAACAGGCGTCTTCCACTTTACTTAATTGGTCTTTCAGAGCTGACGGTAGAGAGGGTTCTGATTGATGTCTACAGGAAGAAAACGATGGCGTCCACTTCCTGTTTTATGTTTGTTTCAAGTCAATTTTATTTATAGAGCCCCAAATCACAACACCATCATCTCACAAGGCTTTACAGGGTTGATTGGAGAGAGTAATCAATCACAGAAATAGATGAAGTCTCAAGCCCCTCCCCCTATCCCCTAGACCCTCCTTCTCTGCAAAAACAACTTCCAAAATCCAGTGGGAAAGAAGAAATCTCAGGGAGAACCAAACTGAAGGACAGATCTCCTCCCATGGATGGACAGGCTATAAGTGAACGTCCATCTATAGATGAAAGGGGGGGGGGGGGGCGGGTGTCCATCATTTAGGTGAGGGTGGGGGAAGAGGTCTGGGGTCACAGGTCAGCACAGGAACACAGGTGAGTAATGTTAAAGAGGAATTAAGTGTTTCCATGTCAGAGGAATTATTGAACTCAGAATTAAGATCAGAATCAACCATTGACTTTATTCTGAATTCAGTTTAATTGTGAATTATCATTTTCAACTGGAATCAGGTGTTTACATGGTTCATCTGAAAGAGGAATGAACTTTTATTCTGGATTAAACAGAAGTAAAAACATTCACGTAAACAGGTCTAGTGTGTGTCTTTGTGCGTATGATTGAGAAGCACACAAAGGCGTGGAGAGATTGGATGTGTGTCACAGGTGTGCTTTTCATATTTTGTGTGTCACAGGGCAGCTGTGGTTCAGTTGGTAGGGTGGGTTGCCCAATGACCGAGAGGTTGGCGGTTCACGTCCCGGCTCTGGCTGTCCACATGTCGAAGTGTCCTTGGGCAAGACACTGAACCCTAACTTAGGCCCCCAGTAGGACTGACCTTAGACCTTAGAAACCTACTGGTGTATGAGTGTGTGTGTGAATGGGTGAATGAGAGGCTAATGTAAAGCGCTTTGAGCACCATGAAGGTGGAAAAGAACTATATAAATGCAGTCCATTTACCATTTTTACAGGACGGGAGGCACATATTTGTCGCTTTATTGGTTTTGTCCTCAGTCTCACACAAATATCATCAAACTGTTTCCACATATTCATACATACATCACTTCTCTCAGGGGTCAGTGGTTATTCAGTATTTATCAAACATCGATGAACTATTTGTATAGATTCAACGACAGATACATAATATTAATATTAGGGTTGGGTACTGAAAGGCTTTCATTCTATATCAAATTGGTACTTTCAAAATGGTTTCGCTTCCTAAACACTACTTAAATTAGTCCTTTAAAAGAAATAAACATTTATTTACAACCAGAGACATATGCGACAAAATGTAACCAATGACTGAACAAATTAGTTTGATTAACCTATTATTATTATTATTGTTAAGCGAGCACCACATCTCATGTCACCAGTTGAGGAATTCATAAACACCAGTTACTTATCTGTAGTTGTTATTACAGATGCTGTTCAATTCTGTGACCCATTTCTTTACATTCTGTATACTCTATGCGTAATCAAATGAAATTTTATCTGTAATTTTATTTCTTATTTATTGATTTATTTCTTATTTATAATCAGTTTATTTTGTTAATCAATGTGAAGCACTTTGGGCTACAGTGTTTGTATGAAAGGTGCGATACAAATAAAGATTATTATTATTATTATTATTATTGTTATTGTTATTGTTATTATTATTATTATTATTATTATTATTATTATTATTATTATTATTATTATTATTATTGTTATTGTTATTATTATTATTATTATTATTATTATTATTATTATTATTATTATTGTTATTATTATTATTATTATTATTATTGTTATTATTGTTATTATTATTATTATTATTATTATTATTATTATTATTATTATTGTTGTTATTATTATTATTATTATTATTATTATTGTTATTGTTATTGTTATTATTATTATTATTATCATTATTATTATTATTATTATTATTATTATTGTTATTATTATTATTATTATTATTATTATTATTATTATTATTATTATTATTATTATTATTATTATTATTATTATTATTATTATTATTATTATTATTATTATTATTAAAATGACTCATTTGTCACTGTCATGGTCCAGTACCTCCACAGTAGTTGGTCTGAAGGGGGTCTGCTATTTCCACACTGGGTATTTCCTTTTCTAATGTGCTATTAGCATAGCGCTATGGTACTTAGCTCTTCATGAAGGTGTTACATGGTCCAGTTTCTGTTTCAAAGGGATATTTCTTTTTTTTCACATGAATTTGTATGGGATCAGCGTCTTTACTCTGGTACACCTACAATGACTTAGCCTCGACACTTTCCTGTGAGCCCAGATCTGGTCTGATTTTGGTCAAAGCTAAAGTAGTCCCGGCAAGTTTACTGGGGTCAATAAAATAAAACGTGTTTCTTCTCAAAACAGTATGTGTTCATCAGTTGTTCCACAGTATTTGTGGCTGCTACGTGCAGGCATGCAGCTGTTAGCAGTGACAACGTGCATTGATCACTATGGAGAGAAAGTAGCTCCAAGCAATTACGAGGTGTGAGTTTTTGTTCCGTGTTGGTTTTGTTATGCAAATAAATCACTCATTCAAACACATACTGTTTTGAGAAGAAACACGTGTTTTGTTAACCCCAGGAAACCTGCCGGGACTACTTTCACTTTGACCAAAACCGGACACTAACTGGGCTCACCGGACACTGTCGGGGTAATGATAATAATAATAATAACAATAATAATAATAATAATAATAATAATAATAATAATAATAATGGATTAGATTTCTACAGCACTTTTCAAGGCACCCAAAGCGCTTTACATTATTGATCTATTATTCATTCACTCTCACATGTTCCCTCTGGTGGTGGTAAACTACATATGTAGTCACAGTTGCCCTGGGGCAGACTGACAGAAGCGTGGCTGCCATTTCGCGGATACGGCCCCTCTGACCACCACCAAACATTCATATGCATTCATACACCAATGTGAGTGACACTGGAGGCAAGGAGGGTAAAGTTTCTTGCCTAAAGACACAACGGACTGACTAGGACAGAGCAGGAATCGCACCGCCAACTCTTCGGTCAATGGACGACCCGCTCTCCCAAGTGAACCATGGCCGTCACTGTGGGTGCACCAGAGTAAAGACGCTGATGACATACACATTCATGTGAAAAATAATGAACTATCTCTTTAAGGTAAACACTTTCAGTACCCAACCCAAGTTAATATTGTAATATTGTATCATCTTTTCTATCTGGTTTTACATTATTGTAGTTGTAGTGCTATTCTTACTGTGCTTTTGGTACATTTTATATTCTATTTTCTTATTTTACCTTTTTGTAATTTTTTATGACTAATTAAATAAAATATAAAACAAACAAAAAAAATGTTAACTGACGTAGTGCTTCTTGTTCATATTTTTTGCAGTGTCTGGAGCAGTGCTGCTAATTTCATTGCACACATAATGACAATAAAAAGCTATTCTGTTCTATTTCCAAAGGTTAAGACGTTACTGATGCATGACTCAGCTGTCGTACGAAGAAACAAACGCATCAATATTAATTCATTTGTTTCATGAGGCAACTGTGACCTCTTTATCAACGTCCTGCCTTGTTTAGTTGATGCCGTGGACTTTTCCCAGTGTGATGTGGTGTTGTCATGAATTTCTGTGCTTGACGAGTCATCCCACACAGACCCTGAGTCACAGGCTGGTCGGACCCCCACCCAACCCTAACCCCTCCTCAGCCCTGCCTTCCCCACATCTCAGTCTAAACCAGAGGTGTCAAACATGCGGCCCGGGGGCCAAATCCGGCCCGCCTAAGGGTTCAATCCGGCCCTTTGGATGAATTTATGAAATGCAAAAATTACACTAAGATTTAAATCATTTTAGTTCATGGTTCACATTCAGATGAATTCAGTCTCATAATATAATAAGCTACAAATATTCACAAGTAAAAAAAAAAAAAAAAATCCTCGTAATTTTTTTTTTCATTTAGTGACACTAAAACAAAGTTTCATTTCACAAAAAAATAATCCTATCAAATGTGAAAAATTTCAAATATCTTTAAGAGAAGTATCGGTAAATACAATTTTCATAATATTCCAACTATTACTAAATATGCATATTTGTAGATCCTGTATGATCTGTAAGTTAGAATGCATATGTGTAAATGGTAAACTAAAGTCTAATATTGTTTGTTTTCATGATGTAATTTTACTTTTTTCCCTTTAAAACAGATAAAAGTTTGGAGTGGACGTTATATATTATGTTTTGCTTTTGTTTGTTTTTTTTGTTTTTTTACTGGTTCGGCCCACTTCAGATCAAATTTAGCTGTATGTGGCCCCTGTACTAAAATGAGTTTGACACCCCTGGTCTAAACAGTGGCATTGTCATACATATTTAACCAGGAAAATCTCATTGACATTAAAAATCTCTTTTCCAAGAGTGTCCTGGCCAAGATGGGCATATATACAATAGTTACAGACATTCATTCATAAAACAAAACAAACCATCATTATAACAAGGTGCACAGCGTCAAGACAAAAAAAAAAAAAGTAAATGTACCTGCACATCAAATAAAACATCTGCAACCAGACGTCTGTGACTCTAAGTCAGATACCATCCTCTTAAATGTGTCCAGTCAAACCAGCTGTCTAAGTTTGAATGTTTTTTTCAGTTCATTCCAGGTGAATGGAACAGTAAACTGCTCCTTGTTCACTTCTAACTATAGGGACTGACAGAAAGAAATGATCTTGAGAACGAAGATTATAAGTGTTGATGGTTGATGTAAGTCAGAAGGTAGGATGGGAGCAGACCTAGAATAGACTTATGAACGAAAATATGCTAATGACTAAGTCTGCGAGCTGACAAAGAAGACCAACCAACACAAGCATAGAGCGAACAATGATTAGTCAGGGATTTAAAACCAGTAAGGACTAGGGTTACAAGGTTAGGGTTAGAGGGTTAGGGTTATTGATAATGTAATGAAGGACTGAACCACAGTTAAATTTGAATAATTGGTTCTTTATAATGTGGCTTTATCTCTAAATAGTAAATGAATGTTTCTCTTTATGTATATGTGGTTTGTAATATTTAAATCAGCTCAGTTTTCATAAATTCTACACTTTTTCCACATAGGACATGATGAGATTCACCGGTAAATGACAGAAAAATGCTTTACATGAAACTGATTTCAATATGACTAAATACATAGGAGTAGATTTTTACAGTAGGAACTTTGTGTCTTTGCATGACCTTATCTAAGTGTCAAATAAAATCAGTCGACCGTTAAACACATTTATGTATTTTTGGCTCAGTAACATTGAAGTGGTTTATAGGTAGTGTCATAAAGTTCTCAGACTAATGTCTTTTCAAAATGCCAGGATTTTACAAATTTATCTTTGATGTCTTGTTAACATTCGATCTTTTGGAAACATTCATCTAACTTGTGCTTTATTTAATCTGTCTTTTCAAACTTTCGTACAATGACGAATCTTCAAATTACAGCTAACGTTAAGTTTTTCACCAGACGTAATTGTAAGGCTGATTTGATTATTGATGCTTTAGTAAAGGTTTATGGGACCGATGCTTTATGATTGGATGAATTATTTTAAAGGAAGTCAGAGAACAACCAAAGATGAGACTAAAAGAGAAGCTGCTGTTAAAGGCAGTCACAGACAGACAGATAGATAGATAGATAGATAGATAGATAGATAGATAGATAGATAGATAGATAGATAGATAGATAGATAGATAGATAGATAGATAGATAGATAGATAGATAGATAGATAGATAGATAGATAGATAGATAGATAGATAGATAGATAGATAGATAGATAGATAGATAGATAGATAGATAGATAGATATGTCCACTCAGCTGGAAAACATGTTTAAGCTTTGCACCAAAGAAACACAATATCAGAACACTATGAAATACCACATTTTAATGCAGTGTTTGTTTGTTAATTACTTGTAATTATTGTCTAATAAAAACAATAATATATGTCCAGGTAATCATGTTACAGTACAGTAATGATATGAACTGACTGATATGAACTAAAACAACTAAACACATGAATATACAGTACAAGAGAACAACTGACCACTGGACTGACCAGTAGAACAACTGACCACTGGACTGACCAGTAGAACAACTGACCACTGGACTGACCAGTAGAACAACTGACCACTGGACTGACCAGTAGAACAACTGACCACTGGACTGACCAGTAGAACAACTGACCATGGTAGTGACCAGTAGAACAACTGACCACTGGACTGACCAGTAGAACAACTGACCATGGTAGTGACCAGTATGCAGCAAAGGGATAAAACCAGGTTAAATAAATACTGATATAAAACAAAGTGCATATAGTGACCTAGAACTACTTTAAAACCAGGTAGATTCATAGATAATAAATATCACATATCTAAATGGAAATGTCCCTGCCAAAATCTGCTGCTTAGAATAGAGCTGATTTACAAATATTTTGTCAATTGATTAATACTCGTTTGATAAATATTTATTTAGATTGATTGTTTGACAACTTTTTGTCTCGTGCTCGTATCTGTTGTTGTACAAACATACATTTGTCCTGGAAATGCACTTATCATCGTGTGTGTGAGTTGAACATAATGGTGGTCAGGGGGTGTTCGTATACATGATCCCGTAGGAAACTGTTTGACCATCCATTCCATAATATGACGTCAGAGGATGATGAAGCTTCTGTGAGAAAGCAGCTGGAACACACGCCTCATCTTCTCTTCTATTTTCAGCTCCACTGTCGCTGCTGCTACAAAAAGCACAATGACTTGATCTGATGATCTGACTCACCCCCCCCCCCCGACACACACACACACAGCCCTGTGTGGGTCCAGCCTTGGTTACCCACTGACCCAGCACACCCAGACCCAGAGGGCCACTGTGGGTGTGCAGACCTCACCCTGGGGGGTCGGGGGTGTTAGAGGTTGGTTTTACATCTGGGAAGTCAGAGGGAAAATGGACTGTCATTAGTTTCCAGAAGACGACACGTGTCGGAGTGTGAGCAGAGTCCTCCTTTAGTGGTGGATCTCCATCCTACAGTTCATACTTTAGTGGTGGATCTCCATCCTACAGTTCATACTTTAGTGGTGGATCTCCATCCTACAGTTCATACTTTAGTGGTGAAGTCAGTGGGAGGAGAAACACATGCACACCATTCATATGTCAATCAAAGGTTTCCTCACAATGTAAAAAAAACATTCCTTCATCACATTATTTTGTTATTCCAGAATAATCCAGCAAAAATAAAATTACCTTTGAGGCATTTTCTATAAAGTGATCATTGTATTATAGTCTATAATCTGATCATTATTCCCTGTGTGCTTGCATGGAAAGCAAGGCACAGGGGTATATTTAATATTAATATATATATATATATATATATATATATATATATATATATATATATATATATATATATATATATATATATATATATATATATATATATATATATATATATATATATATATATATATATATATATATATATATATATATATATATATATATATGTGTATATATATATATATATATGTGTATATATATATAATATGACTTATTATGACTGACTTCTGACTTATACAAAAAACTATAAAAAAAAAAAAATTGTGGCCCGCACACACTAAATAGACTAAAAATGTTGACGGTAAAATGTGGGGACTGCTCTCAAAAGATGTGCTAACTATCAGGATTGACATTGTGATGCACGGGTTTCGTATATAAAATGCAAAAAAAACCTGTCAAACATGTCCATCTGGAATGAATTGGACCATGTTGACATGGCTATAAGTCCCAAATGATACATCATAGCATTTTGCAGTAAATAGGAAAAATTCTTCAGATTGACCCAGAGATTTACACGTGTGGTCTCATAATTCTATGTTGGACGAATTTCGCATTGTTATGTCAAATAAAACCTCTTTAATTTTTAATGGGATTGACAAAAAATTGCCTTTTTTGGCAACGCTACTGCTTGGCCATACTTTGTCGCACAGACTTCATTTAAATTTTAAAACGCAGGCATTTTTGTCTTCTCTTTAGGAGGTGATTCTGATGAGGGTGTGATTTAACTCAGTAAATCCACCCTGAACAGACCAAAATCTGACGTATTATCAGTGGGTGATGTCATCGTTAGAGCATGAGAAAAGCAAAAAATTCCCCTGAAAAATGTCTCAATAACTCGTCCTCACGGCAAAACCATAAATAGTAGACAAACAATCTTTTCCACAAATGTTGTCATGGTTCTGAGAATTCAAAAAAATCATGGTTTGAAGATCTAGCTCTTTTTAAAATGAAATAACAGGAACCTGTTTGGGATGATGTCAGTGATTTCTGTCAATAGACTTCTATAGGAAAAGTAATTTTCTCATGTTGAGTTCAGCGTTTTTTAAAAATTGTTCTAACTCACTTATTTTTCACACTACAGACATAAAACGTACATGTACTTGTTCCTCAGACACTCCTGTCACTCATCATCAACTTTATTTTCACCAATTATTTACAGTTTTCCCCAAAATCGCAGAAGTTCAGAGGCATGGTTTAACATTCAGACAGACTTTACTCTAAGTGTCTGTTTCTGCGTGTGTAACTCCAGGCTGGTTTCCATGGCAACAGCGAAAGTCCCTTACTCACAGAAAATGGGAGGAGCTTTAATAGAAGTGACTCAGTCCACAAACACTGACAAACAGATTCCACATATGAACTGAACAGCAGATATTTCTTCCTTTCACCAGCCACAATTCCAGTGAAAGATCTGTGTTACATTTCCTTCAGGAATGTACGGAAGTCTAGTTATATTATAGTCTATAATCTGATCATTATATTATAGTCTGAGCAGTCCATTATTTGTGGAGTTATCAGATTATATAAATGAGCACATAACCAGTATAATCTGAAGTATTTGGGTTAAGGGTAAGGGTTAACCTTAACCATAACCATAACCATAACCATAACCATAACCATAACCATCATAACCATAACCATAACCATAACCATAACCATAACCTTAACCATAACCATAACCATAACCTTAACCATAACCTTAACCATAACCATAACCATAACCATAACCATAACCATAACCATCATAACCATAACCATAACCATAACCTTAACCATAACCATAACTATAACCTTAACCATAACCATAACTATAATCTTAACCATAACCATAACTATAACCATAACCATCATAACCATAACCATAACCATAACCATAACCATAACCTTAACCATAACCTTAACCATAACCATAACCATAACCTTAACCATAACCATAACCTTAACCATAACCATAACCTTAACCATAACCTTAACCATAACTCTACCAGCTGTAATCTGATCATATTCAGTCACATGACCACATCTGGACGTCTACATGTTTACAGCTTCACCTGCTTCTATGTGGAAATATCAACCAAACAGGAGCAGAACACACTTAGAGTAACTGTGATTCTACATCAGCGTTCTAACTTTGGTTCTAAGTAAATGTTCTATGTTTGGTTCTAAGATTTTAACTGTGGTTCTAAGTGAAGATTGTAAAGAACATGTGATCATGTATAAACTATGACATATAAACACGTTCCATTATTATAACGTTCTCCGTTACTTGTTTTTTTTATAGTCATGTAAACGCACACAGTGTTTGTTCTTTTTATGGAGCAGAAGGTAATAAAATCTGAGTGTTAGTGCAGAGGTCAAAGGTCAGACTGTGAGGACGGTGGCTGGGAGTGCTGTTTTATCACTGAGTGGGTGTTAGGCTTAGGTTAGGTTAGGTTAGGTGAGTTTAGGTTAGGTTAGGTAAAGTTAGGGTTAAGTTAGGTGAGGTTAGGTTACGTTAGGGATAGGTTAGGTTAGGTTAGGTTAGGTTAGTTTAGGTGAGTTTAGCGTTAGATGAGGTTAGGTAAGGTTAGGTTAGGTTAGGTAAGGTTAGGTTAGGTAAAGTTAGGGTTAAGTTACGTGAGGTTAGGTTAGGTTAGCTAAGGTAAGGTTAGGTTAGGTTAGATTAGGTTAGGTTAGGTAAGGTTAGGTTAGGTTAGGTAAGGTTAGGTTAGGTAAAGTTAGGGTTAAGTAAGGGTTAAATTACGTGAGGTTAGGTTAGGTTAGGTAAAGTAAGGTTAAGTTAGGTTAGGTTAGGTTAGGTTAGATTAGTTTAGGTGAGGTTAGCGTTAGGTGAGGTTAGGTAAGGTAAGGTTAGGTTAGGTTAGGTTAGTTTAGGTGAGGTTAGCGTTAGATGAGGTTAGGTAAGGTTAGGTTAGGTTAGCTAAGGTAAGGTTACGTTAGGTTAGGTTAGGTTAGGTTAAGTTAGTTAAAGTTAGGGTTAGGTTAGTTTAGGTTTACCACTGTGTAAGGCTGTGAACTGTAGTCCTGCCCAGTGTTAGTTAATACTAGTGATTGGTTAAGCCAGTAGTTGTGATGTGGTTGTGATTAGTTTGTCATGTGATCCTTGTTGTGAATCATCAGGTCATGTGTGAGTTTTGGCTTTAATCTGTATACAGAAGCAGAACGTGAGCATGGAGTGACTGTGGGTCTTTCAGAAGAAGCACAGAGGTCAGAGGTCGTGTGTGACTCACGACCTCTGGAATTCAGTTTTGACAGAGTGAACATGTGACGCCCAAACACAGTCTGATCCTCAGGAAATGATGGTGCTTTAAAGAATGAAATGAGATGAGTTCAGACTTCTATAGTTCTGTTCCACCTTCATGGTTCAATGCTCTTTACATTAGCCTCACATTCACTCATTCACACACACTCATACACCAGTAGGTTTATAAGGTTCTGTCAGTCCTACTGGGACACTAAAGCAGGCCTTAGTGTCTTTGCACAAGGACACTTGGACATGTGGACAGACAGAGCTGGGACGTGAACCACCAAGGTAAGATGAGATGTGATTAAATAAATGAAGATGAGATGAGATGAGATGAGATGAGATGAGATTAGATTAGATTAGATGAGATCAGATTAGATTAGATTAGATTAGATTAGATCAGATCAGATCAGATCAGATCAGATTAGATTAGATTAGATTAGATTAGATCAGATTAGATCAGATCAGATCAGATCAGATCAGATTAGATTAGATTAGATTAGATTAGATTAGATCAGATCAGATCAGATCAGATCAGATTAGATTAGATCAGATCAGATCAGATCAGATCAGATTAGATTAGATTAGATCAGATTAGATCAGATCAGATCAGATCAGATCAGATTAGATTAGATTAGATTAGATCAGATCAGATCAGATCAGATCAGATTAGATTAGATCAGATCAGATCAGATCAGATCAGATCAGATTAGATTAGATCAGATTAGATCAGATCAGATCAGATCAGATCAGATTAGATTAGATTAGATTAGATTAGATCAGATCAGATCAGATCAGATCAGATTAGATTAGATCAGATCAGATCAGATCAGATCAGATCAGATTAGATTAGATTAGATCAGATTAGATCAGATCAGATCAGATCAGATCAGATTAGATTAGATTAGATTAGATTAGATCAGATTACATTAGATTAGATTAGATTAGATTAGATTAGATTAGATTAGATTAGATTAGATTAGATTAGATTAGATTAGATGGTCATGCTAAAATAAAGCTCACAGTTTCTTCCACACGTCCCAGGGTTTTCCCCAAAAACACCTCCTCATTCACCTTCCTACTGCTGAGTAACCACAGGTACATGTACTCCATTACTGTACTTAAGTACAATTGTCAGGTATCTGTACTTTACTTCACTATTTATTTTTCTGGAAACATTTTACTTTTATTCCTGACATTTGTTCATAGATATATGTACTTTATACTCCTTATATTTATATAAATATCTGTACTTTATACTCCTTATATTTATATAAATATCTGTACTTTATACTCCTTATATTTATATAAATATCTGTACTTTATACTCCTTATATTTATATAAATATCTGTCCTTTATACTCCTTATATTTATATAAATATATGTACTTTATACTCCTTATATTTATATAAATATATGTACTTTATACTCCTTATATTTATATAAATATATGTACTTTATACTCCTTATATTTATATAAATATCTGTACTTTATACTCCTTATATTTATATAAATATATGTACTTTATACTCCTTATATTTATATAAATATCTGTCCTTTATACTCCTTATATTTATATAAATATCTGTACTTTATTTAATCAAATTTTTGGGTGTTTTTATCTGTATTTTAGTCCAGTTGTTGATTGTGTTTTGAACATTTCACCACTTTTTTTGTTTTAGTTTATTTTTTCTGGATTTGTACATTTGTCTCTCTGTACAGATAAAGTACAGATATTTATATAAATGTAAAGAGAATATAGGACAGATATTTATATAGCCTAAATACTCTTGAAGTACTTTTACTTCATTACCTGTACATATGTAGGACTTTAGCAGCTGCTGATATTTTTAAGGAGCAGATTTACACAAAGGTTTTCTGGAGTTTGTACCTGGAATATGAATCCAAAAGCACTGTAAACCTGAATGTTCAGAATAATTAAATATATTAATGAATGAATGTAAATAGTACTACTAACTCAAATGTATTAAGTCACTGTAACATGTTCTTCTTTTTAAGTAATTACAACTAATCTTTTTGTATGAAGGGGAACTATTGTGGATATAAGTGAACATAACAACATATGAGTGGAATTAAGTTATTTAATGCTGAGAATAATATTGTTCTGTTATTTCTATAGTTTCAAATAAGGATGATTGAAAAAATACACTTAACTGATGCAATTTCAAAACACTCCAAATAACCACCAACATCTATCACACCTAAAAATGACAACCGTCCAATGACTGAAGGGTCAGAGGTTCATGTCCCGGCTCTGTCTGTCCACATGTCCAAGTGTCCTTGGACAAAGACACTGAACCCTGACTTAGTCTCCCAGTAGGACTGACAGAACCATAGAATACTGAGTTAATAAATAATGTTTGAATTCATTCAACTTTAATAAGCATCGACATTTGAAGTTCTGGAAAGATGTTTTTTTTTTCAGTTTCATCAACTTCAAATAATTGAGGCAATCGATGGCCTTATTTGTTTTTAGTTCTGTAAACTTATTCAGGTTTACAGTGAGACACAAAAGTGAAAAACAAACATTAAACATGAAGTAGTGACTGTGGACAGTTTGTTTAACAGCTGCTTTTCTATATCTGACATTTGATACCTTTATTTTCCATATTCAGTCGGACCAGTAAAATAAAACATAATTACCTAGAAATAATGACAACTACACATATTTGTCACTGTTTTAGGACAAAAAAACCCCACTAAATTATGAAAATACTTTTATAAATTATCCAAATGGAAAAAAGGTACATTTCATAAGGAAAATGAGGTTGACTTTAATAATATTTTTGCCTCAGTTTATCACTAGTCCATGTATTTTATTATGGATCAGTGCATTTTAGTGGATTTTTACAGCATTTTACTTTATATTTAGTGTATTTTTTACTACATTTTACTCTATATTTAGTGGATTTTTACTGCATTTCACTCCATTTTTAATGGATTTTAGTGTACTTTTACTGCACTGCACTTTAGTGTATTTGTTTTTACTGCATTGTGCTCTATTTTACTACAGTTTAGTGCATATGTCTCAAACTCATGTTCTGTCATTGTTTTAGTGCAAAAAAAAAACCCCTCATAAAATTATGAAAATCATTTTATAAATTATCCAACTGCAAAAAATTTTTAATTTCATAAGAAAAATCAGGTCAATTTAACCAATATTCTGCCTCAGTTTGTGTTTTATTATGGATCAGTTCTACAAAGACACTAAACTCTTAGTAACAGAAGCAGAAAATGGTTCCAATTGTGTCTAATTTTCTTCAGACATTTCAGTTTGTTTACATTTGTTCAGGTTTTTCCACAATTTATTGTTACAGGATAGTTTGTAAATGTACATATTTTCATTATTTAATATTATTTTTTACGGTAAAACAATCACACATATTTAAATTTGTCATCATTTATAGACATAAAAAAAAAATCTGGAGTCATTTAACAGGTTATTATTCTGTTCATTCCACAGGCTGCATGTTTGACACATACACTGTAGATTTTGCAGTGTTAATTTGGAGACAATGGGACCAAATACACTCTAGAAGAAGTTAAATAAACTCTCTAAGTGTTGATTTAACACTGCAAAATTTACTGTGTACATGTAACTGAACACATGGAACTGTCAACGTCTATGTCCTTATTAATGACCTTCAAATGTCAAATATATTACCTCTAATATTTGCAATTATTGTTGATAATAGGGTGTGTGTGTGTGTGGTGTGTGTGTGTGTGTGTGTGTGTGTGTGTGTGTGTGTGTGTGTGTGTGAATAGTACACTGAAAACATTAACAGTCATTTTTTGTTCAGCTTCTACTTTCAAAACTATTTAATCTCAGACTGAAAAAATATTAAAATGACATCATGATAATGTTTTAATTTACTAACTTTTATTTAGAAAATAAAGTGGAACAAATATCAACTTAATTTAATCAACATTGTACATACATATAGCCTGAAGGTTCTGTGCAGGGTCTTAACTGTTCCTATAACAGTGCACTCTTTTGGACACATTCACCCAGTGTGGGGGTCACTGCCCCTCGTGCCCCCATCACTCATTAACACAAACTAATCCATCGCTGTGATTAATGTGATTAAAAATGTTAATGTAATTAAATGCTACAGTAGTTTCCAGTTGTTGAAACTATTGAATAAACCTGTTAATTACATACAGTATATATTCATATATGTTGTGAATAGTTCATCACTTTAGTATATTTTAGTGTATTTTAGTGTATTTTAGTATATTTTAGTATATTTTAGTATATTTTAGTGTATTTTAGTGTGTTTTAGTGTATTTTAGTATATTTTAGTATATTTTAGTGTATTTTAGTATATTTTAGTATATTTTAGTGTATTTTAGTATATTTTAGTATATTTTAGTGTATTTTAGTGTATTTTAGTGTATTTTAGTATATTTTAGTATATTTTAGTGTATTTTAGTATATTTTAGTATATTTTAGTGTATTTTAGTATATTTTAGTATATTTTAGTGTATTTTAGTATATTTTAGTATATTTTAGTGTATTTTAGTATATTTTAGTATATTTTAGTGTATTTTAGTATATTTTGTGGGAAATTTAAGGACAAAAAAATTTAATCAGAGACAGAACAGTCAACTGACAGAGTGTTTTGATCATGATTCATCAAAGTTAATCCAAAACAACCCTGTGATTAATCTGATTAATTTTTTTTTTTTATGGTGTGTGGAGGGTGGTGGTGGGGTTCTTTACTTTAGGACATTTTATAAAGATGTTTTGGATTTTTCATCACTGTTTTGTGTTACATTATTTTTTCATTTGCATTTTAGAGGAATTTTTTTGTGTTTCAGTGAATTTTTGTTCGAAACTTCAGGACAGAAAAAGAAAACCTGAGACAAAACAATTGACCCATATAAAATGTTATATATATATATATATATATATATATATATATATATATATATATATATATATATATATATATATATATATATGTATTAGAAATATAAAAATATGTTTGTTATTAAATGTTTGTAATGCACATGTGTAAATGATAAACTGAGGCAGAATATTAAAATGACACTTTTATTGACAAATTAAACATTTTTTCAGGGTTGTTTTTGTGAATTTAAACATTAATAATAATAATAATAATAATAATAATAATAATAATAATAATAATAATAATAATAATAATAATAATAATAATAATAATAATAATAATAATAATGTCATTGTTCTTTTTTCGCTTAAATTACAAAAATTCTTTTGTTCTTTGACCAGTGTGATCCACTTCAGATCATGTCAGGAGAACTCACATGAATTTAACAGACTGAAGTGAAAAGGCTCCTTGACTTTTATTTTCCTTCTACATTTACATCTGAATCTGAATCTGAATCTGAAGTTAAAGTTAAAGTTAAAGCTAAAGTTAAAGTTAAAGTTAAAGTTAAAGTTAAAGTTAAAGTTAAAGTTAAAGTTAAAGTTAAAGTTAAAGCTAAAGTTAAAGTTAAAGTTAAAGTTAAAGTTAAAGTTAAAGTTAAAGTTAAAGCTAAAGTTAAAGTTAAAGTTAAAGTTAAAGTTAAAGTTAAAGTTAAAGTTAAAGTTAAAGTTAAAGTTAAAGTTAAAGTTAAAGTTCACTGATGAGTTTGAGGTCAGTGGATAATGTTCCAACTGTGCTTTTTCATTTATAGGATCCAATTATTAGTTTTATTATTCATAAAAACTAAAAAGAAAAAAGAATGACCTTTGATTTTAAGGCCTAAAGTAAATGAACTATTCTCACTTTACTAAATTGATCTTTGACCTTTAGTTTGGGGTTCATTAATAAATTACTTTGTCCCATTGATAGTTTTTTTTCATGAATTATTAATGTAAAAAACTATTAATAAAAGAACAATGTCTTCATTATCCATGAACATATTTGACTGAAAAACATTCAGAACATTTCATTTCAGAATGATTCTAAAATAATAATTAAAATAAGAAATAAAAATATTCATGTTAGTTATGAATTCTGAAAAGTTGATGAACATAAGGTTGAATGGAAATGAAATGTGGTTCAAGAGGCGACAGTTAACTGTTTTAAAGAAGGATTTGTAGATTTCTTCTAATGAATTAAGTAAAATAGTAAAAAAAAAACAGTTTAGACTATTTAGTAATATTATTTTATTGGTGATTTCTGTGTGTTTTATAGTTTAGTCATACATGTGACCCAACATGTGCTCTTTCTTGTCTCATGTTACTTCCTTGTTGCATCACATGACATGAGGATTTTAAATAATATTTGATTTTAATGGTTAGATAGGATTTTAGGGGACACAAAATGATTGGCTATCAATCTATTTTGTATTATTTTTTTAAAGCAGTTTTTAAGCATCATTTATAAATGACACTTCTCCCATAGAATGTTAATTATGTGTACAGGGTTTTACTGTATACGTTTTAAAATCCTATTTTTACAGGCTATCTCAAAAATCTTCAACATTTTTCCTCAAACGTACACATTTATTTTCTTAACCCTTTGATGCATATACTGCTCACTACAGTGGACACTTATATGTTCATGAGTTTTATGGGTTATATATAATTCATTCATACCATTACTGTAACTTTGCTGTTCTTTATGAAAAACAATACTTTTTTATTTAATTTTTTGCATATAATATCCATGTAGTAAAGTAATAACTAGTATTAGTGAGTGTTAAAATATGAGAAAACATCACATTAGCTGAATTTTTATTTTTTTTTATTCACTTTTTGATGTTGGGTTTTCTTTGTAATTCCAGGAAAAAAAATATAAAAATGCAATCAATTTTTCATGCTTAAAGAAGAATAAAAATACTCAGGAAAGAAATATTAACTAAGGTTCTGGTATAATTTGTGCACAAATGGTTAAAATCTATCTTTTCCTGAGGCTTGTGTTGTAATATTTGAAGCGTCCAGTGCTCACATGATACTTTTTTTAAAATCAGAGATTTTAGATTGATTTCATTAATAGATAGTTAGTTAATAGAATCATCACCTCCACAACTATGAGTTTACCCTATAGTTTACAAAAATCATCATGTGAGAATAATTTGTATGAACCAACAGCTCCTGAAGCCTTTTGCAGAAGCTTCTGGAAGTCATTTAATCAATTGGAGAACAACCGTTATAAAGTTTGATAGCATCCACACATGCAGAGTTTTACGACTCAAAAACCACCTACATTTAGGACTCGTACCTTTTATTATTATCATCATTATGCTTTTGTTCACATCCGTATTTGTTTAACCATTAAAACAGAAGAGTGTGTAAAGTGTTTGGGTTCAGTGTGAAAAGGAAATATTTGACAGCATTTGAATACTTTACTGTCATTCTTTATATGCTTTATGTTTTTGAACACACACACACACACACACACACACACATTAAAAAAGTCACATAGTGAACAATGTATGGTTTTAGGAATATTATAGATTTTAGAATAGAATAGAATGTCTTTATTGTCATTATACATCATCATCATGTGTCAATCTAAAAAAATATTATTATTATTATTATTATTATTATTATTATTATTATTATTATTATTACTTAGTGCCTCTTTTATCTGTAAGAATATATCTAGCTTCAATATAATGTATGTATAACTGTTTGTCATTAAAAACAGAATCATCTGTCAACATTTTGCTTGATATAATAATTCAATCAGATGTATATATTGGATCCAAAACAAGGATAAACTGGTACAAGAGCTTGTATGTGCAGCACTTTTATTGTTTTAAGTGACTGATAATAATATTCTGTGATATCTTTTTTATATACTACTTCTTTACAAATGTTTTTACCCTTTTATTTTTTATTTTACATATATGGACATGTAAGTTGTTGCACTGTCTGAAATAAATAAAGAACTGAATCTATATACACAAATATGTACACACACAGAGTAATGAGATAAAAATATAAAAAGAAAAAGATTGCAAGTTATAAATAGAAATAAATAGGACTAAAATAGGGATAAAAAAGAACACAGACTAACATACAGCATTGACACAATGGTTCATTTACCATGAAAATCCTCCCTGAGCTTTTTCACATGTTCCATTTACATGATGAGAAAAGATTCACAAATATAAAACAAATGTCATTTGTAGATCGTTTTTGCATGTGTTGCTGCAAATTATTATTTTTTTAATTAGATATTTATATGATATTTGGTTTCATTATGAATAATTCCATATTTTATAGATTTAAACTGAATTATTAGAAGTGACCACAGAATTGAGTGAATTTTATGTAGATAAACTTTATTTCAAACATTTAAACAAAATAGAATAAACAATACACCAGAAAATATTTTGGCAATTATGTAAAAAAAAAAAAACTATGATAGACATTAAACAGGACTATTCCACAAAACACATATAGTTCTGACTATTTTAACTTTAATAATAATCCTAATGAGTAAGAAAGAAAGTCATTTACAAAAGAGCATCTGTTCCAAATGGAATAAAAAGTAAAGTTTATCTAATTCTATCCTGATTTTACATAATATATTCATGATTATTATTAACACGTGACCTGACAAACATGACTGTCCACCAGTGTTTCATTATCACTACTGTACTGACAAAAGGAAAATGTTCTTTTTCTAATGTTCTAATAGATATTATATTTAATACAGAACCTGGGCACTGGAAAAAAAAACACTTTTTAAAGATTCCAAAGGTACCAATTTCTTTCCTCCTTTTCCAGAAGACCATGGAGTTTGAGGAGAAATGTGAGGAATTCTGTTTTTCTCCGACAAACCTGTTGTTAATGTTTGTTCAGTAGCTGCTGAGTAAATAGCTGTGGCTCATCCTTTACCAAATACCATCTTCACATTGCTTTAATTCATCTGAGTTAATGATTTTTTTTTCCTTTAACAGCTCAGAAAGAACCAGAAAATATACTGTTTCAACTTTTACTGAACATCAGCTAAAAATGCAAACACAGCTTTAATCCATGCAGCGCTTATACATATTTCTACTGTCATTTAAAATAGAATAATAATAATAATTTATCTCCTCTGAAGTTATTACACACACTCAGTTTTTTTTTTACTTACAGTGAAAATTCTCAAATCCAACAATTCACAAAAAGTGAAAAAGTGAAAGTATATTCCCAAAAGGCAGAAAGTGATCAGGTTTTTAATGCAAAGATGAGGAATGAGTGGTAAATGTGTGTTAGTCTGCTGCTTTTCAGCGTCTTTGTTGGTGGATTTTTCTGGGGCTCATGACTCAGTCTTGCTCATCGTGTAGGAGATGATTCGCCCGCCATTTCTGAAAACTGCTTCTCTCACTCTTTGTTCTCGCATGTTTACTTTTTACCCGCTCCTCTCCTGACTTTAGAACATCTTTTCCTATTTTTCTGGCTCTGGTGTAAACTCACTATGGACTTTTCTGACAGTTTATGTATATTTTTCGATTGTTCTGTCAGTTTATCGGTTGTTATTTTGTATTTTGTATTTTTTTTTGTGCTGATGTAAAATGAGGAATTTGTCGAGGTGGGGGATGGGGACAAAGGGAAGCTTTGGTTTCCCTCCTAAAAGGAAAAAAAAAAGAAAAAAAAAAAGAAATCTGACTTGATTTTTGATACCGTTGGCCATTTTCTATTGTGTAATTTAAAGCTTGACTTCCTGTCTGCTTTGTGTTCATTCATATGTAGGATATCCATGACCTGTTATAAAGTTAATCATTAATAAACTGATTCAATCGTTGAACACAACCTGTTTTTTCCCACCATGACATAGGTGTGTGTGTGTGTGTGTGTGTGTGTGTGTGTGTGTGTGTGTGTGTGTGTGTGTGTAAAGGTACGGAAATGAGTCCTAAAGAGAAAGTTATCAGCCATACAGCTCAAGCGTATGTGACATGTGGGCCCACGTAAACCTGCCTCAGATGTTTGATGTGTGTATGAAAAACAAAAGACCAACATGAGGAATGCTTTGAAACAATAGTGGGGGGGGGGGGTAATTGAGTGTGGAGCCACAAAGGAGAATAAGTGAAGGTCTTTAGTATGTATTTGTTTGGTGATTAATCACTAACTCCAGCTTAGGGATGGGCCACTGCTTCACTGTTCTAGGGCATTCTCTGCAGTCTCTCTCTTTTTTTTTTTCAACTGTGTGTATGTGAGAGGAGAGAGAGAGGGGAGGGTGTGTGGTGGTGGTGGTGGAGGGGGGGGGGGTCGGTAGTATGCTTGTAGTTGGTGGTTAAATCTTGTAAAGGGTTTCCTAATATGGGCCGTCTTAACAGGAGCGCCCTCCCCCCTTGGCCCCTCCCCCTGGGCAGCTCAGCCAGTGATGACACAGCTGGGGTACGACTCACTTCCTCATTAATTGGCCTAAACCAGTTCTTACAGGAACCGCCTGTGATAAATGTGAGAGTTCTGAGAAGTCATTCATTTGTGCTGTGCAGCGGCTGAGCAGCCACTGCAGGGGAGTTGAACGGGTTCACTGTGTGTGTGTGTGTGTGTGTGTTTCAGGCAGAAGAGGCTGTTTGTGTGTGTGTGAGCTGAGCTGTGAGCGCCACAATGTGACTGCCTCCTCTTCCTCCTCCTCCTCCTCCGCCGCCGCCGTACCAGGACCCGCCAACTTTTTTCCTGCTTTTTTCATTTATTTTTTCTCCTTTTTGCTTTTTTTTTATAACAGTGTATTTGTTAAAGCCGTGGTACACTCTGTACTTTTTTTTTCCTCTGTGGGTTTCATTGTGTGTGTGTGTGTGTGTGTGTGTGTGTGTGTGTGTGTGGTGGGGTGGGTGGGTGGGGGGGCAGTGAAGGGATTGCACTCGTTGATCCCTCCGTCTTTCTCTCTCTCTCCTCGGAGGGAGGAAGCGGGGGTGAGCGACACTGTACAGGAGATAGGACAGCATGCCTCCCTTTGTTGCTGCCCTTGGGCTGGTGAGTAACAATGATGTGACGTGATTTGTACCCCCCCCCTCTACACACCTTCCTCTTCCTCCCCCCTTTTCTCTCCCCCATCCCTCTCTTCTTTCCCTCTCCCCCTCCCTCCCTCTCTCTCTCTCTCTCTCTCTCTCCTGTCTTGTTGGATCAGAGCTCTTCCACTGCTGGGTGCGGCACTGCAGAAGCCCTTCAGGGAATACTTGGAGGCCCAGAAGGCCAAGCTGCACCACGGCTCCGGCCAGGGGATCCCGACTGTAAGTACTGCCCCCCCCCCACCACCCACTACCACCCCCCACACACTCAGCCTCTATTCATTCACATCAGCCGCAGCACCAGGAAAAGAATGCAGCCCCTCAGTTTTCCCTCTTTCACTCCTGCCTGGACTTTTTGTCTCCTCCTTGTCTTTCAGTCCAGTTTCTGTCAGTCCAGTTTCTGTACTTCTACCTGTGCTTCTCACTTCACTTCATGTTCCAGGTTTTATTTGAGCTTTGACCTTTAACGGGGAACAGTGTTGATGTTTGGTCACAGACTCGTACTCTAGATTACAGTAGTGTTTAGGAGCAGAATGACACAGGAGGTTAGTGCAGCTCTGGGCGGGCTGGAGGGGAGGGGGTGGGGGGTAGAGGGGCCAGTGTGGGGTCTGGCTTGGCTCTCTGTATTGAACTGTACTACTGTAGCATGGGGCGTGCTGACTCATGCTCCCTCTTACCAATTGGGAGAGTGTGTGTGAGTGTGGTCACTCCCCTATGTGTCACACACACATACACACACTTGCACTCAGTGCCCCGCCTGAACCCAGCACTGACTGTAGACTGGGGCGGGCCCCCCTCCCCCCCTCCACCACTGACAATCCATCAAAACCCCCTGTCTAGAACAAAAAGAGCCAGTTGTAGCTGTTTCTCTTTCAAAGCCTTTTCTCTCTCGCTCTCTCTCTCTCTCTCTCTCTCTCTTGCTCTAAGTTGATTCATTGAAAAGCGTTTGTCTTTTTTACCGCTCGCTTAAGGAAGCAGAAGAAAAAGGAGAGACTTTGAGTTGCACAAGGACAGATTAAGGCATTTCTAGAACAATGTTCCTTTTTTCTTGTAACTCGAGCCTCCTGCAGTTACAGCAGTGAGGTGGTGGAGGCCGGCTGCAGGCTGGGGTCAGCGGGGGCGTTAGGAGAGAGGGAGGGGAGCGAGGGAGGGGGGGGGGTGCCGCGGCTTTTATTACCCCTGATCTCTATCTGTCCTGCACATGGAGCTGGACCCCCCCCCCACCCACCCACCCCCAGGCCTCCAGCACCAGGAGCAGACGGTACTAACCCGGCATGTGTGTGGTTCTGGTTCTGACAGGAAGAGAACTGGCTGTCGTGGATGTTCGAGAAGGTGGTGGTTGTCATGGTCTGCTTCTTTGTCTGCTCCATCATCAACTCTATGGCCCAGAGCTACGCCAAACGCCAGCAGCAGGACAAGGTCTCAGCAGGAAAAATGGACTGAAGGCTGACCCGCCATCATCTGCCCCTGATATACCCCACCTTTACCCCTGACATACCCCATCTTTTTCCCCAAGACAAATCTCGGACTTCACCTGGTTTCTTTGTTGTTGTTGTAGAAACATGTTGGACTTGCTTTTACTTGCTTTTGAACACTTTGCATTTGGTAGCGATTCCTGCAGTTGTGTGTGTATTAAATGTTGTGTTATCGAGGCTTTGGCATTAGCATCTCCTGAACATGTGAGAGAAAGCTGCAGGCAGTAAACGTCCTGGTTCAGTCATTAAGTTGCACAGTCAGTTCCAATAGAAGAAGAACCTCTGAGTCTTAGTGACTTTTTACTGGATAAGCTAAGGTTGTTGTTTTAGTCGATTATTTTAGGAATGTTCTATTATACCAGCACCGAGGTTCGGGTCCTTGTCAAACACAACCTTTACTTATTACTATTATTATTATTATTATTATTATCTCTTAATTGTCAGTTAATGAATGAAGTTGTGTATTTGTTAGATTTTCAAGCTGGTGGTGTCCATGTGCTGTCGACTGAATCTAAAGTGAGTTTTTGAGTAAAAAGACGTGAACGTAGGTCCTTTGAGCTTTGGCTTCTCTCCTGTGTCTGGATACTTTTGGGTGTGAATCTTCCCTTTGTCTGCGTTTATTGTTGTTCACAGTCGTCCTGAAGCTGCTCTTCTCATCCGGACACATATTGGGTCACTTCTGAAAGCCAGTCCTTTGTGTTTCTAGTCTTTTCTGGATTAAATCAGACTGTTCCACTAACACTCATACGCCACAGTCACTCCCGTAGTTGTTTTTTCTTTTTCCCTACCTTTTGATTGTCGTGTTTTTGGCATGAAGATGAGTCCATTCTCACTGTTTTTTGGTTCTTTTTTTAAATAATTTTTTTGTGTGTGGGTTGGATAAAGAGCAGCTGGCTGTAGATCTGTGCTCTACTGCCTTTTTTCTGAAGCGCTGTCGTGCTACGCTGGACTGAGCTCAGCGGGCGCTAGAGCGGGAGGGAAAAGAAAAGGGGGAAAAAAAGCGTCTGTGCCGTTACCTCAGCTGAACCTTCCAATGAACTCGTTGCACTGGCCCAGTCACGGAGCCAGGAGACGAATCAGTGGAGTAGATTCCAAACAGAGGGCTAGTGTTGAGCCCAAAAAACTGCGCTCTGCTCTCACTCGCTGCATTCACTTCTCCTCTCCTGACACGGTAAGTAGCGTTAGGGCTGCAGTTCCTTTTTTTCATTGTTGTGGGTTTTGTTGTCCGTTGTGTGCATGTGTCGGGCGTGTGCGTCACTCTCTGGGCCTGTCACATAGCTTATCAGACTGGTGTTGGCTGTTCACATACGAGGCGACAACAGTCTGTAGGCTGTCTGACAGTCTGGGTCTGTCATCTGACCAGCATCCTGTTCTAATGTTAGCATCATTGTCTGCCTTAGCATCAGTTCCATTCACAGCTGGGGTTAGAGTTTTGGACTGGGGTTAGGATCGGGTGAGGGTATAGGACCAGCATCCTGTTCTTCTGTTACTGTCATTGTCTGTGTTGCCACCAGGTCCATTCATAACTGGGGTAAGGGTTGGACTAGGGATAGGTTAGGGTATCTGACCAGCATCCTGTTCTTCTGTTACTGTCATTGTCTACGTTGGTATCGGCTCCATTCACAGCCTGGGTTGGGTTGATTTTAGGTTGGGGAGAGGGTCTCACATGTTTGTGCAGATATGTCGTATGTGTGTGTTCTCTTTGAGTTTCCAGAGAATCCAAACCATCCACAAATAGTTTCAACACATGACATGGTTGCCATCTGTGGTAGTTTGGGGCCGGTTGTGGCTTGTGTTTTATTCTTTTATTGAAGCTGTTTTCATTGGGTTTTTTCTAAATCCACATTAATAATTACAGAACTGAAAGCTGTTGGATTCTTCTACCACAAAGACTGTTTTATTTTAGATTTGTCTTTTTTTTCTGCTGTGAAAATGGGGTAAACTGGTCATGAAGGGTTAAAGTTAGACTGGGTTAAACTAGGTTAAGTTTAGGGTTACAGTTAGACTGGATAATAGTCTCTGGCTCTGCAACTGTTTTTATTGGCAGGTTCACTGTGTCCTTCCATAAGGGAGTCCCCGTTAAGTGTGTGTGTGTGTGTGTGTGTGTGTGTGTGTGTGTGTGTAAAACATGTCTGTACTTGTCGGAGGCTGTTGTTTTCACCTGTTTTTCTTCTAAATAAAGTTACTTGAAGTGAGTGTGGCTCTGGTCTTCTTCTGTTCAGACTTGGGTTCTCCTGTGTTCAGTCTGGGGGGGGGGGTTCTCTTTCCGTGTTCAGACTAGGGTTCTTCTATGTTCAGTCTGGGGGGGGGTGTTCTACTTCTATGTTCTGAAGAATCTCACATGTCAGCTGAGGTCACAGACCTGGACATGGAGTCAAGTTTCCGTCCACCCACAGATCTGATTACTGCTTAGCTCCGCCCACACTGACATCACTTCCTGTGTAGTTTCAGCCTTTGGACTCATGGACAGTGTTATTTAAATAAACCAACCAGATTTTATCACCATCTTCACTTGGAAACAGTGAAAGTTATTCACCAGGTTTTCAATCTGTTTAAAAAGATTAAATGTTTCTGAAACCCTTTTAATCAAATCAGTGGAAGATAAAAATTTCTCTGCTTTTGTTTTACTTTTACAAATTCTTATGAGAAAAACTGAAACCTAAGAGCTTATATTCATTTAATTTGAAGATGAAACACACCACGTTTTTATTTTATTCCAGGTCAGTATCTGCAAAAACTGTAGTGACTTTATTTAAAGGACTGTCCACCATTCAAATGTTCACACTTCCATTGTTTGATATTTTTCAACTTTGGGACTCTACAGTTTTCCTGCAATAAAGTTTGAACACAAAACAATCTAAAAAAATATTCAATGTTGAAGGTAATTATGACAATGATGCTCTAATTAACTCAGAATGTTCATTATTCAGTCAATAAATTGCATTTATTTATAACAACAAAGTTGTTTATATATACATATATATGAAAAAAGTTGTTTTTAAACCAATAAACAAGTAAATAAAAAGCACCAGATGAAATTAACATGTAAAAAAAAAAGACAGAATCAGGATAAAATGTCTGAACAACAGAAGCAACTCCATGAAGGAGTTTGGGGGGGGGGGGGTGATACGGTGCCCCCCCCCCCCCCCCCAACACACATACACCCAAATCATTCTGCTCTACATATGCTCCATATATTCCTGCATCACCCTTATTATGACTGTATAAACACATCAGTGTCCCCATAAAGATAGGAATACAAGCACACACACACACACATTTCAGATCTCACTGTTTTTGTTTTTTTTTTCTTCCACTGAGGGATGCTGAAATATGACTGCCTTCATATGCGCCCCCCCCCCCCCCCCCCCCCCCCCCAGCCTCTGGTCACCCATTGGCTCCTTCACACTCTGTCTCATTACATTACAGTGAGCGTCAGGAGTGTTTTTGTCTTTTCTTTCTTTCTGTCTAAATCACATAAAGTTCTTTTGTTTTTGGATCAAAGCTGAAGTCGCTGAAACTAAATAAAACCATTGAAGGAATCTGATCAGACTGATTTTGTTTTTACATATAGTTTTAATCTACCAATGTATTCAGATTAAAAATGACATGAGGTTTTATTCAAGCAAAGGAAAAAAGTATGATTTCACAATAACATGAGTTTAACTAAAAAACAAAACCACACATTTATTCACGGGATGGATTTAATTTAAATAAATCTGAGCTGATGTTTAAAATAAGGAAGAATAAAAGTGACAAAATTATAAACAAATATGTCAATAAATACTTAATTAAATATATAATTAATGAATTAAAATTGGAATTAAATATATAAATGTGTTATTAAATGTGTCATTATTTCATGAAAATACCAATTCAATTGAGGTTAAAACATTATTATTTGACCAATTGATTATTTCCTGGTCCTTGTGTTGTAGTGGATCATGAATTTATTTTATCTGTCAACCTTGTCCATCAAAGTCAGTGGGCAGGTCTTAACAGCTGATTGGTTCCCCTGTGGGTGGGTATTAAAGTGTCACTGACATGATTTTACAACTATACATAATTTGAAAGCTGATCATTTCTAAAGTTGATTCCCACATACATCACTAACAACAGCAACACCGCAAATTTAATGATCACCTACAAATTTGATCTACTTATTTCCAGGTAGCCTGAACTTTGACCCGTGACATCAGTGGAGGAAGACTTCTCTGCTTTGCTCGTGTAAATGTTCTGTACTTCTATAGTTCTGTTCCACCTTCATGGTTCAAAGCTGTTTACATTAACCTCACATTCACCCATTCACACACACTCATACACCAGTAGGTTTCTAAGGTTCTGTCAGTTCTACTGGGAGACTAAGTCAGGGTTCAGTGTCTTTGCTCAAGGACACTTCATCATGTGGGCAGCCAGAGCCTGGATGTGAACCGCCAACTCTTCAGTCATTGGACGACCCACTCTACCAACTGAGCCACAGCCGCCCCACAACTGTTTCATGTGGAAATGCACCGACATGAAGAACAACAGCAGAGATTCCAGTGATCATTTAAGCAATTTTTCAGTAGAAATAGGAGAAGCAACAGGTGATTCAGTTGAAGAGGAAAATATTCTTCATTCATATCAATTTGATCCATAGGAGATAGACGACCAGAGAGTTGAAGTGGAGGAAGAACAGCTAAACTATGTAGACATTGACTGGGATCAGAAGGCTGCAAAACACAGACTGATAGGCATAGTTGTAGTCTACAAACTTATGAACTCTTACAGATTTACTTACGAGTCTTATTCCTACACATTCAATATACAGTGGTACCTCTACTTACAAAATTAATTCATTTCAGAAGTGATTTTGTACTGTGAATTTTTCATAGAGTTGCATTTTACATGTAAAAGACCTGATTCTTTCCAAGGTCCCAAATACTACCCCTCAAACCCTTTAAAAATTATATAAAATGTACCAATTTTGTATGAAATATGTGTTAAAAGTAAACTGACTGAACATTAAACATTAAACCATTAAAATTAACCAGACATGTGGGTCATTTTCAAACCAGTGTGTTTGTTTTGTCACTTTCACCTTCAGTGGTGTTTGTTGACAGACATTTGGTGGGGTGTAGATCCAGGGACGATTGACTTTAACAGCTTTTTGTGATCTTCCTGTGGTGCGCAGGGCGATGGTATGGCTCGTTGACATTTTTTCAGGGTGTTTTTTTTCCGTGGGTTCGGGGGGTTCATGGGGTTTCACCGGCATGTCTTTTGTTCATGCAGGTGGAGTGATGGCTCCTCCTTTTTTTAATCATCTCCTGTTTCACTTCTGTTGGTGGCGCGGCTTGCTTCATCTTTTCGTTAGCTTTCTCTGGGCTCGTGGTGGGTGGCAGGTGCTTGCTGTGGTGGGGTTTTGGTGGGCGTGCTCGGGGGGACTTGCAGGACAGCGGTGGCTCTGTTCTTTACGCGTGTATGGTTAGAACTCGTTGATGAATGAGGGTCAAAGGCTCATGAAAAGCATCATGGGTAGCTCCCTCATAGCCATTGGGATGCTACGTACAGTACATACATTATGTATTTACATACATTACGTAGTTAGGTACAGTACATACTAGGGCATTAACGACTGCAGTTTTTTTCAAGTTGACTTATCTGTCAATAAAGTCGGAGTTGAGTCGACTTGTCGTGATGACGCCATGACATTGTCAGCTGAGGATAAACACAGACATGTAGCTAAAAAAAACAACACACATCTGTCCAGTAATGAGCAACTTGCTAACGTTTTCTGTTAAATTGGGTAAACATATGTCCACGTTTTGTCTGGACCCACGGCTCTAAAACCGGACGTCCACATGTCTGTCACACGTCCTCACTTTTTATATTAAGTGCAAAATGTTTAAGTCAGCGGCCAATAAGTCACTGTAAGCCACTGTCCACATCATGTTTGGAAAAAAGGAGCACGTCTGCGCTGCTGCTCAATCCCTGTATCATTCAGCCATTCGTTTTTCAAAATAAAACCAAAAATACGACAATGAAAAAAACTACTCGTTTCTTCATTATTTGTTTCCAAAAACAAAATGAAACAATCCCTTTTTCATTTTTCGTTTTTGGGTTTAAATGAATAATAGAGAAAACGGATAATGGCTGTTTCCCATTGTATCTAATTTTGACCTGAAGCAAGTTGAGTAAACCAGAAATGATCGTGACCCGAAGTGACAATGACAGAAACCTATGTCCTATTTCGAGAAACTAAGAGGGTCACCCTAAGACCTGAAGATATGACCATGGAGAAAAATTTGTGTCATATTCCAGGTATGTTCTTTTTATAATAACACACAAAAATATTTATATGACTAGTTTATATGTATATATTTCATATGCATACAGCTTGTACTTACTTTATGTATTGATGACAGGATAACAGTTTCCAGTTCTGTATCTGACATATGTCATTTCCACCTGAGTTGGTGTTGTCTTTTCACTGACATTTCCGAGGATCTCTGAATACATAACTGTGTTAGCGTGTTACAAATCTCAGCATGTGTATTTCCATTGCTAAACAGCTGTTCAATCATCTTCAAATCCGGTTGACATGATTCTTTCGGTTGTTAAGATTCATTTCTGGTTTACTCAACTGGCTTCAGGTCAAAATTAGATAAAACGGGAAATGGCCATTATCCGTTTTTTCATTTTGGTTTTGGAAACAAACAATGAAGAAACAAGTTGTTTTTTCGTTGTCTTATTTTTCATTTTATTTTGAAAAATGAATGAACGAAAGATACACAGATTCTGCTCACTCAGGTTAACTAGCGGATGCTGCTTATATCACGCAGATTAGCTAACAAATGCCTCTTCAGATGGCCGTGCCGTTTTTTTTCATCTAAGGTGAAGTAAAAGAGAGTGACAGACACACATGCGATGTGTGTGTTTCACTCTCCCACCACAACTGTCTTACCTGCAGCAGCCACGTCTTGTTTAGATCTGACTGTGTTTACGCGCCGAAAGAGAGAGAGAGAGAGAGAGAGGGACAGAAAGAATAACACGTGACTTGTCGACTCCTCCAAATTTAAGTCGACTTGTGCTACGGGAGTCGACTAGTCTGTTAATGCGTTAATACATACATTTATGTACATAGTGTTTATGACTTGGGTTTTTTTTTTTTTTTTATAAATAGAATTTTCTTTCGTATTCAGAGATGAAAAATTGAGGTAAAAGATTTTGTTACTTGGATTATTCGTTAGCCCCGTCTTTAGTAGAGGTAGAGGTAATAGAGGTACTACTGTATTCTGGATTTTCCATTATCAATATATCAAGCTTTTTCACTGCATCTTTTCTGAACTAAAGACGGCTGATTGAGCCCTAGTCCGCTGCGCAGATTACTACCAAATCCATAGGAACATGACTGTCACTGTGGACCCCTACTACTGAAATACTTAATATTTCATACTACTATTTAATATACGGTAATACTTCAATACTTCACCCCCCATTTCAAGTTACCCCCGGTAATATGAAATCTATTTCAGATTACCCTGGGGGTAGCCTGAGCCCAATTCTACCCCCCTCGCTTGTGAACAACTTGTGAACACATTTGCATACACTGGGTGACCTTTAACCTGTACGTTTGTTTGGATACTTTAGGAAACTAAACTTTATTGACAACTGCTAAAAATCTCGACTCTGACAATCCCAATGGACTGGATTTGAATAGATTCACTTTAACCCCGCCCACTAATAGGGAAGGGTACTCATACTCGTCGTCTCCCGCTTCATCCGGGTCCGGGTCGCGGGGGCAGTAGTCTCAGCAAAGCAGCCCAGACTTCCCTCACCTCAGCTACCTCAGCCAGCTCCTCCAGGGGAATCCTGAGGCGTTCCCAGGCCAGCCAAGAGATATAATCCCTCCAGCGTGTCCTGGGTCGACCCCAAGGTGGAGCAGCGGCTCTACTCCGAGTCCCTCCCGGATGTCCGAGCTTCTCACCCTATTTCTAAGGCTGAGCCCAGCCACCCTGCGAAGGAAACTCATTTTGGCCGCTTGTACCCATGATCTCATTCTTTTGGTCATGACCCAAAGCTCATGACCATAGGTGAGGGTCGGAACGTAGATTGACCGGTAAATTGAGAGCTTAGCCTTCTGGCTTAGCTCCTTCCTCACCACAACGGATTGGTTTAACACCTTCATTACTGCGGATGCTGCACCAATCCGCCTGTTGACCTCCCGCTCCGTCCTTCCGTCACTCATGAATAAGATCCCAAGGTACTTGAACTCCTCCACCTGAAGCAGGACCGTCCCCCCGGCCGGTGTTCTGTCAAGTTATCCTACCCCTCAGATTCTTCCTATCAAGGTTTCTGTGCATGTGTAGAAGATATTGTGTCATATTGTATCGGTTTTGTCCTACCGATCAGCTTAGCTGATAGAAAATTGGTGATATTGTATTATACCCGCATATCTACACCAGTGACGTGCAGTGAGGTCTGTGGCAAGTGAGGAAATCAGATTTTCAAATACACCAAATATTTGCTAAATACCTATTAGTGTCAGATCTCATTGCAGCATTATTTATATGAGGTACATATTTTAATATGCATATTTGGCCAAGGAAGAATGAACATTGAATTGGGGCAACTTCTACAAAACACCACGGTGGACACCACAGGGGGGTACCATACACAAAACTAAACACACGGCGGATGCCAAAAACACAGCACCAGACAGTAGAGAGACAGAACAGGCAGCACAGCACCCTGCCTCTGCCTGGTTTACATTGCCTACATCCACAGAAAGGCACAGCATCATGGCAGATGCACTTCACGACATAAAAATAATTCATCTATTTTTATCTAATTTATCGTTATCTTCTGCCCAGTCCTTTGAAGTAGATCCTTTAGCTCTGGCATCAGTCGTCCATTTTTTACCAAGTCCCATTTTCCTTGAAAGTCCAACTTTGAATATCCTTTCAGTTTAGCTATAACATTCTGATCCTCCATGGTTTGAGATGAAGCCAACAATAATAGGACAACAACGATTCGTAACCTAGTAACCAGATAAAACTGAGTTCACGTAGACCACGCCCTCTACTGAAGCAGAGTTACTGCCTCCCTCACCTCATGTCTTTTCAGTTTTGTTTTATGTAAAATTGTTAACACTGCATAAAAAAACACAACACATTATAAGGAAAGTGAGGCCATATAACAGACATATCTAAAGTGTATAAAAACGTCTTTATACAGCTTTACGTTGTTGGCATGCACAGAGTAAGCGCAAAGGGCATGCGCTCCAACAGTTAACAAGGGATTGCGCAATCTGTGGTGAGGCATGGTTTGGAACTGCCTCAGCTCACTGCATATTCACTGCAGTTGAATTGGAAACAAGCAAATACAGCGATTTTGGTCACGAAAATGATTGAAAGCATTCGAATCATACATACATGTGATGTATAGCACGGACACTTGGACAAATCTTTATTAGTATTATTTACATTGATCATAACTCATGCTGGATTATGTCTGGTGAGGCCCTCCCTCACCTGCCTCCCTTAACTGCACATTCTCTGATCTACACACATTTTAAGCATGTTTTGTTCAATATTTTTAGCATTTAAACACGTCTTGTGTAGTTTTCATTATGTTAAATAATAGAATTGACCGATATGTAATTGTCGATAAACATGACGAGTATTAGTTCTATGAACGAACAATAACTAGGTAAATAAAATGACTGTTATACATTTTCAATTCCAATAACACAAATAATCTGTTGTCAACATATACAGGAGCATTTGAACAGCGTCAGAACTGCTGCACGTGTAGGAAGGATTTTCTGACAAAGCAGCACAACTTGACAGACTAGTCTGTCAAATGTTCCTACTGTCTGGATGTTGCCATGTGCAATAGCATTGATAGGATGATTTGATGAGGTAGGATAACTTAACAGAACACCGGGCTGCCCTGTTGGGGCTTCAAGACAAAGAACAACTGGCGGAGTGAACTGATGATGTGTTGAAGGGGTGTAGTTTTCAAGCCCTACCCCTCATAACTCAATTTAAATGCCTAAGGGACTGGGGTAGGGGTAAGAAATAGAAATGGGATTGGGCCACTGTGATATTAAGGTGAAGTACAGTATGTTTTACTCCACACCGTGAGCACCGTGTATGATACAAATTGGCTTCCGAGTCACTAAGCAACAACCACAATTAATCCATATATCAGATGCTCTGAATGATAAAGTGCACTATCATTTTTTGAGAAAATTAAAGACTTTTAAGTGTGCCTTATGATCTCGAAAATATTTTTACCTAAAATGAATTGGTATTTGAATGAATTAATCACACATTTAATAACATATTTATGTATTTAATGTAATGTTAACACTATGCTAATGTTAACAGTAGGGTAATTGCAGCACTAGGCTAAATGGTAAATGGACTGCACTTATACAGCACTTTTCCACCTTCATGGTGCTTAAAGCGCTTTACATTAGCCTCACATTCACCCATTCACTCACACACTCATTCACCAGTAGGTTTCGAAGGTTCTGTCAGTCCTACTGAGAGACTAACTTAGGGTTCAGTGTCTTGCCCAAGGACACCTCAACATGTGGACAGCCAGAGATGGGATGTGAACCGCTGACCTACTCTACCACTTGAGCCACACCGCCCTAATGTTAACACTAGACTAATGTTAGCACTCGGCTAATGCTAGTACGACGATTCATGGTCTCTGGTGGGTTCCTCCACAGTTTTATCTTTAGGCTCCAGGAGAAGAAGGTGAAGAGCAGCTTCACGTCAGGACACGTTTGTGTCGGTGACGTGAGGTCATGGATCAGATGTTTTTCAGGAATGTGTCACCGTGTCTTCCAAACATACCAGCGCTTGAATCCACCCAGAGCTTTTCTGCTGCACATGCAAAGCCGAGCAGTGGCCGAGAGACAGCGATTCTGGAGCAGGTTTGTCTTTTCCAAGAGCAGCGAGAGGGAAGATGATTTATGAAAGGGTGGAGGGAAAATGCTTCAGCTAGAAAACAAATAAAAACAACATTAAAATTCATAGTCACGCTTTACTGCAAGTTTGAAATGTTTGACACAGAAGGAGGTCATTAGAGGGTTCAGAGCAGGGGTCTAGAACTCATGCCATTCAGGGGCCACATTCAGCCTCATGTGATCTCCAGTGGATCAGATAAGTCAAATAATATCATAATAACCTAGAAAAAAAAGACAATTCCAAATGTTTGTCTTTGTTTTAGTGCAGGGGTGTCAAACATGTGGCCCTCCAAAGGTTCCAATGTGGCCCCTGGGATAAATTTTCAAAGGTCAATAATTCTACACAAGGCTATGGAAGTGGTTTTAGTTCAGGTTCCACATACAGACCAATCTACAGATAAACAACAGAAAAAACTAAAAAAAACTAAAATAAAATCCATATTTTCTTCTGGGTTTGATGTGAAAAACATTTGTCATTATGTCGGCAATAATGTCAAATTTTTAGCTTTAAAAACTAACATGAAAATATTGTCATTTACAAAGTACAATGTAAGAATTAAATGTGAAAAACCTGAACAAGTATGAACAACATGAAGTGCCTGAAGAAAATTCATTATAATTTTAATATAATTTGCTTCTTCGTGTAAAAATTATGTTGAAGGAAATATTGTTAAAATTGCATTTATTTGTCCTAGGATATTTGACTTTTTTCTGGTTATTCCCATTGTTTTTGTTTGTATAGTTTGTAAAAAGAAAATAGTTTCATAATTTAATGGGGGTGTTTTGCACTAAATCAAAGACAGACGTTTGTTAGTTATTATTTACATGTTATTTTATTATTTTACTGGAAATCACATCAGGATGAATGTGGCCCTGGAAAGAAATGTTAATTAAATGTATAAACCATTAATGTTCTCATGTATAAACTATTAATATTTTAGTGTATATACACAGTAAATTTTGCAGTGTTAAATCAACACTTAGAGAGTTTATTTAACTTCTTCTAGAGTGTATTTGGTCCCATTTTCTCCAAATTAACACTGCAAAATTTACAGTGTACATTCATATTCTAGTGTATATACCATTGGTCTTTTTTGTCTAGATGAAAACATTGCTTCATAATCATTCCTACTCACTTCTTTTTTAGAAAACAATTTTTCTTTCTCGATTTCAAATGAAAATAACAAACGATTCATTAAAACCAGAAGATTTTACAACTGAAAATATTTATATGTCAAGTGTTTGGATGTTTCTTCTTCAGGCTCCAATATTGACCTTTAACCTTTTCCATGTTTTACCAGTGAATGTTCTTTAATAAACACAGAACACACCTGGTTCTAATCAGACACCAATTGAAGTCAAACTATCAGATGGAACAGAGACAGTTCTTAAAAGTATTGCTGCCCTGTGTGTGTGTGTGTGTGGGGGGGGGGGGGGGTCCTCACCCAAAGCCCCCACAATAAAATAATACGTCACTGTCACTTAATGGTGATGGATCTGAGGTCAGATCTGCTGGAACCATTCACCCTCTGGTTTATTTACAGATGGAATTTAAGGATGAAGTTTACATTTATTCAGAGGTGGTACTACAGTATAAGTACTGCTACTGGTGTGAAAAAATACTCAGGTAAAAGTAGGAGTAACAACTTCCCAACTATAAAAAAGTAAAAAGTAAAACTGCATTTTCCCCTATGGATGAAATAATACTTATTTAAGCAGGAAAAAACAAAAAATAAAAAAAATATATATCCAAAAGTAAAACCTTTAATTGTGTGACTTATTGATTCATGGTACTCAGTTTAGTGGGTATGGATAGGATGTTTAGGGAAAAAAACATGAATAGGAGATTAAAAAGAAGCATAATTATGAGATTTAAAAAAAAAAAATCTAAATTGTTACATAAAAAAGTCAAAATTATGGGATAAAAAGTTGAAATTATGAGATAAAAAGTCAAAATTAAATTCAAAACTATAAGATAAGTCACAAGTATCATATAGTAAATCACAATTTGTGATTTACTGACTTACAACTTATTTGTCTTATTTGAAAAAGTAACGAGTCTATTCTGAGAATGTAAAGCAGGTATGTCCAAAGTCTGGCCCGCGGACCAATCACGGCCTGGGGTCAGAATTCAACTTCAGTTTTATGATGTATTATTTATGGCCCGCTTAAAGCTAGAGTAGGAGATCTTGGAAAACGTTTCCTTCAGCTGTATTTTGAAAGTATACTACACACCCATGCCTCTTCGTCAGCCCACCCCTCGAAACCACGCCTTAAAAAATACATCAACGTGCTGCTATCTGGGGCGATGATGGAAATTCATGAGCATTGACGAGAATTCAATGTCAATTATCATCTTAAATAACAAACAATAAGCAACATTTATCAGTTTGTCACATGAAGCTAAGCTAACAAAATGTTTAGAAGCATGAAATAAACACCATGACAAAACTAAGGGATAAGGACAATGACAGCCAATGACAGCCAATGACAGCCAATGACAGCCAATGACAGCCAATGACAGCCTATGACAGCCTATGACAGCCAATGACAGCCAATGACAGCCAATGACAGCCTATGACAGCCAATGACAGCCAATGACAGCCAATGACAGCCAATGACAGCCTATGACAGCCTATGACAGCCAATGACAGCCTATGACAGCCAATGACAGCCTATGACAGCGTGGGCGGGCCCATGATAGGGTGGACCCATGTCACTCAGTGGGCGTGTCCAGCCCCCAAAAGGCCTGCATAAATGTAAGGAGTCTAAAGTACAAATATTTATGAACAAATGAAGGGAGTAAAAGTGAAAAGTTGGCAGAAAAATATATCCTCCAGTAAAGTACAGATACCATAAAAACCTCCTTAAGTACAGAAATGAAGTACTTTTACTGAGTGACTTTCCACCTCTGCATTTATTTAACACACATTTCCATCAAACCTTCCCATCTCTCATCATGAGGAACCATTAGAACCTGAGACCAGCATCATTTACTGGAACAAATGAAAAAGAAGCCCAGAATGATAATTATGTGGTTGTAGTCATTTGGTGTCATTTTTGTTATTTTGGTTCAAATCAAGGGCTCGTTCTTGTTCGATTGCGTTTGTTTTAGTCCAAATATGACCGATGACAGTGTTCTGACTGTGAGGTTCCGTCAGCTGGATGAAAACAACCTCTGGAAAGATTTAACATGAACTCTGATGCCTGTCAGAATGTGTTTGATGACAAACGCACAAGAAACGTAGATGTGACCCTTTGATATAGAGCTGCTCAATATATTGTTTGAGCATCGACATCGGAATGTACGTGTTCGCAATAGTCACATGACAGGCCCTGTAATGTAGACAAATGAGCTCAACCTTTTAGGATTTCAATAGAACCTGACACACACTGAGCACATCACAGTCATCCTGAAGCACTTTGGACTGAGTCACTGCTAACAACATTTTGTGGTGAGAATAAAAAATACCTGAAGGAAAACATTCAGATTTTCAGAAATCACTCGTCTCCTCTCGTCTCCTCTCGTCTCCTCTCGTCTCCTCTCGTCTCCTCTCCTCTCCTCTCCTCTCGTCTCCTCTCCTCTCCTCTCCTCTCCTCTCCTCTCCTCTCCTCTCCTCTCCTCTCCTCTCCTCCTCCTATTTATTTGTATTTATCTGTTTTTTTATTTTGTTTTTTCAATTATTTTTTATTTGTATTTATTGCATTTTTTATTTATGTATTTATTGTAATATATTTTGTTAATTAATTTGTAAAAATGTTTTTGTAATTATTAATTTTATTTAGGCTACAAGAAGAATGACTCTGAAACGTATGTTCAGTCTCGACCACTAATCTGTTTGAGCATCATTTGTGTCATCACCACACAACTGTTATGTACTCCTAAGGAGTTTGTCATCTCACAATATACTATATTGCAGGGTTCCTTTTTTTTTTTTAAATTGGAATGTAATTTTTTTCTATTATCGTAGAGCCCTAATTTGATATATTGAAAGGGAAAGAACCTGCTCCTCATCATGTTTAAAGCTACAGGTTGTAATTATTATTAGCCTTAGTTCATGCTTTGGTTTGTATATACAGTATATATACACATATATATATATATATATATATATATATATATATATATATATATATATATATATATATATATATATATATATATATATTGTGTTTCTTCGATTGTTAACACTTCAGCAGCAAAACTATTCATTACATTTAAACAGAATTGGCCAGTGATCCAGAATAGAGTTTGGGAACAGTGGATCAAACTTTTTTTTTTTTTTAGGGATTTTCCATAATTTACAAACATTTGTACCTTCTGGAACTGAATCCATGATGTGCATGTTGAGTTTGTGTAAAACTGTGTAACAGTCTTTTCTTCTTCTGTTTGTGTCAAAGTGTTCCTTGTCTTCTGCTGCCACCTCCTGTTAACACGACGAACACACACCCTGAATTGGATTAAAGAATCTGATCTGGTTACAGCAGGGTGGGGCTCACTTCAACAGTCTCCCTCAATTGCAGAATGTGGAACTAAGAAAGTGCACAACAACCCCAGGAGTGTTGTCATAGCAACCAGTGGGACGCTAGTCACCTCACTGTTGTTTTACACAACCTCTGTATGTGGTCAAATGTGAGAGGAACAAAGAAAAAAGTACTGTTAGATTTTACAAAACACGCCTCAAGTGTCATGAATTAAAGTAAAAAACACCTTTCAGTCAATGCAAAATGTAAAGTAATGTAGACACACAAATGTGTGTGTGTGTGTGTGTGTGTGTGTGTGTGTGTGTGTGTGTGTTTATTTTTTTATTTTAGCATCTTTGAGTGTTATAAGCTATATAAGTTTGAGGTATTATTTATTTATTTATTAAATTCACACCTTTTTTAACATTGGATGTTCTTCATGACATTCATTCATTCATTATTTGTTTATTTATTAAATTATTAATTCATTAGTAAAGACGAATAATGTGTATTTGACAGGGTGCACGTTTGTTAGCAGCTGACGAAAATATTATTAATAAATGTTGTACAACAACACGTAAAGGATATAATTTGATATTTCTTTTTAACTTGTATTTATTTATTTATTAAATTCACTCATTTTTAACATTTAATGTCTTCATTTATTTGTTCATCATCATTGACAAAGCTGAGTTTTGCAGTTATTTTTCTTAATAAAGCCTTTTTAATTAAACATGCAGGGTGTAGTCTTCACAACCTTAACATTTGTCCTGTCCTGCCCGTCTCTCGGTGACCCCCACCCCCCTCAGGTGAAACCTCCCCTCAACTGCCCACCCGCTGCGTGCGGAGGGAGGGGCGGCCATCCCCGGCTGCCTCCTCTCCAGGTCCACCGTGTTGTTTTGGTTAGCCGGATGCTAGCCCATGCTGTCTGGAGCCGGCTTGAGCGGTGATGGCTCTCCCATGAGGTGGGGAGTGGGCTCGGTTTTCTGACTAAACGCTGAGTTGAAGGAACGTGGAAATGGCCGGCGTTTTCGACATCGACCTGGATCAACCGGATGAGAATGTCTCGGACGACGAACTGGAGGACGGGGTGAGTCCGGGGCTAACGCAGCCTTTAGCCGGTTAGCGACTTAGCCGCTAACGGGCCTGTGTTACTAGCTGTGTAACATGCGCCCATTATCGGACGGACCCTTGTGTATAGAGTTTAATCGTGTTCCCGCGGAATCTGTTGGTATCCGAAAACGCCAGTTACACTGCACAGCCGATAATTCCCACATTGGTTTATACATTTTAACATTTTCTGAGAACAGTAGTTGGTTTTTAAAGCTAAAATATGTCTTCCCAATATTAGCTACATGTACAGGAACAGCCGGTGTTTTCTCGGTGTAGTGTAACTTTAGCTAGTCACAAACCGGTGATTTATTGTAATAATGAATAGTAGTTGTGTTTTAATAAGTTGAAACCCCATTCATAAGATGTTGAATAGAGACAAGAACTCCCCCAAAAAAAAAATAATCACAAAGTACAATAGTATACAGTGCTATAACTTATGTAGATACATTATAGTCTGTCCGATAATGGAATCAGTATTTTTGTCCTCCCAACTGCATGGGAATTTCACTGTTGGAGCTGTGGGTAATCATAGTTCTTCACAGATACAACATATGGTCATTTATAGCTAATGTAAAACTGTTAAGGAGTGGTACTTTGTATGTGAACATAAAAAAACAACACCGATGTCTAATTAGCTGCATTGTTTGCTAGCTTCACTATAAGGTAACTAGTTAATGTAAAGTGAAGTCAAAGATTATAATCTATCAAAATATATTTATTTACGTAAAATCTGGTGCTTGGTCATGCTTTTTTTAGCTGACTGTATCTGTACAGACTGACTACATAGAGCCATGTTACTAATGTCACCTAAAAGGTGTGTAAATGTAAGTTGTGGATATGTTTGTATATAGTCATTATACCCTCCTCAGACCCAGTAAGTAAACACATTTACCATTTTACAGTAAATAATCATCTTAATTGGAAACAGAATGATAAAACGTTTTTTTCAGATACATATTTTAATATGTCCTTTTCTGTGGACATTTTAATGTTATTTTTTTCAGGCTGTGAAACTTATCCACTACAGAGGACAAAAATGCATTGCTGGGTGTCAGGAGGATAAAACTATTGGAAAAAAACTGCATTTAATTTCTTTGTGCTAATCTTTTTGTTTTCAGAGCCAGTTGAGTGAATACATGGACCAATGCAGTGGCTTTGAATTGTGAGTATAAGCTTCATTTTTACCACGTCATTATTGTGGCAAGAAATAGCAAAGCTTTGTCCCAGTAGCTCATTAGTCTAAGTTCATTAATTTACAGAGCCTGTAAACAAACACCCTCAACTGGGTTTATTACTGAATACACAACAGAATTGCAACTCAGTTTCAGAGATTTCCACATGAATCTGATATGACACCTGTATGATCATACGTAAACACATAGTTCATGCTGTAAACACATTTTCCCTTATTTCTCACTTCCCTCTTTGTTTGTCCTTATTTTGTCAGTAACATGGATGACTGTGAAAAGTTTGAGATTTCGGAGAACAGTGTGAACAAGGGAACGGAGCAGATCAGGCCTGAGTGCTTTGAGCTGCTCAAAGTTCTTGGAAAAGGTGGTTATGGAAAGGTGAGCATTTCTTTCTTGTAAATATATATATATGTATACTTGTTCTGTGCTACTATATGTGTGGTGGGTAGAGCTGCTATTGCCATCGTGCTTCATCCATCGTATGTCCGTCGAAGTTGTCGGCGTCTATAATTCACTAAAATCACTTCTCCTCTCTCAATTCTCAACAGATTTCAATTCTGATTGATTCATTAGATTGTTTATTTGTTTATAACTTTGTTTATTTTTCCAGTCTGTCACTAAAATCACTACTATTCGCACAGTTCTCAACAGATTAAATTTCCCATTGAGTCACTGAGTTCAGTTTCAATCCAGATCAAAGAAAGTAATTGCCCCAATATTAGTTTCTACCAACAACCTCCTGCATATCATTTAACAGGTTTAACCACAGTAATATATCATTACCCAGTTACCTACTTTTGTTCAGTCAGATGTTACCCCAGAAGAGCTTTGGGGGCTTCCAATACCATTCACACTGTTTTTGGCATTTGTTGATAAAACACACAGCCACACAATGGGATTGATTTTATGATCTATTGAATGACTCACTTTTGTTGATAGCAAGACATCACAGCTGTGAGGTCCTGATGAGCACAGGGCCATTGACCCAATTTTTTTTTAATCTATTTAATTAAATTTTTATTTGCTTATTATGTTTTTTGTGTAGTTTCTATTTATTTTATTTATTATTTATGTCTATTCATTTATTTCTATTTATTTTGTATTTATTCTTACCTAGTGCAGAGCCTGTAGAAAATTTGAGATGTGTTGTGAAAGTGGGTGAAATAAGTTGAAAGGAGCGGAAAAAAAACTATAAATATGTGCGCTACCCACCCCCATTAAGCTATTATCAACATCATCATTATTATTATTAACATATTATTATTATTATTATTATTATTATTATTATTATTATCAAGCGAGCACCACATCTCATGTCAGTTGATGAATTCACATCATGATCCAGTATCTGTGCAGTAGCTGGTCTGAAGATTGATGTGTTGGGTCTGTCATTTATAAGTGTGCTGTTAGCACAGTGCTAGGCTACTTAGCTCTTCACAGAGGCTTTAGTAAACCCTGTGTGTCACCAAGTGCTTCATTAAATCAGTCATATTCCAGCCTTTGTAAATGTATTTAGTATTTGGAAGCATCTGAAACTTCTTGTGAACTGGACCGCACCATCCTTGTCGCTGTGTGCACTGCTGTGCCGCGTTGCTGTGTGGCACACATACGGTTACTCCTGTTAATGTTTGCTCCGGTTCCAGACCTATCTCGACTTTCAGTACCCAACTCTCTCTCTCACTCGCTTTCTGTGTGTGAGCGAGAATGACAGAATTGCGGGGGGACGACGACCGCGCAGCTGTAGCCAAATCAGGAGGCAAGACCTGGCAATGCTCAGAGCGGCAAAGTTTGAAAGACAAATTTCAATTAATTTAATATCTTTGTTGTTTTTTATTGTAATGGTACCATAGTACATAGTATATTTCTTAAGTATTAATTTAGCCTATTTAGCTGCTCTTGCATTACATTTACCTCAGGATGATGTCTTGTTGAGTGAGCAGTAACGTTTGTCGTGTTTCCGCAGTATGTCACGTGTGCGTTGAAGAGTTTACAAATAGCTTTCCACATCTTTCCACATGTCACATGCGGTAGTAGCAGAGCGTCCATCATGGTGGACACCAGAGTAGTGGTAGTAGCAGAGTGTCCATCATGGTGGACACCAGAGTAGTGGTAGTAGCAGAGTGTCCATCATGGTGGACGCCAGAGTTGTGGTAGTAGCAGAGTGTCCATCATGGTGGACACCAGAGTTGTGGTAGTAGCAGAGTGTCCATCATGGTGGACACCAGAGTTGTGGTAGTAGCAGAGCTTTCAGTCAATGCTCAGTGTACTCATTTTATTGAAGGAAAATCTACAGATGTTAAACCAACCAGATGAGCAGCAGAGACGCCTACACACGCGTTGTTGTTGTTTATTTCTACGGTGTGTTTGGCATCAGTATAAGCCGGTATGCGCATGCACTTTACTTCTATTGTTCTGGTTTGTCCACCGGGACTGTCTTAAGACATGTTTCTATAATGCAGTACAGTGCGGGTCAGGTCTGGTTGGGTATGGTACGGGTCTCTTCTGGACAGCTTGCGTTTCCATTGGCGAGGGACACCTTATTTCCGGTGTTTTCTTTCTGAGCCCCTCCCACTGTTATGGTCCTTGACTTACCCTTAATTGATGCACAGGTTGTTTTTTTTAGCTCAACCAGGCTCTAGGCCACCGATCAAATGAAGCCCCTCTCTGCCATTTTAGCCAAAACCAGCTAGAACACTTTTTCATTGCGAACAGCAATGAAAATAGTAACGGGTACCATGGGACCGGTACGCTTTCGCTGTAATGGAAACACTAAAATAAGTGTACCGTTCTGAACTGTACTGTACTGAACAGCATAGTGAAAACGGGGCTTAACAGCGCACCTAGAGGTGTGGCCTGTCTATTGCATCGTTTTCAGCAGCATTTTGTTGCCATGGTTACGTGATACATTACTGATCCGTTCCCAGTGTGGACGCCATATCTTTTCTATCCGGTACGAAACAAAACCTGGTTGCATGGCTGTGTGGGCGGAGCCTGTGTGTGTTGCTTCCTCTGACTCATTGGGTTCTGGAAATGTCCAGTGATGCTCTTTTCCAAAGTAAATTTGGAAGCATTTTTCACTTTGCAAGAAAAATGACTACGTGATTTTCTGCCACTTGGGAATTTCTTTGCATCAGTGTTAATTTTGTCAGATGAGACGCAATATGTTCGTCGACAACCCTCTTTCCCATAACAAAGATGGGACGAGGATGAGACGACACAGCTGTTCTAAAAATGCTGATAACCGTGCCAATGTGCATGTTCGTTCACGAATAAAACATCCAAGAGCTGCGAGTTGGAAATAGTTAAACTTTTAGAATAGCGGTGTGCTCGTCAATGTCACAATTGTCTCACTGACCAATCAAAAGCAAGTAGGAGGCGAGACAACCACAGTGTGTTAATGTTTACACATATGAACTTAACATGGATGTGCATTAGGGTTGTCAAAAAAATCGATTTTAGATACTAAATCGATATTGACCCTTGGTATCTAATTAGATACTCAGTTGCTGGAAAATCGATTTTTGTTTTTATGGTGCGTCGCCGCTTTTTTGTAGCGGGTAACGTTAAGAATTCTAAACAGGCATCAACGCGGTCAGCTCTGGCACAGCCGTAATGCCGGCGTGTAAATTAAAGTCTATTTTTTTCTCCAGCTGCCTCTGACAGCACACGGGATGACACCAGTGCGACCACAGACCTATACACTATTTCTATAGGTCTGTGATTGTGACCATCCGATGCAACTTTGCTTTTAAAGGCCTCGATATAGTCGAACGTTTATGCGCGCGGGCGGCAGCCAGGCGGTAGCGCATAGTATCACGTTAGCACCACGGAGGCCACCGTGAGCATGTCAGCCTATCATTTTTTGACGTGCACGCTGCTAGTCCTGTATGGCAAGCCAAAGTGTTCACATAGCCACACGTTGTCTTTATTATATCATGCGTTACAGAACGCGTTCTAGCACGCGCACTGGCGCGCTATCACGCGTTACAGGACGCGCACTGGCGCGCACAATGGCACCCGTTCTAGAACGCGTTCTGTAACGCGTGATATAATAAAGACAACTTGTGGCTATGTGAACACTTTGGCTTGCCATAGTCCCGCAAGGGGTCCGCGGTGGTCACATGATGCAATACGCTGCCGCCCGTGCACATAATGCTCGACCATAAAGAGGCTTGCAGTTAGCACTGCAGAAGGGCTTGAGCAAAAAGATAGGCCTACCTTAACTTGCCAAGAGATAGACATGCATTTATTCTGCACCCGCACTCACTACCTTTTTTTAGCAGTTCATGGAGGAAATTTTAAAAGGAATCCCTCACATCTCTAGTATCGAAATTCGTATCGAGTATCGAGTATTATCCTTAGTATCGGTATCGAGTTGGAAATTTTAGTATCGTGACAACCCTAATGTGCATGATGTCTGGGTAACTTAGCAACAACACACATTCTCGGAAAGCGCCCGGGAGGCAAAGTTATTTATCTCTCTCCTTATGTGTAACACTGTAAATTTAGCTTAGCATAAACACATGCTAGTTCAGGATTGAAACACACAGTTCTTCCAATAAACCCCAACTCCTGGAAGACGTTAATGATTTATTGATTACATTTCACATTGGCTTTCTGCTGTAGACCTCCATTTTTCTGTTGAATAATTTGGGTTATTGTGATTTATTATTTAGAATATGTTATACCCAGTGTTGTACCTGAACAATATCATATTTTTGACGAACGTGAACCACTCGTTCACTTTTGCCAAATGAATGTGAACGCGGTTATTCTGGCATTTATTGAACTGCGCTCTTATGTAGTTCACATTTCGTTCTTATCACGTTGTAATTATTGAGTCCTATAAGGCATGGGATCAAAACACAGCATTATCATAGATGTCATTTTTGTATTATTCTGAACAAATTTTGGCAGCATAATGTTGTGGAATAGCCAATGAGAAGCGTTTTGGGTGGGGCAGAGAGAGAGGGGTGCAGAGTTTTTGGGAGTGTAGAAAAAGAGTTAAATGTACAGAGTGTGACCAGCAACCGGAGCAGGTGTTGTCCCATTCTTGGAAATAAACATTGAAAACGAAACTCACTGAAACCGCTCCTTGTGTTCTAAGAACCTGCAGAGGGAAGTTAACCCCGGGAGGAGGACGGCATTTTCCCATGATTTCCTGACTACGGTCAGGATAACGCCAGGAACAGTTAATAATACTTTTACAATAATAACACAAAAAAAGAACGAAAAAGTTCATTTTGGAATCCATGAACTTCTAGTTCATAATTTGGAAGAATGAACGATGACCTGAACTAATTCATATTGAGTAACTTGAACTGAACTTTGAAGTAGTTCCTAATCAAGGTGAACTTTCCTAACACTGGTTATACCATATGCACAGTATATATGTTTTCATGCTAGTTTTCTACTGTAGACTTCCGCCTGGTAACAGATATTTATTTTGAAATGGTCTAGTAGTTTTTGTGATGTATTATGATTCAGAACATTTTATCTGTACAGTATTTGATATAGGCTATTGTTATCTTCAATTTTTTTTTATTTCATTTCAATGTGTTTGATCAGCTTTAAAGGTAGCTGTAGTGTTGTAATGTTTTTTTATATGTTGCTATTTCAAATAAATTGAAGAAGCACTGAGGATTTATCCATTCAAGTCAATTCAATCAAGACATGTGATCAATATGTTAGTTGTAGAACAACTCAACTGGAATTAATACACAAGAATATTCCTGAAATCAATAGAAAAAGACTGATATGTTTTGACTAAAACTGGACTGACTAAAAGTAGACTAAAATGTTGAGACTTTTAGTTGACTAAAATATGACGAACAAAAAATATTTGTGAAAGACTAAAAGTGACTAAGACTAAGAATGAAGTTTGACAAAAGACTAAAATGAAAATTGGGGAACAAAATTAACAATGCTCTGCATCACAAAGTATCTATATTTTTGAAACAGGGCGTCATGTGTTTTGATATTCTTGCTGGTTATATTTTTTGGCCCAGGCTTTAAGCTCCGCGGCTCTAAAACAGATGCAAACAGTCTTTGAGGGATTAGGCGGTTGAATAGACACACACTCAACACTGGGTCTGAATCAGGCAACAAACACAATGAACACAGTCGACACTTGACTCACCTCTATTTGTGCACTTTGGTGTTTTTTTTAAAGGTCAGTTTTAGACTCTGTGACCTTTGTCAGCTTTGTTGGTTGGATGAATAGATTGCACAGACTGGGGCTGCACGATATTAGAAAAAACTGACATTGCGATTTAGTTATTTATTTTTTTATACCTGCTATTTGCTGCACCCCACTCCCGGTCACCATTGTCCATTAGGGTCCAGTGATTTTGCTGCCCACGTACCCCTGGGCCCTGCGGGGCTGGTATCCCACCTCAGCTGGCGCAAGTCTGCCATCACTTTCATTGTGCCGTGGGATTTCTGGGAGACCCTCTGAATTGCGTGTGCATTAGACTCCTGTGTTTCAAGGTGCTTCGGGTGGGTTGCCGACATTGCAGCTGATCCCTGGCGCCCTTTGTACGTGGGCCGGTCCCCGTCCTGGTGATGCAGTTGGTGCACAGGAGGAAAAGCCATCCCGACTTCTGTCCCTCCCAAGGCTTCGCGTCCGGGAGAGGTGCAGCGAGTCTACGGCCCCATGTGGAAGGTGCTGTAACGCTAGCCACCGAACCTGCGACCCACCCAGAGCCGGTTGCAGCTGTACTCATGCACTGACTGTAGAACAATAACTCCGGTTTTCACATGTATTTATTGTACCTGCTGTACGATGGGGAGGAGTTTGATCTGTACAGTGAAAGATGTATTTGGACTGTAGTTTGTACTGTTCGATAAACTGACTAAATGCCATATTCTAATGTTTCCTTCTTTTTTTGATGCATTTATTTTTCCAGGTGTTTCAAGTTCGTAAAGTCTCCGGCGCCACCTCTGGGAAGATATTTGCCATGAAAGTTTTAAAGAAGGTGAGTGAATCTGCACGGTTCTCTCATGACTTTTTGGATGTTGATACATAACCTGTAAATGTATTTGTTTGATATGAATGGTAAATGCTCTGCACTTCTATAGCACATTTCCAACGCCATGCTGTTCAAAACGCTTTACATTAGCCTCCAGGGTTGTGAATTTTTGACTCACACAACAATCCAAATCAAATCACAATTCATAGACTACAATCCAATTCAGGGCAATTCATAAAAATTAGTAAATGATTTGGTATGATTCAATACAAATTGGCAATTTAGCTGCAAGGACTTAATTTTATTTTATGTTTCTGAGAAGAAAAAGGAACACAAATAGAATTTCAAAACTATATCCTTTTGTTTATTTAGTGTCACAGAGACAATAGAGCACAACATAAACTGAAGCCTTTACAATACAGGCCCTACCTGTAGATAAGTGATATTAGTGAAATGCAAAAGTGTGCCTAGAAAGACAAAATAGATGAAAAAAATGTCAGTATAATTATTCCTGCAAATGTGAGAATACACTGAGCTGACACTGAGGTTGGACATAAAATACAGGGTTTTTTTTTTTACTCTTTTTGAGGAAAATCAACTGATCAACATAATCATGTCTAAGAACACTAATGTCACTGAAACTATATCTTCTGATTTGATAAAAACTCTTTCTGATGCTACACTGGTGTCTTGTTTACAGAGGGTTAGGGGTCAGAGGTCAGGGTTTACAGAGGTATTTCTAAAGAGATGTCTAATCAAAACCAGGGCCAGTCAGGAGCACTGCTTTCATCATCCCAAAATCGTGTTGTCTGAAGTCACGATTTTCAGTCCAAAACGAACTATGAGACCAAAGGTGCCCTAATTAATAAGAAATTATTAGTTAATATTGATCAATGACACATTATTATTATAATTATTTATTGGTTTATTTATTTTTTATTGTTATTAATGATAATAAACACATATTGAAAAGCTTTAACTGACAATGTTGACAATACAAAGCCTAAAGACAAAACTGTATTGTTTTGTCCCCATTCTGTTGAAAAGTCCTTGAATGTAGCAGCATGTGATGTCCACCCAGTGCAGTTTATTCCATTCTGAACACGCCTTTAACTCTGTTTTCACTGTGTCATGGTGACAAACTTATGTGGTCAGACACTAAGGGCAGATCAACCAAAATAAGCCAGTGCTGAAACCTCAGAGCTGCTGCTCCTGTTCGGCTTGGCCTCATCTCTGCTGATTCCTGACAACTCATATTCCCCAAATGCTGAGGTTTTGGGTAATAATTGTGTTCATTGGCTTAATGAAACTATGCTAGGTACTGGTCTGGCGCTTTGGTTCCTGCTCTGATTAAACAAGCCTACCATATTTTACGGAAGTCGCAGCCAAAAAATGCATAATAAAGGAATTTTAAAAAAGTGTATAAGTCGCATTTTTGGGGGGAAATTTATTTGACAAAATCCAACACCAAGAAGAGATATTTCATCTTGAAAGTCAATTTAAAATCAAAATAAAATAGAGAACAACAGGCTGAATAGGTGTATGGTATGCTAATGTAACACATGCAACTAACGTTACATGATCCGAAAATAACAAACTGAGAACCAGAGGTTGTGCCAAAATTTTTTATTGTACGTCATTTTGTTACACGATTGTAAAAGTTCCGTCAAGACACATTGTTATCCGTCATTTGAAATTAAATTTTTAATAAGTCATATTTACTAGTATTTAATGTTGAAAAACATCTAAGTGATGCAGTAACTGTAGGTCTTGCTGGATGATGGATTCAGAAATTAAGATTTTATATTTATATGAAAGTTTATTAAAAATGGTTGCGTGACACTAATTCAACCAATCAGAGGCAGTTTTTCCAACTTCGCCCTAGCAACAAGGGATTTTGTTCACTAGAAAAGGCTTTGTTCTGAGGCCTCCCATTGGTTTAAATATATAATTGCATAGATTCCTATGTAAGGGTTGTCTAGAGGGAATCATGATCTTTCCAATGGTACCGAACATGACGGGGAAATACCTAATACCAGTGTGAAGGAAAGTCGTGTTTTGAGTCGACTTTTCCTTGTTTTAGACTTAATTGCTGTCTTAGTCAGTTGTTGTCCTTTCTAAAAGGCATTATTTGAAGTACTTATGGTAGGAATTTATCAAAAACTCATAGTTAGAAGTGTTCAGCAGACATTTTAACTGGATTTTATGCATAAACTTCAAATTGGATCATTTTGACCCTTATAACGTATTTGAGGCTAAAGATAGAAATACTACTGTGAGACTGAACCACTGGAGGGTCACATTTACTGGACTTGAAAAGAACTACAGGCTCTGTTGTTTTGACTTTTAGTGCTAGCAAAGTAGCATCTTCAGGTAAAGTCAATGAAACAAGAGGTGACAATGACTGATTAATATTACAGACTCACCATCAGCCTGGGGGGGGGTGGACTGATGGAAACACCGGTGTTATGGTCCACTTTACAAATCCACTGGTACCCGCGTATATCAGACCTGTAACCAGATACGTCATTAAACACGGTGTCTACTTATTAACTCACTTTTAAGGGCATGCTCAACAGCACCCTCTTCTGGTTTTCAGTGTGGAAATAACGTGAAATTATATAATTATAAAATATTTATTTCATTTAATAAAATTAAATAAATTCTTTGTATGTTGTAGTAGGGTGTTTTTTTTTATATTATTGAGGTAACTTGTAATATTCTTTAATCACTGCATACTTAGTTTTCGTACTACCTCATTAATGTATTGAGATGAAACAGGATGTTGTGATCTTATGACATATCCGGTCATAATGTCTGTAATTTGTGTGAATTACAGACTTTTGTTTATCCCGTCTGAATGTGCCACACAATAACACAGAGGTACGGGGGTAATTGCGAATTACCAGTGGTTTACAGACAATATGAATATGGCATTATACTGCAGTTTTCAACCACAAACCCTGCTTGTTTGTTTATTTGTTTGCTTATTCTCTGTCAGGCTATGATTGTGCGTAATGCCAAGGACACAGCACACACCAAAGCTGAGCGGAACATTTTGGAGGAGGTGAAGCATCCTTTCATCGTGGACCTCATCTACGCCTTCCAGACTGGGGGAAAGTTGTACCTCATACTGGAGTATCTGAGCGGTGAGCGTCACCTTCTCAACCAAACTCACACTTGGACTGTTAGAAACATCCAGCGAGCGTCCGTCATCGCCTCTCACCAGGGAAAATACGGGTGTCTATTTCACATGTGAACTCTGGTTTGTGTGTCCTTGTTGCTGCAGGTGGGGAACTGTTTATGCAACTGGAACGAGAGGGCATCTTCATGGAGGACACGGCGTGGTAAATCAGTTTGTCTCTGGCTCTGGTCACTGACAGGGACACATACGCTATTTTTACATGAGGTTTTTTTATTTCCGAATTATTTATCTGGATAAAATACTGTATTTTCCAGACTATAAGTCACTCTGGAGTATAAAAATAGAGAACTAGATTAGAGAACAACAGAACAACGTAACATATTAACAGTTATTCAGATAACTATAGCATAAAGAACATGCTCAAGCTCAACACTGCCATCTTGTGGTTGTCAGTGTGAAAATAACATGTGAAATTATAGAATAATGTGTTAATAATTTCACATATAAGTCACTCTGGAGTATAAGTTTCACCCTCGGCCAAACTATGAAAAAAAAAAATCTGAGTTATAGTTTAAAAAATGCGGTAATTCGGAATTCAGTGCAATTTTTTTCATGTTTACATGGACATATTAATTCTGAATAGATGTTCCCATGGAAACAGGCATATTCCACTCTAGTTAATCGGTCTTTCTGAGCTGGAGGTACAGAGGGTTCTGATTGGCTGCTGTGGCTCAGTTGGTAGAGTGGGTCGCCCAATGACCGAAAGGTTGGTGGTTCGCGTCCCAGCTCTGGCTGTCCACATGTCGAAGTGTCCTTGGGCAAGACACTGAACCCTGACTTAGGCCTCCAGTAGGACTGACCTTAGACCTTAGAAACCTACTGGTGTATGAGTGTGTGTGTAGATGGGTGAATGTGAGGCTAATGTAAAGCGCTTTGAGCACCATGAAGGTGGAAAAGCGCTATATAAATGCAAACCATTTACCATTGGACAGAACGGCTGCTAATCATCTGGATGTCTATTGGAAGAAAACGATGGCGTCCACTTCCTGTTTTGCGTTGGTTTCAACTATCAACATGTTAGACCACATACTACATGTGATTTTTGACTTTATTTTTGTAATAATTACGAAGCAGCAGCTTGACTGAATTGACATAGGAATCAACAAATTAATGCCGAATGCAGAGTATGTCATCTACGCCGAATATGTGCGTCACCGCGACAAGACCAGGAGCATGTGCAGAATGACAGGAATATAGGCGATAGGACTAGGAATAATTTTATTTTGAGCACAAAAAAAATCATCAAAACATCAATCAAAATGGGCAACAAGAGACATTTTTGTACTCGAAAAGGACTGGGAAGAAGTAAAACCTATAAGCTCCACCCCCTTTTTACAAACTAATAATCCAATAGATTCTGCATTCTATGCTTTAACAGACTTTTCTGTCTATTTACCATTAACGCAAAGCATCCATAACCATTTACTCTATATACACATTGTTTTACAAATCACCTCCCACAATCTAATGTGTATAATCAACTATAAGTATATTTATATTCACTTTGTATTAACTACAAATACAATATTTAATAAATATGATATCTCCTAATCATAATAATCTATATTAATTTATCGCATCTTATTTTATACATTCTTCGACATTACAATTAAGTTTTCACTTATTCAAATAATATTCTGTATTTTGTTATTATACTCGTTTTATTCATCCTTTTAAATGCACGAATTAAAGATGACTTTTTTTTACATTTGATCCAGACTATTCCGCAGATGTTTCCTCTAACAGAGATACACTGGCTTTTTGAAGTTGTTCTACACTTAATTTTCCTGAAAATTTCCATTTCCCTTATGATCTAGTCACTTTTCAGGAACTGGAACATCTCCTGTAAACTGTAAAGTGGAATTAGCTGTTTACATGTCAGAGGAATTATCAAATGAGGAATTAAGATCGGAAGAAACCAGTGACTTTTTTCGGAATTAAGTTTAATTCAGAATTATAATTTTCAACTTGAATTAGGTGTTTACATGGTTTATCTGAAAGTGGAATTAACCTGTAGTGGCTAAATGTCTCTTCTGATAATCTAAACAAGGTTTTCTTTGTGATCCATGCAAATAACCACTCTCAGACGGAAAGTACGAGTCTACGCCTGTTTTAAGTTTGCACAACGGTAGAAAACAGTGTGTTTGCTCTGTCTTTACTGAAGATGTCAAAAATATAACAAACACACAGCACTTTTACATTGGATAGATGCATGAACGTCACTGTTCAGTGTCAGTTCCTATTGGCTGGATAAAATACAAGTCTAGTAATAGAAATATCATGCACTCATAAATATTCTGTACTATGCAAATAGTAAATATATCCAAATAATAACTAAATATGAGCTTAAATTATTGAATAGAAAATGGCACCAACATAACCTTTAGTCTGAATTTAACAGGAATAAAAACTCATTTAAACAGGGTAATAGAGAACAAAAAATGGAAAAAGTTCAAATAAATTCTCTGATGTGTCAGGCTAGAATCCCCCTGCAGCTTAAGGAATGGGAAAAACTCAAAGTACATGTTCTATTGTTTTGTAAACTCAGCCTTTAGTGATTGCATAGACCAGGGTGTTACACAAATAAAGGCTTCTAAAGTTACCAGAATAAGCTGCATGAGTAGAACATCACATTTATTTAACAGAGGAGGGACCCTATGTGGGTGTAAATGTTACAAATGCCTGAACTCAGTGACCGGGAGCAGAGAAACACAAATGAATTTAATAGAAACCCTACCAACTTGAATCTGAGTTATGCTTTTGTGTGTGTTTTCAGTTTCTACTTGGCTGAAATCTCAATGGCGTTGGGTCACCTGCACCAGAAAGGCATCATCTACCGAGACCTGAAACCTGAAAACATCATGCTCAATAACAATGGTAACGTAGAGGAAATGTACAACGTATATAAATATCGTTCCCAGAAAAAGTAGTAGTAGTATTTACGTGACACTAAAAAAAAATATATATAATTACATTAACTACAATTACATTACTAAAACTGGACTTGACATTTAAAAAAAAAAAAAAAAAAAAAAATATATATATATATATATATATATATATATATATATATATATATATATATATATATAAAAATGTAATATATAAAAATATTAGAAATTCTTGACAAAGAATGACAAAGTCCTTTGGTGGACTGGTTTTGACCCGAGGGCCTTAGGTTTGATACCAATTGTCTAGTCCAACTACAGTTACGTGTACATGCCAGTACACCAACATAGGGCTTCATTTTCTCACTTAATTTAGTTTAGCTTATTCGAATGTGTCAAAGAGAAAAGAAAACAAATAAGCAACCAAGGAAGAAAAACAACCAGAGAAATAAATGACGAATAAATAAATGACACAGTCAGATTTGTCCTGGAGTTGTACAACACATTTGAAAGGGAGTGGGAGGAAGTAAAACTTGTCAAGCAGGGCTCTAGAGTGTGACCAATTTGGTCACACATATGACCTAATTTCTCGAAAGTTTGAGGTTGCATCGGGAAGAAAAATGTCCTCAACTCTACAAGTCTCCAGGTGATCAACGAGAGACGGGACTCACTATTTGCATGTCAGTTCATGCAGATGGGCGTGGTTTGGGCTGTGCGTAGTTGTGTGCGATGGCCAAGACTTGTGGATGTCATAGAGTACATTCTAATAATGTTCTAATTAGTTGCCAATGCATACACTTGTATCACTGATTATCCCTTTGATGGTGTACTTAAACAGAAAACACGTCGGGACTTTCTGGGCAGCGGAGCAGTGACCAAACGCGAGTACATTCTAATAACGTTTTAATTAGTTGTCAACACATACACTTGCATTGGCTATATGCTAACGACTATATGCTAATGGCTATCCTCGGCAGCGCAGACACTCGCATCACACACACTCACACTGAAAGACGTAAGCACATCTGAGGGTCATGTGATTGCAGTGGAGGATAGTCCATAAGATATGGAGCTGTTCAGATTTTCAGACATCGAGATGTTCAGTTTGGAGCCTTTAAGACTCTTGCACTTTTAATTTAGAATTTCTGTTTTCTTTTTATATATATATATATATATATATATATATATATATATATATATATATATATATATATATATGAGATGTTTTAAGTAGAAATTCCATCTCAGTGAAGCACTTTAAGCAGTAGCACTTTTCAGTCAGTTCTGATTTTTATTTTTGAGCTGTGCTACAAATAAACCACTTTATGTTATCAAAATTGTTGATTAATGATTTACAAATCAATATTGTCCACAGGGACAACGATTATGTATATATATATATATATATATATATATATATATATAGTGAACATGTAAAACTGTGATGTTAAATGCAATGTGGTTGAAAAATTTGGGTGCACCTAACTTTTGTGTTAGTGCACCTAAGAAAACATTTGGGTGCACCAGTGCAAAAAGTTAGTCTAGACTCTAGAGCCTCGTCAAGTCTCACCCGTTCTTCATCAATTAAGAAAAAAAACATGCTTTTTTCCTGATATGAAACAACAACAGTAACATTTCAATTCAACTCCAAATTTGTTTGTCATATATTTGCAAAAATCTTATTCTTGTACATCTTTTTAAATGTCATTATATCTTCACATTGTTTTAAATCTTTATCTAATCCATTTCACAATGAACACACCACGTCTTTTCAACCCTGAAATTAAAAGTTCCCCTCAGTTTATAAGAACCATCTGGATCTCTCAATAAATGAATTGTAGGTGGTAAGGAATTGTTCTTGGCCCTGAACATTATTTTTGCTGTTTACACTTTGTTAATATCCATGAATTTTACCTTCAAAATAATAGATTTTGTATGTTATAAAATTTCAACCTTGTGAATGATTCTTATTGCGTTTTTCTGTAGAATGACCAGTGACTATATTGAGTTTTTATTTGATTTTATTCCCCATCTCCTTCTATAACCTTTCAGGACATGTCAAACTGACAGACTTTGGTCTATGCAAAGAGTCCATCCACGATGGGACGGTGACCCACACCTTCTGCGGAACCATCGAATACATGTACGCCACACAGGGCCGGTCTGATTTCAGTGCATTCTGTCTGTAGTGTTTTGCTGCTGCAGTATCATGTTCTCCTTACGTCGTCCTTAGGGCTCCAGAGATCCTGATGCGTAGTGGACATAACCGAGCAGTGGACTGGTGGAGTCTGGGAGCGCTCATGTACGACATGCTGACAGGAGCGGTAAGTCCACACCAATCAATAGCAAAGGAAACAAACATGTCAAACACAGCACCGCCACTAACAACAACCACATTCACATCCACACTTCAGCCTGTTATCACTACAATGTTCCGTAAAACCTCAACGAATTTGAAGATGTAAAACACCACTGTCATGGAATAATCTGCAAAATACTCTTCAAGGAATGATATTTAGCTTTTTCAAAAGTTCAAACATTTTCCTGTGGTCTACATGAAGTGTAATTGTTCTGCTTGGGTCTGAGTTCTTCATTAATTGAACTCCACAGGTTCATCTTCAACAATATTTCTGAGTAATGACACCAGAAAGATGGTTTTAAGCGCTGGCCCCTTAAATGTAATTGAGGTTGTTGACTGTGCTGCCCTGTCCCATACAACCAACAACTGAACATTTTATGTTCAAACTTGAAGTTTCGACATATTTTCAGTTTTTGCTACTTTATTTTGAAGGAGCTGTATATCATGCTACAGATGTCATTGGGCTGCACCGATGGTGTTTGAGCCAAAAATAAAATCTTTAAAAGTCAGTTAATTAGTAGACAATTTGTTTAATCACAGCTCTAGTTACATGTCTACTGTTCATGGGTATCAGCAGGCAGGCAGTACTGGAAAATTGTTACATAAACCGCAGTGTTAAAAACATGTGAAAAAAGTAGCAGCTTATAGCCCGAAATTTATAGTATATCGTACTCTGAGAAATGTTCATCGGGAGTCTGGACCTGGATACTGCGCCCTATGCAGTGAACCTCATAAGAAAGAATGATTTCTTTTCTTTTCTGGTTTTTCTTCGGCCACTAATCTTTATCAAAGTGGTGCACTCATCAATCTTGAAGGAGATAAAAGGTGGGCTAGCCTCGATCAAATAACGAATCTCAGTCCTCCTGCAGAAGCAAACAGATCTAGGTGAGAGACTTACCTCGATAGAGGAACTATGGATACCTGGACTGTCAACAGCGGGTGTTGCTCCAAACCCTATTCCACATCCTCCACCACTTTGTCCACGGTGGCTGCCGTTAGGAGTCTATGCTTTCCACCCGTCCCAGTGCGCTGTGGTAGCAGTGATGGTTGGAGCTCTCAAATCCTTTTGCTCCACTGGCTGACCTCTTAGAGCTCTGACGTCTGAGCTATGACTGAGTGAGGCCCCCGGGCTTACTGATGTTCCTGGGCCAGTGCGGTGCCAGTGCGGTGCCAGTGCGGTGCCAGTGCGGTGCCCCTTGTCTCCAGTATGTGGTCACTCAACATCACCAGTCATGGTGAAACCAACTGGAGGCTGTAAAGCTACATCCAAATGGAACAGGTCTCTTTTAGTACACTTTGACAACAGCACGACTCAATTCAGGGTGCTAATGTACCATGGTCTATCTATCAATCAATCAATCAAATTTTATTTATATAGCACCTTACAACACCAGAAGTTGCACAAGGCGTTTTCCAAAATGAAGTAAAAACAATAAAAACAAGTAACAATTAAAAAGAGGCAAGATAAAAATAAAGCTGAAATAAGTTATAAAACCATAGCAACAATATAAAAAAAGACATGGACAGTCGACTACATGTCCAACGGTTGTCTAAATATGTTTTTAACTGAGATTTAAAAACAGCTAGCTCAGTCATTGATTGTAGCTGTGCCGGAAGCACATTCCACAGCCTTGGGTCAAAAACTGCAAATGAACGATCACCATATTTTTTACACTTAAAATTTGGGGACAACCAAAGAGATGTGATCTGAAGAGCGCAGTGTCCTGTCTGGTTTATGGATGGTTCTAAGTTCAGTGAGGTAGGGGTCTAATACTATGGGCCCTGCTCTTACCCTCTGTCCCTCTCCTGTTAACTCTGACCTTGGGATCTCCACTGACACTCAACATTGCACCAATACAACTGAAATCTGTCTGAAGAAAACAAAAAACACCCTGGAGGACCTTTAAAGCAATTAGTATTTTTAAAAGAACTTGTTGCAAATATGAAATCTCTTTCATATTTGCAAATCTCTTCCCGACGTTATAGTCAGTTGCTTAGATACAACTGTGAAGTTAAAAAAGCTTGAAAACAGTACTTCTCTCAGACTATCTTGGGTAGCTCAAACAATTCTAAAGTCTTGTTTAACACCTTTGACAAACTAATCAAGCCCCTGCATGTGATACCCTATGAACCCCACACAGAAGACAAATGCAATCAGTTTGCTACATATTTTTTTGTGACAAAAATCAGTAGCAGTATCACTTCATCAATCATTAATGGCCTCAGTCATTCTCTCCCCCTATCACTCCCCAACATCACAGCTACTCTCCACAGTTTCACTCAAATCAACTTGAGTGAGCTAGAGGAAGTAGTCCAAAAATTAACCCTTGACCCTTTATCTACTCAGCTGTTCAAGCTGTCAGTGCCTCACTGTTATCTGGGACTTTTCCGGATTGCCTAAAACATGCCACTGTTACACCTCTTTTGACAAAAACAACTTTGACCCTTTAGCTTGTAATAGTTATAGGCCCATTTCTAACCTGCCTTTCCTTGGCAAAGTCCTGGAGAAGGTAGTTTATTAGCAACTCTCCTCCTATCTCTCTCTAACTTCCATTTTAGATTTCTATCAATCTGGTTTCTGGGTAAATCACAACACAGAACCAGCCTTAGTCAGAGTGGTGAATGACCTTAGCATTGCAACTGACAATCACACAATGTCAATTCTTGTTCTTAATCCAAGCGCTGCTTTTGATGCTGTTGATACTATTCTTCTTCTTCAGCATTCAGTTGGTCTTCAGGGTACAGCTGTTGCTTGGATCACTTCATACTTAAAGGGGAGATCTTTTTCTGTTAGTATTTGTAATGTCTCTTTGGATGTAATGCCCAAGAGACTGACTGTGACAACCCTGATCTAAAGAGATCTTTACAGCACCTGGAGGGTTCAAATTTCAACTTTATGAACTATTTGGGGTCCAACTGCACAAATAAATGAAGCACAGAGATGAATGTAATCACTGTATGTGTGTGTGTGTGTGTGTGTGTGTGTGTGTGTCCGCAGAGACATCATGCTATAACTCAACGAATACTTGAGATGTCACCATGAAATTTCATGGGCATATACATATAGTGAATGTGCATCAGATGCAATGATCCATTTGAGTAAAGGTCAAAGGTCAAGGTCAAAATTAACAAAAAAAAATCAAAATCACATTATCGGTTATAACTCAAGAACGGAGGGTCACAGAACTTCCTGATTGGTACCAAATGATGCAGAATTTCTACAATTCTCACCATTTGTATTATCACATTCAACCAATAGTTTTTGAGATCTCTGGAGGTCAAAGGTGACACATTGCAAAATTAGCTTGTGTAACACTGTGTGTGTTAAGCATAAACATCACGCTATAACTTAATCAAAACTGGATATATTATAACAGGGGTCTCCAACCTGTTCCACAAAGGGCCGGTGTGGCTGCAGGTTTTTGTTCCAACCAAACAGCAACACATCAGATGTCAATCAATTAGTCAACTGATCTCAGTCTTCAGAGAGTTAATTGGTCAAACTGTTTACTTTTGGTTGGTTGGAAGAGGGGTCATTCAGTTCACAAAGAAATAAAAGAATATGTCACAAAATAAAGACATGTGACAAATTCCTCAAATCTGGACTTTATTTAGAAATTTCTCACAATTTGTTTCCGTTTTTCTCTCAGCCTCCGTTCACTGGTGAAAACCGAAAGAAGACAATTGATAAAATCTTGAAATGCAAACTGAGTCTTCCACCTTACCTCACACAGGAAGCCAGGGACCTCTTGAAGAAGGTGAGCATTTAAAGTTCTTACCCTAGTTCAGGGGTGTCAAACGTACGGTGCGTGGGCCATCAGCAGCCGGCCAGCGGGTACTACCTGGACTGTGGGAGGAATTTGTGAAAAGGAGAAATGAAACTGAAAATATTAACCATTAGAGCTGCACAATATGTTGTTTGAGCATCGACATCGTGATGTACGTGTGCACAATAGTCCCATCGCAGGTCCTGCAAAGTAAGAGGCTAATGATCAATCACCAATCACAATCATTCTTAATCAATTTGAAGTGGATTACTGGTAACAACTTTGAAAAATTAACAACAAACATGAGAAAATCACACCGTTAACTGAAGACTTGTTGCCAAAAGATATATTTGACTATTTATGTCGGCACCACACAGCTATTATGTCCTCCTGAATATTTTTTTTTCATATCGCAATATATATTGCGCGGTAAAAAATATAAATAGCAATCAAATTTTTTTACAATATCGTGCAGCCCTATTAACCATCATTTTAGTTGAGGTTCCATATTCACACCAGTATGCTCTAAAGTGGATCAGAGCAGTGAAATACTATCATAGTAGCCTATAAATAATGACAACCGCAAATTCTGGCTTTATTTTTGTGTAAAAACAATACAATTATATAAAAATGTTTAGATTTACAGAAAGTGTGAATGAACAAATACGAGAAGCATAATTTTACCAATATTTTACATATAGATTGTCAAGAAATTCTGTGTTGTTGATGTTATTCATAATTTTTCCAGAATACTTCAGAGGTAAACATTTTCAAAATGTAATTTGGCTTTTTCTACATTAAATGCTGTGTCTGGTCATTTCTGGAAGGGTGCTTGTCCATGCCAGTTAGTAGGTGAGCTAACTGTGGGTTCCAGATATATGTCATAAATAGCTCAATTTAGAACTACATTATCCGGCACCAATAGACCGACTTCCAAAAATCCAGTTCGAGTCGATTCCAGTCCGACTAAGGTGTATATATGTATGTATATATACATACTATATAAATATTGACTCGCCCATTTGTCAATCTTTCCTTTTTCAGTTGTTGAAACGAAATGCTTCGCTGCGACTCGGGGCCGGTCCAGGAGACTCAGCTGAGGTCCAGGTAAAAACACTGAAATGCTGTTGAGTTTCCCCATCACTGCTTGACGTAGGAATAGATGCATCATCCTACTCCTCCTCCTCCTCAGGCTCACCCGTTCTTCAGACACATAAACTGGGACGACCTCCTCGCCCGTAAAGTCGAGCCTCCGTTTAAACCTTTTCTGGTGAGTGTGTTTTTTGACTGTCCGCAAATGAAGCGCTGACTATATTTTCTGGGCTGTAAGTCACTCTGGAGTATAAGTCCAAAAAATACACAATAAAGAAGGAAAAAAACATGTATAATTCGCACTGGAGTATAAGTGGCATTTTTGGGGGAACAGATATTTCATTTGGAATACACTGAGAATGTGGCTGGTGTGTTAATGTAACATATTAACAGTTACTCAGATAACTATAGCATAAAGAACATGCTCATGTACAACAGCACTCTCTTGTGGTTGTCAGTGTGAAAATAACATGTGAAATGACATAATAATGTGTTAATAATTTCACATATAAGTTGCGCTGGACTACAAGTTGCACCCCCGGCCAAACTATGAAAAATCTGTGACTTTTAGTCTGAAAAATACGGTACTCACCTGCCTCTTGTTCTCCACAGCAATCTGCAGACGACGTCAGTCAGTTTGACTCCAAGTTCACCAGCCAGACGCCGGTGGACAGCCCCGATGACTCCACGCTCAGTGAGAGCGCCAACCAAGTCTTCCTGGTAGGCCATGACTTCATGCTGCATTCAGGTGCAGTCAGGAAGATGACTCTTTATATTTAGTCATTTGAAATGGAAATTGTGTTGTGCTCAAATGCTTTGTACTTAAGTATTCTCATTGAGAATTGATGACGGCTGTGGCTCACTTGGTACAGCGGGTCGTCCCTTGACTGAAGGGTTGACGGTTCACGTTCCGGCTCTCGGTGTCTACATGTTGAAGTGTTCTTGGGCAAGACACTGAACTCTGACTTAGTGTCCCAGTAGGACTGACAGAACCTTATAAACCTACTGGTGTATGAGTGTGTGTGAATGGGTGAATGTGAGGCTAATGTAAAGCGCTTTGAACCATGAAGGTGGAAAAGCGCTATATAAGTGCAGTCCATTTACCATTTATCTTTGACCATGAATCCCACGTTGGTGACCATTAGTATTTTTATTTTTCAACACATCATCCATCCTATCCGCGGTTGATCCACGATGCCTGCAGGTGAGCGATTCAACCGCACATCTCTTATCTGCACCATGGACTGGTGGAATATCTCCTCTTCAGTGTCCTGCACTCTACATTTATATAAATATCTGTACTTTATACTCTTTACATTTATATAAATATCTGTACTTTATAATCTTTACATTTATATACATATATGTACTTTATACTCTTTACATTTATATAAATATATGTACTTTATACTCTTTACATTTATATAAATATATGTACTTTATACTCTTTACATTTATATACATATATGTACTTTATACTCTTTACATTTATATAAATATCTGTACTTTATACTCTTTACATTTATATACATATATGTACTTTATACTCTTTACATTTATATAAATATATGTACTTTATACTCTTTACATTTATATAAATATCTGTACTTTATACTCTTTACATTTATATAAATATCTGTACTTTATACTCTTTACATTTATATAAATATCTGTACTTTATACTCTTTACATTCTCAGAATAGACTCATTACTTTTTCAAACCAAACAGATGTGACACGTGTCTTTCATACTCTGAAAATTTCATCAAACTCCATCTGTTAGTTTTCGAGTTATGTTGTACACAAACCAACAAACAAAAACTTTATCCTCCTTGGCAGACCTCCCTTCATTCAGTAGGTGGAGGTCTGCACTCTCAGGGTGCTTTTCTAGTTTTGTTCTTTTGTTGCTTTTTCAACAACTGCGCCTTACTAGAATCGGCTAATGCATCCCATCTGCTGGAGTCCTGGTCCTTTTCCTGGAAGCTTCGTTCATTGTTTCACCACATTGCATGATCTGGTTTACTCAGAGTTTCATTGCTCATCATCAGCTGTGGGTTGTTTTTGGAATAAGCTACGACTCAGATGCCTGCTTTTGTTTCTGTCTCCCCACTCGTTGTGCAGGGTTTCACATATGTAGCTCCATCTGTGCTGGAAAACGTCAAAGAGAAGTTCTCCTTTGAGCCAAAGGTCCGCTCACCACGGAAGTTCCCAGGAAGCCCCAGAACACCTGTGAGGTAAAAGAGTTTCTGCTGGTTCATCTGGTTCTGTTTAAGGATGCCGCTCCATAAATAAAATACCTCTGTCAGAAGGGTTTGTTTCCCAAGTAGCCGTGGGTTAAGGCTGAATGATTTAAAAAACAATTCTTCTGGCAGTTATTCCAATTTCAATTTCATTTACACTTTTATTCAAATCAAGTTTCAGTCGTTCAGCAACATTTGCAAACATCACAGAAACTGGCATAATACAATTTAAATAATAAATGTCATGATTTACTGACAGATGAAGTAAAAAAGGAGGAGAAAGGAAAAGAAAATAAAAGGAAAAAGGAGGGAAGGTGGAAAAGTTTGGAGGAAAAAAGGAAGAAAACATTTTAAATGAAGAAAAAAAGGGAACAAAAAAGGGGGGAATAGGAAAAGAACGGAGAGAAAAAGGAAAAAGAAAACAAAAGCAAAAGGAGAAAAAAGGGGGGGGGGACAAAAAAGGAGAGAAAAGAGGAAGACCGAGAAAAGCAGAGTGCAAACCTCCGCCAAGGCACCCCCCCCCCCCCGAATGAAGACCTCCTTGGTGGACCTCATGTTTGTGCCATGTTTTGAATTTTATTCTCCATTTTCCACAATGTAAAGTTTCAAAGTGATCCAGAATCCAGGATCTCTTCCAGATCACCACCAAAATGTGACACCCCCAACACATCCTGAAAATGTTATCAAAATCCATCCATAAGCTTTCGAGTTATCTCACCACCAAAATCTAATCATTACCTCATTACCTCATTACCAACCTACCCTGAAAATTTCATCAAGATCCAGACAGACAAACTCTGGTAAAAACAGAACCTCTTTGGCGAAGGTTAGAAATGGAAAAAGAGTTAAGTAACAAAGGGAAAAAATTAACAGTTAAAAAAGAAAGGAGAGAAAGTAGTAAAAACAGGAGGTCTACTGTATATTCATTAGTTTAACTGTCATTATTTATATTTTACAATTATGATTAAAGAAGATTTTTTGACATTTCTTTTCATTTGACAAAAAAAAAACTAAAAGTCAGTGTGTGCTCCACATGTTGTCTTAGAAACGTCCATGGTGTGTATCGCTCATCAGCTAAGGACGGTGGGACAAAAGCTATTTAAAAATCAATTTGGGTCGATCACTAATAAAATAATTAATGAAACAAAGTTAGGATAGCTGCAAAAAAACCACAGCTTTGATCATCCCAAAATCGTAAGGTCTGTTGTCCAACCCTGCAGTGGGCAGGACCATCCGTTAGTTTGTACAACACACATTAGATCAGGGGTCTCAAACTCATTTTCCTCAGGGGCCACATTTAACCTTCAGTGGGTCAGACCAGTAAAATAATAACATAATAATCTATAAATAATGTTTTTTGGAGAAAAAACCCCCATCAAATTCTGAAAATACTTACTTTTATAAACTATCCAAACAAAAAAGATGTTTTCAGAAAAATCAGGTCCATTTTCTGTCTGAACTTTTCATTAGTCCATGTGTTTTATTATCAGTTCTACAAAGACACTAAACACTTTTACTAACTGAAGCAGAAAATGTATTAAAATGTGCTTTCTTTAGACATTTTAATTAGTTTATATTTCTTCAGGTTTTTCACATTTTATTGTTACAGGATAGTTTTTTTACGCTGGATAATCCCTTTAACTGGTTCCATGTCAGAGGAATTATTGGATTCAGAATTAAGATCAGAATAAACCAGTGACTTTGAATTCAGTTTAATACTAGTTTAATACAATCATTTTAAAGTGGAATTAGGTGTTTAATGTTTAATTGAGAAGAAAGGTTCAGATGAACCATGTAAACAGGCTGATGTTTGACACGCCCACATTACTGCTAACATCTGTCTGTACAACATCAACACACTTTGAAAAAGATTAAAAACACAACACACTTAAAAAGTCCACAATAGACTTCAACTAAAGTCACAGTTAGTGATGATTCCACACATTTTCTGTCCGTCTGCCTTCGATGCTGTGGCGTTGTGAAGAAAAACTTAGATTGTGATTTTTTTACATGTTCATCCCGTGTCTACAAACTGCTTTTAGAAATAACCCACATTTTCTTAACTTTTTAGTTTCTCTGTTAATTTTTTCTTTAAAGTCTATTTATTTCATGTCCACGTGTCACTCTAAGTAAAGGTAAATTATTTTTTTGTATGTTTGTGTTTTTATTGTTTTATTTACTTTAAGTTATTTTTGATTCATTTGAAGTGTTAAGTTAATAAAGGAGGGTCTGGGGGGCTCTGTAGAAGCAGATGTAGCTTTTGGCCTCCCTTATGCTGTTGTATTTGTATTTACATTTATGTATTTGTCATATTTTAAACTGTGAACTAAACTAAACTAAGGCTGTGTTAACACAAACACGGGTATTTTTGAAAACACAGACATCTGCCTCCATTTGTGCCTTAGGTTTTTTCCTCTGAAAACAAACCTTTATTAAAACTTCAGGAAAAGTGAAGCATTTTGAAAGGTCCATGTTTGCTTTTGTGAATAAAGAGACTTAAACGGACTTTTAGGCTAATTTTGTGCCACAGAGACAAGCATGGATACACTGTGAATAACAGCATTTATTTTATTAAGAGTTATATTTGCAAGTTTGTTTTTCAAAATAAAGCTGATCCAAGTCATAGACCAGCAGAAACACATCAGGGGTCAGAGGTCAGCAATTGCTCATCTTCTTGTGACCGATCAAAGAGTGCGCTTGTACCGACACATTCCACACAAACCACTTCACCATGCTTCGCTTTCTTCTGTGGAATGGAACAGGAAGTAGGAGTATCGGTGATTATTGATGAGGCAGGTGATGTCATTGGTCTAACACTCCCACCAACAGGTTTGGGGTGGTTTAACAAGCTCTTGACAGCGTATTTATGTGGATCAATATAAATGTGAATTTAAAAAACCCCACTGCTGTGTGCACAATTTTTTTTTTTATGCAGAGCTTAAAAAATATGCCTTTCAAAAATACCCGGGTTTGTGTAAACATAGCCTAATTGGTCCAGAATAAACCGATTCTTCCTGTCACTGTCTTCCACAGTCCCGTGAAGTTTGCGGGCGGTGACTGCTGGCCCCGGGGCCCCACGCTGACCGGGACCTCCTCTCTGCTCTCCCCTGGTGTCTCCATGGAAACGCCCATGGAAGTGTCTTCAGTGGAGCACATGGACATTAGTGGCAGCGGCGGCAGCTCCGAGGCGTCAGCGCCACTTCCCATCCGCCAGCCGTCGGGCATCAACGTGTACAAAAAGCAGGCGTACCCTTTGAACTCAAAGCGACCGGAGCATCTACGAATGAACCTATGACGCTCGGAACGCCTTCCAGCGCTAGGACTCTTCCAATTCCTCCTCTTCTTCCTTTTTTTGTCTTCCCTTTCAGAGACTCGTAGATTTCTTGTTTTTAAAGAACTGACACTGTCGATGCTGATCACCAGCTCTTCCATCAGCGCCTTCTGCTCATCTCTTCGCCTCTCAAATGCTCTGGGCTCCGCCTGCCGCCTCCAGGACCGCGCACGGTCGGTCAGGAATGTAGGTGCTGTGGAGTGAAAGACAGTGGCAGGGGTGTGGTCTGCACCGCCTGGTTTTGGGGGTATGGTCTGAACCGCCTGGTTTTGGGGGTGTGGTCTTCACCGCCTGGTTTTGGGGGTGTGGTCTTCACCGCCTGGTTTTGGTGACCTCTACTGGCATTACCATGTGATTTCTTGGTGCTCTTTGTCCGTCAGTCTGGACCATGTCGTTATGTTTACGACGAGTTGTTTCCATGGTGTCGGGATAGATGGTTTTTAAGGACTCTTCTCATTTGAAGGTTGTGCTGTTGGTTTGTACAGTTACTGGACATCAGTCCCACAGCAAACACACAGTGTTGGTAGTGGATGGATTGGGGGGGTGTGGGTCCCTCCTGTTGCCTTTGTTACTGGAGTGTGTGGTGAAGTCATGTGACTTCCAAAAGAGCAGTTCTAAACAGTGAAGTCACAGCTCAGTGTGGGACTGGACCAGTCGATAGTGAGTGCTGGCACTGCTGTTATTGGTGGGAGGGGTCTGTGGGCTTTCTGTCCACAGACACTGGGCGCTTTCTTTTGTGCTGAATGTAAACAGACTCCAATGCCTTTTTGTGCGTCACTCAAAGCTCTGCAGCGTTCTTCTTTAACCCATTGTTTCCACATCATCTAAAACCGGGCGCTCACACTCATTTTCTTCATTTTCCACATTCAGCCTGATTTGATCTCCAATGGGCCGGACCAGTATAATAATAACATAATAACCTATAATGGCCATTGGGTCGTCCAATAACCGAAGGGTTGGCAGTTTGAATCCCGCTCTGTCCTGAGGCAAAGACACTTCACTCTCCTGCCTCCAGTGTCACTCACAATAGTGTATGAATGTTAGGTGGTGGGAGGGGCCGTAGATGCAAAGTGTCTGCCCCAGGACAGCTGTGGATACATATGTAGTTTACCACCACCAGAGGGAGCATGTGAGAGTGAATGAATAATGGATCACTAATGTGAAGCCCTTTGAGTGGCCAAAATAAGTGCTATAGAAATCCAATCTATTGTTATTATTATTATGAATAATGACAAGTGTAATTTTTTTTCTTTTACTGGAAAAATCCCATTCCATTAGTAAAATACTCAGGTTTATAAACTACCCAAATAAAAAAGATCAGAATAACCTGTAAAAACAATTGGAATGTCAACAATAGTTTGCCTCAACTTATCATTTCTACACTTAATAACAAGCAGAAAATTGTTACAATTGTGCTTAATTTTCTTTAGACATTTCAGGTTCATATTTTTCCAGGTTTTTCACGTTTTATTATCACAGGATAGTTTATAAATTCCGATGTTTTTACAATTGAATGTTATTTTTTTGCACTAAAAGAGACAAGTCATTGTTTATTTACATAATGTAGTATTATTTCGTTCACATCAAACTGAGAAGAAAATATGTTCATTATATTTTTTGTAGATAATTATGTTATTATTTGATTATTTGATCATATTGGTCTGTATGTGGAACCTGGACTGAAATGAGTTCCACAGCCTTGACTGTGGAGATTTTGTACTTTGTAAATTCATCCCACGGGCTGCATTGGAACCTTTGGCGGGCCACATTTGGCCCCTGGGTTACATGTTTGAGACCCCTGATCCACAGCCAGCGTGGATGTCACTGCCACTGTCTGGCATCTGGAAGGTTCTGTGTGTCGTGGAAATGGACCGGGTTAAACATATGAAGAAAAAGAACCCTAACACTTTGGTTTAGATATTTCCCAGTTTAAAGGGTTAATATTTATTTAAACCCACATTTATCAGTCTGTGCTTCATTTATTTAAGCATCTTTTGGACCATAATAGTTGATGAACTTTGAATTGAAACCCTTCAGTTGCTGCAAAGCTATCTTTAGATTCATTTGGACAAATAACCAGTGGAGTTCTGCAAGCTGTGTTAATTCCATTCACATACTGTGGAGGACTAAACGTGCCAAAATTAAATAAATAAATACTTAATTAAATAATTAAATGTGTCATTAATTCATTAAAATACCAATTCATAGGTAGGTTTCAGTCACGTGACTATGATGACGTTGCGATTTCAGCTGGAAGGCAGGAAGTAACCATGGAGACTGTCGCTAAGGAGGAAACTATTAAAGAGAGTGTTTATTGTACGGATTTAGATCCAGTGTTGAAACACAGATGCATCTCGTCATCCGAACCCACTCTATCCTCACTAGGGTCACAGGGGTCACTGGGGGCCTAATCCAGCTACAGAGGGTGAAGGCGGGGTACACCCTAACCCTAACCCAGTTCATCTCAGGGCTGAACATAAGATAACACATTCACACCTATGGACATTTTAGATTAACCAGTTAACCTATCAGTGCATGTGTTTGGATGGTGGGTTAGGGTTAGTACCTGGACAAAACCCACGCAGACATGAGGAGAACATGCAACATACACACAGCCTCTGGCTGTCCATGTGTCAAAGTGTCCTTGAGCAAAGACACTGAACCCTGTCTTAGTCTCCCAGTAGGACTGACAGAACCTTAGAAACCTACTGGTGTGTGAGTGTGTGTGAATGGGTGAATGTGAGGCTTTGAACCATGAAGGTGGAACAGAACTATAGAAGTGCAGAACATTTACCTTTTACTGGGGGTCCACCCGACAAACAATCACATTCATTATTTTTTGGTCCTTATGTTGCAGTGGATCATGTATTTATTTTATCTGTCAACCTCGTCCATTAAAGTCAGTGGGAGGGTCTTAACAGCTGATTGGTTCTCCTGCACATCCAGTCCAGTCAAATGGGTTCCAGATAAAGGATTGATGCAGAACTTGTGAACACATTCCCATACACTGGGTTTGGGTTTGGCTGGATTCACCTTAGCCACGCCCACTGACTTTAACGGGCGAGGGTGACATTTAATTGATTGTTTGCTTGTGTATAATTTTGTTGATCATTTTGGTCTTTTTATTGAGTACTTTGTTCAATATTGATCCATTTTATTTAATATTTTATTCATTTTTTGTTTGTTTTCATTGAGCACATTCGCATTCACTGTGTGACCTTTAACCTCTAACATTTTTTTTTGGATACTTTAGAAAACTAAACTTTATTGACAAGTGAATCTAAAAATCTAGACTCTGGCTCTGACACTCCCAATGGACTGGATTGGACTAGATTTGTGTTAGCTCCGCCCACTGACTTTGATGGACAAGGTTGATAAATAAAATACATTCATGATCCACTGCAACAAAACGACCAGGAAATAATTAATTTGTGAACTAATATGTTTGTATTTTTTTTTACCTCAAATTAAATGGTATTTTAAAGAGTTAACACATTTAATAACACATTAATGTCATCTAATTCAAATATTCCAATTTTACTGAATTAATGATATATTTAATTCTGCATTTATTTATTGAATTTTGTCACTTTTAGTCCTCCACAGGCTTCTGATGAATATTTCTCCAAGAATGAAAGAATTGTTCATCAGCAGCAGCAGTTTTAGTACAAACTGAAAATATGTCCAAACATCAAAGCATTTGGCTGAAATGTTCAGTTCTTGGTTGAACAGGACAGAAATGGGCGGGGCCTGAGAGGGCGGGGCCTGAGGGGGCTCATATGCCCCCTCAGGGAAATGTTTGAAAATGCAGAATTCCATGTATAAAAGCCAAATATCACTCTGTTAAGAAGAACATTGTAAAGCAGTGGTCTTCAGTTTTACTACTTCCATTTTTACGAACCTGAAGTAGTTTTACAAACTAGTTTCCAGGATGTGGAGGAAACAGAGAAAACACCGGAACAGAACACATGAACTTTTCAGAGGTGGAAGGAACCAAGTAGAAGTACTTCCTTTACTGTACTGTAGTTTGTTTTTTTAGGTATTTGTACTTTATTTTGAGTATTTTTCTGGAAACTTTTGACTTTTACTCCATACATTTTTATATAAATATCTGTACTTTATACTCTTTATATTTATATAAATATCTGTACTTTATACTCTTTATATTTACATAAATATATGTACTTTATACTATTTATATAAATATCTGTACTTTATACTCTTTACATTTATATAAATATCTGTACTTTATACTTTTTACATTCTCAGAATAGATTCATTACTTTTTCAAACTAGACAAATGTGACCTGAAAAATAAGTCGTAAATCAGAAATTGTGACTTATATCATAATTTAGACTTTTTATCTCATAATTATCCATTTCTTATTTAATAATTATAGTTTATTTATGACTTTTTAATTTTTCCTAAATCTCCTGTCCATAACTACTAAACTCAGTACCATGACCTGATAAAACACATCTACCACTTTTAAAGGCTTTTTTAAATATTTCTTACATTTTTCTGTTTTTTTTTTCTGCCTAAATAAGTATTATTTCATCCATAGCAAAAAAAAATATGCAGTTTCACTTTTTACTTAATTACAGTTGAGAAGTTGTACTTTTTTACTTTTACTTCAGTAAAGGAGTTGAATCTTCTACTTTTACCAGAGTATTTTTCTACACCAGTAGTCTTACTTTTACCACCTCTGATAATTTTAATAAATAAACTGATATCGTTCCAGACTGATGTAGAAAATGTGACAGTTGTAAAAGCTTCTGTTGTTTCTGTCCAAACACAAAACATTTTATATCAGTTTATCCATGAATTATTCTGACAAACATCAACAGTTCCTTTCAGTTTAAAGCAGAACCCGTCCGATTAATCAGGCCGATTATAGAATCTCACTGATTAATCGGTATTGGCCAATACGTAGCAGATTGATTAGCTTGTTTTGATGTAAAGTTAGCTTGTTTTGAACAGACAGGTGCAGTGTTTGTTCACCTGCTGCATTAGTTTGTTACACCCTGTAGCCTTCATCACAAGTCACAACGGGCTAATTTTACAACAAAAGAAGCTAAATTTACAACAAAACAAGTTAACTTTACAACAAAACAAGCTAACTTTACAACAAAATAAGCTAACTTTACAACAAAACAAGCTAACTTTACAACAAAACAAGCTAACTTTACAACAAAACAAGCTAACTTTACAACAAAAGAAGCTAACTTTACAACAAAAGAAGCTAACTTTACAACAAAACAAGCTAACTTTACAACAAAGCAAGCTAACTTTACAACAAAACAAGCTAACTTTACAACAATACAAGCTAACTTTACAACAAAACAAGCTAACTTTACAACAAAACAAGCTAACTTTCCAGTTTTATCTGACGGTCTGAACAGCTGGTTTTGCTGCAGAGTTTGTGTTTTTCTTGAAACAGAATCCTGGTGTTTTAACCCGGTCCAGTTCAGTTCACAAAGGAAGGACACGGTTCATCCTCAAACTGTCACCTTCCATCTTCATCATCATCACATTCCAGAGCTGTCTTTAGTTTTGGGTTGTTGGAGAAGCAGAACCATCAGATCCTAGTTCCACATGTTCTGGTGTTTGAACAGAAGCTCGTCTGTCTGTCCGTTTGTCCACTCGACCAAAAACACTGTTTAAATGAAGACTGGCCAGAGCCTGTGCTTATGGCACAGAGGTGGTAAAAGTACTGACATTCTGTACTTAAGTAGAAGTATTGGTACTGCTGTGGAAAAAATACTGAAAAGTATTGAATCAACTCCAGTGGAGTAAAAGTAAACAAGTACAACTTAACTGTAATAAAGTAAAACTGCATTTTTGCTGTGAATATAAATCATAAAAGTTTCAAAAATAAATCATTTAAAAGTGAGTTAATGTGTAGATGATGTGTTTGATCAGGTTACAGTTACTGAGTTTAGTGGATATGGACAGTTGGAGGGAAAAAAGTCACAATTTCTATAAAACGTCAACATGAGACAAAAAAAAAACAAATTATGACATTAAAAGTCAAAATTATGAGATTCATAAATTCATAAATGTGACATAAGAAATGCATAATTATGTGAAAAAAAGAGTTGAAAATCTGAGATAAAATTACATGAGATTAAAAAAACAAAAAAAACAAGATAAAGTCATAATTGTGTAAATTCACAGTTTTTCTCCCCAACTGATGTGACTGATTCTTCTACTGTCATATCTGTTTAGTTTGAAAAAGTAACAAGTCTATTCTGAGAATGTAAAGAGTATAAAGTACATATATTTATATAAATGTAAAGAGTATAAAGTACATATATTTATATAAATGTAAAGAGTATAAAGTACATATATTTATATAAATATAAAGAGTATAAAGTACAGATATTTATATAAATATAAAGAGTATAAAGTACAGATATTTATATAAAAATGTAGGGAGTAAAAGTAAACAAAATAAATACACAAGTAAAGTACAAATACCTAAAAAAAACTACTTAAGTACAGTAATAAAGTACTTTTACTGAGTTCCTTCCATTTGTGGTTGAGTGTGTGTTTATGTTTTTTGGGTGAATCAGAGTGAAGTTCTACTGAGGAACACTGTTAGAACATGTTCTACTGAGGAACACTGTTAGAACATGTTCTACTGAGGAACACTGTTAGAACATGTTCTACTGAGGAACACTGTTAGAACAGGTTCTACTGAGGAACACTGTTAGAACAGGTTCTACTGAGGAACACTGTTAGAACAGGTTCTACTGAGGAACACTGTTAGAACAGGTTCTACTGAGGAACACTGTTAGAACAGGTTCTACTGAGGAACACTGTTAGAACATGTTCTACTGAGGAACACTGTTAGAACATGTTCTACTGAGGAACATTGTTAGAACAGGTTCTACTGAGGAACACTGTTAGAACAGGTTCTACTGAGGAACACTGTTAGAACATGTTCTACTGAGGAACACTGTTAGAACATGTTCTACTGCTGTTCTTTGCCTTCTGTTAATTCTTTAATATTTATTTGAAGTGCCATATTGTTTCCACTCAACTGTCGACTCTATGCAAATATGAAGTATTTATTGTGTATTAACTGGAGCAGACGACACAATGTGAGGTTTATTCATGTGTCCTGGTTCAGGAGGATTTAATTCACACACAACTCGTCTTATTTAAAAAACCTCAAATGCAGCTTTTTTTATGGAGACATTTTTGGGACAGAATTAATGGTATTGACAGTAAAATAATGTGTGCATATTCAGGATATGCATGTGTCTGTGGTTGTAATTGAACATAAAATAAATATTGTCAAACTCTAAAGTGAGTCCATTTGTACTGATAATGTGTTGTGTGTTTGATATTTGTCAGAATAGGGCAGGGTGATTATATGATGGCGATTAATTGTAAGTCTATTACTTTGATCTGCTGCGAGCCTCGATCAAACATGACGTAAATGTGCGTTGAAGCGTAATTTGTTCTGCTAATGCACAGATATACACGAAACTGAAGCTACACTGGTGGAACTTGTGGGTGCGCTGTAGCTCACATTTGGACGGGAACAGACGAAGAAGATAAATAACAGGAGGTGGAACTTAAGCCAGAGCCACGGAGAATAGAAAGAATAACAGAACGTGGAGCTGAGGGCAGTAAAAGACATGACTGACAGTTATTCTCTAAAGACGACGATATTGAGAAAAAATGTGACTGACTTTTTTGCCAACGCTACTGCTTCTCCATACTTTGTCGCACAGACTTCATTTAAACTTTAAAACGCAGGCGTTTTTGTCCTCTACACTGGATGTGAGTCTCATGAAGCTGCAATTTACGGTTCTCGATAGAGAACTCAGTAAATCCACCCTGAAAAGACCAAAATCTGACTGTATCAGTGGGTGATGTCATCGTTAGAGCACAAGAAAAGCAAAAGATTCCCCTGAAAAATGTCTCAATAACTCGTCCTCACGGCAAAACCATAAATAGTAGAGAAACAATCTTTTCCACAAATGTTGCCATGGTTCTGAGAATTGTAACACACTAGTGTTTGAAGATCTAGCTCTTTTTAAAGTGAAATGACAGGAACCTGTTTGGGATGATGTCAGGGATTTCTGTCAATAGACTTCTATTGGAAAAATTATGTTGAGTTCAGTGTTTTATTTAAATTCTTCTAACTCACTTATTTTTCACAGTACAGACATAAAAAGTACATGTACTTGTTCCTCAGACCCTCCTGTCACTCATGATCAATGGTGTTTTCACCAATTATTTACGGTTTTCCCAAAAATGGCAGTAGTTCGGCAGTATGTTCACACCTATTTTTTCCATGTAACAGAGTGTGGAGCTGTCTATGAGTCTGCCCTTTGAAGTTCCCGCCACTGCTCATCACCATGGCAACAGTGCTCCTGGCACTATGAAACACCTGCAGACAATTAAGACTGTGGGAGGAGCTTTAACATGATGGACAAACACTGTGGGCGGGGCTTTAACATGACTGACAGACTAACAGATGTGCTTGGTGAGTTCAGTGGTTTTAAAACTGCTGTATCTCACTTATTTTTCACAGTACAGGAAAAATAAATATATCTACGTGTTCGTCAGAACCTCCTGTCACTTATGATTACCTTTGTTTTCCACAATTATTTACAGTTTTCCTAAAAATCGCAGGAGTTCAGAGGCATAGTTTAAAATTCAGAAATCCTTTACTCCAAGTCAGCTCTCTGTGTGTGCGTGTGTAACTCCAGGCTGGTTTCCATGGCAACAGGGAAAGCCCTTTACTCACAGAAAATGGGAGGAGCTTTGACAGAACTGACTCAGTCCATAAACACTGACAAACAGATTCCATGTATGAAGTGAACAGCAGATATATCTTTCTTTCACCAGCCACGACTCCAGCGATCCGGGCAAAAGACAAACACATGGGTCACATTTCCTTCAGGAATGTATGGAAGTCTACTTTTGTATGCTGTATACATTTAAAAACCTCAAGACTGTTAAGTATGCACTGTTTTATAATATTTTTCTAAACTTTTTTGCAGTGTAGTGAACATTCATATTGTAATTAATTAGCTGTTATTTATTTCACTTCTTAATAAAAAAAAAGATCAAATGAATCTGTAGTTACTTAATTTTTTAGCACAGATGCATTGGTAGTTTAAAAACAATATTTGAAAAAAATTATAATTAAGATCGTATGATATAAGAAAATTAATCATAATCATTTTTGTGTCAAAAATACATCATTCTGTTTTCTGTGGATAATAATAATTGTCTGCTGATGTAATTGTGGACATGTTTCACCTCTGACCCTATCCCATTGACAGTTAGGGTCAGAGGTCAGGGTCAGTTTGTCTCATGGGTAGAGGTGCACTGTGAGAAAAGTCACAGATTTTCTAGAACTTCTAGGAGTGAAGTTGATGGTTTGAGTCCCATCTGTTTTCTGTGTTCAGTGGATAAAGTCTGTGACCTGATGATGTATTTTTGACACTTTCTGAAAATCTGATAAATTTGTGTTCGTATTGAACACAGTGTACTCCTAACTTTACTGAACACATTATCAGTTACAAATGGACTCATGTTAGAGTTTGACAATATTTATTTTATGTTCAATGACAACCACAGACACATGGACATCCTGAATAAACACACATTATTTTACTGTCAATACCATTAATTCGGTCCAAAAATGTCTCCATATTTTAATTCCAAAACTGTCCTAAATGTTTTACAGTATTTATCATGTAGTATTTTATCAAATGACTGAATCAACGGGGACTTTTGGCAAAAAACAAATGTCAGAATCTTCAGCTTTTGTTTTTGAAGTGAATGGAAGTTTGTGTGTGTGTACTTGTATTCCTATCTTTATGGGGACAATGACATGTTCACACAGTCACACCATGGGGACCTCTGACTATGGGGACCAAAGTTCAGGTCCCCATGAGGGTTAAATATAAATCTAGGTCCCCAGTAGTAAAATATAAATCTGTGAAGAATATGTTATTTTATTCCCCATAAAGCCTGAGGGAACTCGGTTCAAATGTTTGGAGATGTGCTAACTTTTTATTATTACTATCATTTTGAATTTTATTTATTTACTTTGGTTTTTACACTTACATTTTTTTCATTGTATTAATTTTTTTATTTAGATTTTATTTAGGCTACTTTTAACTGCAAGTGATGAGCATAAATTTGGTCCCTATGAGACACGGAAAGGAGTGTGTGTGTGTGTGCGCAGTTTAAGTGTCAGTGTTAATGGACAAAAAGTGACTTCACTAAACATGCTTCATTATTTTTCTTCACTTCAGTTTCTGTGTCGACTGTTTCATTCTTTGGGTTTTTTACTAAAACTGCACAATTTACTGAACATTCACATCAGAGTTTAGACTCAATTATTGTCACATCACACATCCTGCAATTAGATTTTTTTTTTATTTGTATATTTCTATTTTTTTTATTATGTTTTATATATTTGTATTTTTTATTCACGTATTTACTTTTTAGTTATTTTTTTTAATTCATGTTCATTCATTTATCTTTATGTATTACTTGTTTTTTATTAATTAATTTAGAATTTTGAGTTTATTTATTTTCGTGTATTTTTTATTTATTTAAAAATGTTTATTTTTTGTTACTTTTTAGTAAATTTTTTATTTGTGTTTTAGTTTTTCATTTTATGTATTTTTTATGTTTTTATGCGCTCATTTTTTTTTTACATTTTAGTAATTTTTTTAACTTATTTTTAATTTTATTTATTTTTGTTTATTCATTTTGATGTTTTTTATTTATTTATTTTTAATTGTTTACTTTTGAGTTATTTCCTCTACAGAAGGATGACAGTTAAACATATGTTTCGTGTCGACCACTAATGTGTTTGTGTGAACACTACACAGCTGTTTTTTACGACTGAGGACTTTTTCAAATCACAGGGTTAAAACTAAAACGATCCCAATGTCAGTTTTTTGTGCAGCTCCAGTTTGAACATGGACACAGTTCATTATCCACGTTCAGTGGGTGTTTCATTTATTGACCAGTGTATCTGTGGGTTTGTTTGTCACCTTTAAATCTACCCGTTTAACACGAGGGTTTGTGATCATTATCATGTACATAATAAAATCTAATTTGAAAAAATACATGTTTCTGTTCCGTGCATTAAAAAAAAACTCAACATTCTTTTATTTCATTATTTCTTTATTCAGATGGATTTAAATGGATAAAAATGACACTGAAATGATTTCCATACATAATAAAATAGATGTTCTCCCACTCTTTGGTTTTTACAAAAATGAGGCTGTAGTACCTCCATAGAAAAATAATTTATGTCAATCAATCTCACAAACTCATCGCATAAATTTCTGGCTTGAAAATCCACAGAATCAAAAGCTAAACTTTGTGTGTAATTATGTTAGCCTAGCCGCACTACCGCCTCCCCTGACTATGAAGGAGTCATAGTCAGGGGAGGCGGGGCTAAAAAGTTGTCTTTCAAATCCTCCGTATGTAATAGGACGGTACTACAACCAATCAGTGTAATGTTTAGGATGACGTAGTTAAAGCGCCGGAAAGTTCACGGAGGAGTTCGGAGAAAGTTAGGAATGACTAAACAAAATGGTGGATTATGGAGTTTAATGACTGTTGTCACTTCTGTAAAAATAATTTAAAGATTGCTGACGTTTTCTCACATTCTTCACTCATCTTTGATAAAAGGAAATCTACACCTGTTGTTCTTCTTCTTCTATGGTTGTTTCTCACCGAATCATGACAGCGCCCCTTTGTTATGCCCGCCCTCTGACTTCACTGTGATTCGTCGGCCAGTTTCAGGAAAATCTAGCCAAAAGTTAACCTGACTCACGTCATCTGGCTGCTTTCACCAATGACACGCTAGGTTCACACAACCCTCTGAGTATCGTGTAGTTCAGGCTTTCTGAAAAACGAAGGAGCCAATCAGTGTCTCTGGGCGGGACTTCCCCTGCCTGGTGTTCCTACAAAGCCAAGACATTTCAGACAAATGCCAGAGGATTTTTCTGGAACATCTGACACGTTAAGACCAAGTTCTGCAGGAAGCTGGTCGACCAGTTTTCCATCGGGAAGTTCAAGGAATATTCGCTGGCTGTTGCCGATGTTGCCTTTTGTCCTCAGATTTTCCTGCACATTACAGATGCTTAGATAACATTTATTTTCATCCGCAACAGCTTCTTAAAATCTCTATCCACCCGCTTTGTATTTGCATGAACGACTTCCCTCAATTTTCAGAACCAAACCTGCCCGCCATCCGCGAGATAATTCCAAAATTATCTCCACCTACCACACAATTTGAACGTGAGCGGATAAAACCTTATCTTTTCAAATGTTTTTAATTTTATGGATGCTGTCATATTACATCTGGCCCAGAATACTGACACAGTTACAGAAATGTTCATTAATGTGTTACTGACACTGTTAAATAAAGGTGTTTTTAACCTGGTACTATTACTATTATTATTATTGTTTTTATCTACTGTGCTTGTGTTCCTTGTTTTTAAGTGCTCTGCCTTTTTTTATTATTGTGTTTTTTTAATTAATGCTTGTATTTTATTGATCAGACAGCATGGTTCCTCACTTTCCCTTGTAAGTCACTTTGAATAAAAAAATGCTTAAATATATCACGTCCGTATCAGGACAACACAGGTCCACACATGGATGAGTTCACTCAGATTTTTACCTCTTGTAACACTCACTCTCTTGGGGGTCATGACAGAAGAACCTCGCTGGTGCTGGTTTAGTCCAGCTGTGATTGGACCATGTTAAACCTGCCGTCTTATGACTTTTAAATATGTAAACGGCTCCACACGTTATGCAGAAAACACATTCACCTCCAGAAACTCTTCCCAGGCTGTACTTTAGTTTTAAATTCACCTGCTTTTATTCATTTCTCACACACTGTCATCTGTGTTCTGTCTAAACTAAGCACCAGTGAATGACCACATCAACAGGACACTGCCTGATTAAAAACTAATGTCATTTTCGTTTGTCTCTTTACCTTCGGAATAATATGCAAAATGTTTATATTTTTATTTCAGTGCTTCAACTGCAAACCACCCGTAATTAATTAAAATATTATGCTTTGCCGCGTCATCCACCCAATCCACGGTTCAACCGCACATCTCTACTGCACACACGACAATGGTCATTTACAGACAACGCAGCGTGTGTTTAGGTGCAGCCATACTGTGGCCTTTGTTTTGGTGTTCTGCTGCAGTTTGGCTCTTCTTCCTGCTGTCGCTCTGAGCTACGTCACAGCTCGAGTTCAACGTGAGTGGCTGAAGCGACGCGTCAGCCAAGAAGTAAAACAGATTCTTCTTCTAATCACATGCAAGGATTTTAGAAAACAGATTGGTTGTGGGAGGGTCCCAGATGGTATTGTTGATACCAGACAGTGACAGTCAGGTTAACCAAAAGTTACATTGAACGAAACTAGACTATTTACAGAAGCACATTAGACTTTCTGCCGCTAAGAGGGTCTAGCACGGCTAGGCTAATTATATGTGGTGAGCAGAGGTATATATATATATATATATATATATATATATATATATATATATAGCCAACACTTTCAGAACAAACTAAAATACTTCAGAAGGAAAGAGCAACAGTGAACAAAACCAAAAAGAAAGAATGGGTTTAAAATAGTTTGATAAATTCTCTGGTGTCATATTTACAAGCAGAGCTAATATTTATGTGCCCTATGGGGGGGGGGGGGGGACACTAAACCACAGCTGTCAAAGAAATTATAGTTCATTTTCGCAATATAATCTGAAATAAAACTAAATAAAATAATGTCAACTCCAAAATGGGGTAAAAAAAAAAAAAAAAAAAAAAAAAAAAAAGATTCCATTTTGAAAATGTTCACATCTACAAATGATCCTTGAAACATGAATTAATTATGAAAAAAACAATTAATGTTGAGTGCAATTTTAACAATATTCTGTCTCAGGTTACTGACAACTTCCAGATCAGTGGATCTATAAACAGAATCTAGGGTTATTGAAAAAGAATGAACACATTTACTCATACTTTATGAACTCTAGTTTTCTTTTATCTTCCTTTATTAGAATATTTTAAGTTTACTTTATTAACCTCCTGACGCCCCAAAAAGTCAAATGTTTAGCTTTTTTACATTAAACAGTTATCTCGATTATAAACTTTCTTCAAATACATTTTTAAACATTTTTATTTTTTCATAATTTATTTTTTTTAATGGAATGTAATTTACAATGAGCAGAATTTTTAAGTAAAGAACTGAATTTTTTTGTCCCCTACAGAGGACAAATATGTATTACTGGGTCTCAGGAGGTTATTATTATACATTATATATTTATAGTAAACTAAATTATAGTAAACTTCACATTTCCCAGTGGAAACTCATTGGGTTTCACTTCCTGCCCTCCATCTGCGTGCTGACTATTTACCAATGTGACGTCACATCAAACCAACCTATTGAATGTCATTGAATGTAGCGCCACCAGACGTCTGTGTCATAAGATCATTTTCCCTCAGACGCGTCACCGGCTGCTGATGTTAGTCGACGTTAAGGTTAAGTTTTGAAAAGGTAGAAAATGTTTGAATGGTCACTGACTCCTCCCACTGGAACTCAACCAATGAAATGTCTTCATTCTTTTTTAATAACCCTGTCCAGGAAAAACTGAACTTTGTCTTATTTCATGTTCAGGTCCTTCACATTTATTGTGAAAAGACTGTTTTTAGATGTAAACGTTCAGGTCATTTTACTTTTCTTTTTAAAAAAAAACATTAAAAGAAAGAATTTGTTGACTTCATTATTTATAGATTATTGATTTTTACTCTGATCAACTTTAACTGTTCTTGTTTTTAAACACACATATTTGTTCACCTGCTGGATGATCAGCTGTGATGAAAGCAGGTACCAGCAGTAGGTACCAGCAGCAGGTACCAGCAGCAGGTACCAACAGCAGGTACCAGTAGCGGGTACCAGCAGCAGGTACCAACAGCAGGTACCAGCAGCAGGTACCAGCAGCAGGTACCAACAGCAGGTACCAGCAGCGGGTACCAGCAGCAGGTACCAGCAGCAGGTACCAGCAGCAGGTACCAACAGCAGGTACCAGTAGCGGGTACCAGCAGCAGGTAGCAACAGCAGGTACCAACAGCAGGTACCAGTAGCGGGTACCAGCAGCAGGTACCAACAGCAGGTACCAGCAGCAGGTACCAACAGCAGGTACCAGCAGCAGGTACCAACAGCAGGTACCAGCAGCAGGTACCAACACTGGATCCAAGAGGACGTCGACATACAAAAACGTGACCCAAACACAATGATCAGGGACAACAGTGCACACACCTGGGATGTGGTCAGAGGTCAGAGGTCAGGGGGCGTACCCACCTCCTGCTGTCTGACCCATCCTCCTGAAACAGCCTATAGGAATCTGACAACATCATGTGATGCATGTGATGAAGGCTACAGGAAGTAACTGAAACGAGTGCAGCAGGTGAACAAACACCTGTCTGTTCAAACCAAGACAAGTTTAGTCTGAACCTTTACCAGACCGATCCAGTTCAGACTGATCCACTTCATATCATACTGGTCTGAATGTAGAACCTGAACTAAAACCATGCTTCATATCTTCAGTGTCATTTTTGCATAATTTCAGAATTTCATCCCCCAGACCAGACTGGACCTTTTGGTGGACTGGTTTGGGTCTGTGAACCAAATGTTTGACCCCTGTTTGAACAGGCAGGACGTGGGGGTGTGAGGGGATGCCGTGTGTCCTCGGCTAATGTCCGACACCAGCGGACGCAGCGGTGAACAGTGTGGACGTGACCCTTCAGTGGGGTTTGACAGCAAAGACAAAAATAAACAAGTCACATTCTAAGACGCCACCTCCTCAGGCCAGCGCCTCCTCGGCCCAGCGGCGAGGGTTTTTTCCCTACTATGGCAACATCAACTTGGCTTCTGATTGGTCGAACTTCAACACTAGACTGAGACGTGGAAGTTGGAGTGGACAGATACCATAGCCTAACACCTCTCCATCTTCTGCGTATCTCAACCAATCAGAAGGCGAGTTTGGCCAACAGTGGCGTCGCCATAGTAGGAAAGACCGTTCAGCACCTCCTCAGGCTGTCAGTAAACCTGCAGGTGAGGAGACGTGGCGCCGTCCCTCCACTTGTAGACCTTCTCAGTGATGACGGTGCGACACAGAGGACAACTCTTCTCTCGGTTGAACCACAGCGCGATGCATTCGTCACAGAAGATGTGCTGCAGCAAGAAACAAAAACTTTATTTACAGAATAAGTGCTTCACACCTAACACACAATTAAAACACAGGATAAAACAACTCAAATAGAATTTTTTTAAAAATGTAGGAGACAATAAAACAACTAGAGCACTAAGAGAGCGCAGACGTCTGTGAAGCAGCACCAGTGTTTGGACCTGGATGTTCCAAACTTATTTAGAAACTAGTGTTCCACGTTCACTAATGATTTATTTTATCGGTCATTAACAATCCCTTAGAGCAGAGGTGTCAAACATGCAGCCCGGGGGCCAAATCCGGCCCTTTGGATGAATTTATGAAATTACACTAAAAGTCATTTTAGTTCATGGTCCACATTCAGACCAATTTAGTCTCATAACCTATAAATATTAATATAGTAAAAAACTATTCTCTTTGTAATTTTTTTTTTTTTTTTATTTAGTGACACGAAAACAAAGTATTTTACAAAAAAATCTCAATAATCAGAATAAATATGAAAAATTGGAAATATCTTAATTGAAGTATAATTTTAATAATATTTCACTAACACTACTCAATATTTTGTGTATCTGTAGATCCAGTGTGATCTGTAAGTTAGAACGTATATGTGTAAATGACAAATTAAAGCCTAATATTGTTTGTTTTCATAATGTAATTTGACTTTTTTCACTGTACAACAGAGAGAAAAGTTTGAAGTTGACATTATTTGTATATTACACTGCCTGTACATTATAATATATTCACTTTATATGTTCTAAATACTGGAATATGTATAAATCTATTGTATAAATAATCATAACAAATATGAAAAATTGGTAATATCTTAAGAGAAGTAACATTTTAATAATATTCCACTTATTACTAAATCTTTTGTGCATCTGTAGATCCAGTGTCTATAAATTAGAATGTATGTGTGTAAGTTATAAACAAAAGCCTAATAATGGAATTTAACTTTTCTCCCTCTAAAACAGAGAAAAGTTTGAAGTTGACAATATTTATATATTTTTATGTTATTTTTTTTCTTTACTGGTATGGCCCACTTCAGATCAAATTTAGCCCCTGAACTAAAATGAGTTTGACACCCCTGCCTTAGAGGGTTTAAAAAATTCATGGAAACTCTCTGTCCCGTTTTTCAAATATGTCCATTTCAATATTCACCCACATATGACGTCACTGTGACGTTATGCAAAGTCGCACAATAACCACATTTCAGGTCTAATGTTAAATATGAAGCACAATTGGATTTAACTACATACGTCAATAACCTGCTTTAAGGTAAAGGTCATATATTTTACAAATATATCGGTGTTATCTCATGTGATGATAATGTGAATGTAAAAAACACCTGATACCATCTGGTCTGGGTTCTGAGATATCACCACTGATGTTGTTTTAGCCGTTGACCTTCACTGTGACCTTTGTAGCTTAACATGTAATGTTTCTTCCTTCACAGAGTATCAATCATCTCTGAAAGTTTCATCAAAATCCGTCCATAACTTTTTGGGGTTATCTTACTGATAAACAAACAGACGGTAAAACTTTATGGAGGTAAAAGTACACAGATAAAAATATAAAAGAGAACACTACTGTTGGTTCAAATCCAGAGTAAAAAGGTGGATTTAAAAAGTGAGGGCGTGGACCAGGTCACACTATTGTCACCATGGAAACAAACATCAGCTGGTGTAAGGCTGAACAGAAGGTGATGAAGACAGGAGGTGAATGAGTCCAATATTTATACATTGGGTCATATTTAAACCTTTCATTGTTCCAGGTTTGACTATTTTTCCTAAAGTCAGGATCTAAGGACAGAATGAGGAGGTCAAAGGTCAGCGCAGTAGTGTTGTCACCATACCAATATTTTTGTACCGGTACCAACATGTATTTCAAAACCTTTTCAAATAAAAAGAGAATGATGATAATGTCATTACTGACTTTATTAATGTAAAATCGTATCAACATAAACAGTAATTGTAAATAAAAGGAATTAAACCAGAGCAGTGAGAGCATGGACATTTATTGAAGATCATATGAGCATCAGTATATGCCTAAATACTGAAGACATCATGCTTTATGTAGAAAAACAACTGGAAAGTACTTTTTTGTATTGAATCTGTTATTATTTGGAAAATATCATATACATAAAGTAAAATGGAATGAAAGAGCACCATGAATTCAACTATTTAAAATGGAAAGTAGACATTATTTTGATCCATTAAAAGGACAAACAAAAAAGTAATCAAAACTCTGCAGATAAGTGAAGTCTTTGGACTCATATAATACAATGATTACAATGATTTCAATTATATAAAATACTGTACATTTTTCACTGTAAATATGTATATACTGTAATCATGTAATTATGCTTTTTGTATATTTGTATTTTTTTTAGTGTGTCGTTACTCTGAGTGTTTTGCTTTATTACCTCAGCCAAGGAGGTTATGTTTCTGCTGGAGTTTGTCTGTCATCAACATTACTCAAAAGTTATGGATGGATTTTGGTAAAATTCATGATGTATTGGGAGTGTCACAAGGAACAAATGGTTACATTTTGGTGGTGATCTGGAAGAGATCCTGGATCACTTTGAAATTTATTCTCCATTTACCACAATGTAAAACTATATATATATATATATATATATATATATATATATATATATATATATATATATATATATATATATATATATATATATATATATATATATATATATATATATATATATATATATATATATATATATATATATATATATATATACACACACACACAGCTGCCCCAGGTGGCTGTGGCACAGCTGGTAGAGGGGGTCTTTGGTTTGCTTCCTAGCTCTGGCTGTCCACATGATGAAGTGTCCTTGGGCAAGACACTGAACTCTGACTTAGTCTAGGACTGACACAACCTTAGAAACCTACTGGTGTATGAGTGTGTGTGAATGGGTGAATGTGAGGCTAATTTAAAGTGCTTTGAACCATGAAGGTGGAAAAGAACATTTATATATGGAATCATTCTGGTTGTGCTTAGTGACTTGGAATTTTGACTTTTTATCTCAACTTTCTCTTTTGATTTCAGAATTTGGACTTGTTTACAGTTTGACTGAGCAGATTAAGAGTGTGTTTTGTTCGATGTAACAACTCAACATGGTTGTGAGTTATTGTGGCCATTTAGTTTTGCTTAATGCACTTTATATATGAAAAAAACCCTCAAAATACAGTGCACCTCATAGTACAGAAAATACAGTACTTAAATCATATGAAATTTACATTGGACTAAAGTGAGCTTCTTGGAAAGTGCTGTAGTGCATCATCCATACAGCAGGACCTAAACTAGCCTCTCAAGGGACCTTTAAAAGGATCAGAAGTTCACAAAACTGTTTTAACTGTGATTCTATTTGATTTCAATTGTCATCATTACGTTCATTTTCATTTTCACAGACTCTCGTCACCTGTAACCTGCTGTTGGCAGTTCCTCCAGTAAGGTGTGCTGGTGTTTTACCTGACAGAGCAGTGCTCGAGGCTCCCTGTATTCTCCCTGACAAATGGGACACACGTCTCCGGCTTCGCTGCACTGACTCCTGGTAGCCGCCGTCCCCGTGTGCTGAGGGACAAAAAACACAAACAGTAGCTTTAGCCGTTAAAGCTCGTCAGCGATTCAGTGGTTGAACTGTTTCTATCACTGACCTCGCCCTTCACAAAGATCCTCACAGTTTTCAGTAAAGACGTCCACTGTCCGTACAACCCTAAAAGCTGCAAAACAGACAAACAGTCCAAAAGTAAAGGTCCAGCCTTATGGATATAAAACTACACTGAACACATCAGTCGTTTACATGTTAGTGCATAGAACCTGCTGTATGGAGACATTTATGGGACTAAATGACAGTAAAGTAATGTATGCATATTTGGGATATGCATGCGTCTTTGGTGAGCCGAGCCGCACTATCCTTATTCATTATATGTATGGGTCTACTGGTGCTTCATAGTCAGGGGAGGCGGGGCTAAAAGGTTGTCTTTCAAATCCTCTGTATGCATTAGGACGATACTACAACCAACCAACCAGCGTAATGTTTAGGATGACGTAGTTAGAGCACCGGAAAGTTGACGGAGGAGTCTGGAGAAAGTTAGGAATGACTAAACAAAATGGTGGATTATGGAGCTTAATGACTGTTGTCGCTTCTGTAAAAAGAATTTAAAGATTAATGACGTTTTGTTACATTCTTCACTCATTTTTGATAAAAGGAAATTGTCACCCATTGTTGTTCTTCTATGGTTCATTGTAACAAATGTGTGCAATGACAAAGTGATTCAGTCATTCATTAAGAACAGACGAATTACAGTAATGACATGGACTGACTGGCATAGAACTAAAACAATAAATATGAATCAAAAACATCAAACATCACAAATTAGATTTATGAAATGAAAAGTTACGAGTACACCGTCTTCAGTACAAATACAAATTTGTGAGATTTTCAGAAAGCATCAAAAACACGTCATCAGCTACTGTAGCCCCTTGTGGTGTTATTTTCCCTCTGATTTCAACCCTAAAGTTAACCCAGTGTTTCCCATGGATAGATCCGCACTGTGCTACAGACTTTCTTGAACTTCCAGGAGTGAAGTTGATGGTTTGAATTCCGTCTGTTTTCTGTGTTTAGTGGATAATGTCTGTGACATCAAACACACAACACATTACAAGTACAAATGGACTCATTTAAGAGTCTGGAAATATTTATTTTATGCTCAACTACAACCACAGACTCATGCATATTCCAAATATGCACTCATGTAATTAAAGGTTAAATATATTCATAATGACGATAAGATGTAATTCTGCTCAATAATTTAATGTAGCAAAGTTAACATTTTACTCATTGATGGTTAGAACATGGTTTGAGTTCACAGTGAGCTTGACATTTGACCATTCTGAAATTTATTCCTGCAATATTGTGTTGAGAATGACATAGGCACAAAACCTGAAAACACAAAGCATGGAAAATAAAACATAAAAACAGTGTATAGTTAAAAAAAAAAAAAAAAAAAAAAAAAAGGTTAACACTGGCTCCTGGTTGCGTTCACCTTCAGTATGAGGTAGAGCAAAGCCAGCAGGACCCCCAGTGTGAGTCCAGGAGTACCATCCACCTCCTGGTACATGACCAGGTAGCGGAACCACAGTGGAACTGGAGCCGTGGCCTGGTAGACCTGTCCCACCTCCTCCGTCAGCATCAGCCATCTTCCCTGGAAACACATTAAAGAGCTGCTGAGATCCACAGTGAAGATAAATGTGACATAAATGGAACTGGAAATGTTCTGCACTTCTATAGTTCTGTTCCACCTTCATGGTTCAAAGCTCTTTACATTAACCTCACATTCACCCATTCACACACACTCATACCAGTAGGTTTCTAAGGTTCTGTCAGTCCTACTGGGAGACAAGGGTTCAGTGTCTTTACACAAGGACACTTCAACATGTGGACACCCAAAGCCGAGACGTGAACCGTCAACCCTTCACTTAATGGACAACCCACTACCAAGTGAACCACAGTCGTCATCAATTCTCAGTGAGAATATTTAAGTTTGACAAGTTGTGTCAAACTACTATATCTATATACTATATCTGTACCCATGTTATAAGCCACCAAAACATGGACCCTAAGTAAATGCAAATTTCACAAATTAAACAAATAAATAAAATGTGAACAAAACATTTAGCTAAAAAAAATTATTTTTTATTGCATCAGATTAATTAAACTTTTGAAAACAAGTGGTTTTCATGAAAAATTGTTTGTCAGAATTTTTTTTAATTTTCCATTTTTTCTAACTTAGGGTTCAGTGTCTTTGCCCAAGGACACTTTGACATGTGGACAACAAAAGCTGGGACATGAACCACCAACCCTTCAGTCACTGGACGACCCGCTGGACCAACTGAGCCACAGCCGCCCCCCCCCCCAGATGCAGTGGAAAGTTCTGCCACTGTTACCTGTGATCTGTAGGTCACCAGTGAAGAGGGCAGCAGCAGGATAAGGCACTTCATACCCATAAAGAAGAACTTAATAATGAAGTTGGTGATGCCGACTGCCCATAGAACCTCCCAGAAACCCAGTGGCTCAATGGTTGGGCTGAGGAAGATGAGGCTAAAAGGAGATGAAGGAAATGTGTAAAAGTGTGATGGTTCAACTTATTTAATCAGTCCAAGGGGTCTATGGAGTCTTACCAATGGTAAAGTGTCTCAGTGACAAAAGTGTAGTAAAGCAGGAGGGTGGAAGAGATCAGGAAGAACAGCAGCCAAATGCACTGCAGCTTTGAATGTCGATCCTGACACAAAATACAATCAACAGCATCAATAATCCAACAGTAATTCAAGATTAATTCATCACCCGTGCAGGGTTTCCCCCACAAATCTGTCTAAGCCTGGTGGTAGGACCGCTACTGATGCCCAGTAACCCGTGTTTTTGTAAAAAATTAAATAAATAATAACAATTAAAAGTCAACAACAAGTATAAAAATATATTCATTAAGTGTTTATTGTACAAGATTTATTAACAGTACTTACACCAACTGCTAACAAAAATGCACGCTCTGAAATACACCTTATTCGCCTTTAATAATTAATAAATAAATAAATAAATGTCAATGACAGAATTCACAAAGTGGAATAAAGATTTGTCAAGTTGAGGCTTGTTTATGATTTATTTAATAGAAAACGTGGAAGTGTACACTTATACAGATATTTAAATCTATATCAGAGCTGAATGTTACATTATTAACATTAGTATCACTAATGATAATGTGTAGAAATGTATTTAAAATAAATAAATGAATAGTGATGCTTAGCCTGGTGGGGGGCTGGGAAGGCCTGGTGGTCCACTATGTCTATAATGCAGTGGAGGAAACACTGTCTGTGAATTGTGTTTAATTCATTATAACTCACCTGAAGAAAAACTTGAGTTTGAATACTTTTATTCACATATAAAAAAGTTGTGAAGAGGCCGACTCCAACTGCCAGACCTGGAAAATGAAAGGTCATATTGACAAAAGCCACTGTGTTTTTGTGTGAATTAGGGCTGCACAATATATTGCAAAAATATGATCACGATAACGCAGGTTGCAATATTCATATCGCAAAGACATTTAATTTATTTATTTATTTTACCCCCCCCCCCGCTCAAATAAAGGAGTAGGGTATTGTTTTTGAGTCAGTTTGTGTGTTTGTCTGTAAGCAGCTTTAATCCAATTATTGATCATAGAGCCGCAAATCACAACAACGTTGTCTCACGGGCCTTTACAGAGTTGACTGGACAGAACAAGTAACCACAGAAATAGATTAAGTCCCAAGCCCCTCCCCCTCTCCTTAGACCCTCCTTCTCAGCAGGAAAAAAATCCAAAACACAGTGGGATAGAAGTAACCTTGAGGAGAAAAACACTGAAGGACAGATTCACTCCCATGGACGGACAGACTATCGTTGAACATCCATTTGTAGAGTGTGTGTGTGTGTGTGTGTGTGTGTGTGTGTGTGTGGGGGGGGGGGGCATCGACCAGAGAGGTGAGGGTGGAGGTCTGGGGTCAGAGGTCAGCACAGGACACAGGTGAGTCACTGCAGATGCTGTTGTCTATGGCTCCTTATGGGGATACTACTGAGAGTTGACCCTCACCCCAGAGGGGGGAGTGGGGAACGGGGGACACCGGGTGAATAGTCATGAACAGACTTGGTATGTAAGATAGGTTTAAGAAATTACAAATATGGGTCTGTCCATCCTAGTTTGACACAACACTGGATGGTGTTGCTGCAACTAGTCTGTTCGGGCGGGCTATCTATATCTTTCCAAATGCTGGAGAAATCAGGAACCCCCCCCCTCTATGACAGGAGCCAATCAACACTGAGCATCTCCAGTGGCTCTGGGTAGAGGCGTTTTCAAGGCAATTACGAACTGCGAGTGAAACCCCAGGATTGTAAACAGAAGCACTTCATTATAAGCCTTTGACACAGCTGTAGATGCTGTATTGAAAGATTTCAACCAGAAATTCTGGTTGAAAACGGAGCAGAGTGCTAATGCTAACCCTGGAGGCATTTATAAATCTCGCCCAACATTGGTTGAGTGAGATTATTGTTATCACCTTGTATATCTGTATCAGCAGAGACATATCATGCTATAACTCAAGTATTCAGAGAATGCCTAAAGTCACCCCTATTTTCCCGAGTCTCAGTTTCTATGACAACCTGTTCTTGAATTAGAGCCAATAATGTGATTTTGACCTTTCTGCTAAATGCGACCTTGTCCTTTGACCTTTTGCAATATTAATAAATTCCTAATATGTATATATGTGTCAATGCATGTAATATTATGATAATATATCCAGTATTGATTAGGTTATTGTGAGATATGTCTATGTTTGACACACATGCACACAGTTTTACAGAAGATCATTTTGGAGATGTCACCTTTGACCTCCAGAGATCTCAAAAACTATTGGTCATAGTTGATAACACCAATTATGAGAATTGTAACCGCAATCTGAAAGTTCTGTGACCCTCCATTCTCGAGTTATAACTGATAATATGATTTTGAAGTTTTAGTTAATTGTGACTTTTGACCTTTGACCTTTACTCAAATGGATCATTGCATCTGATGCGCATTAGTTATATGTATATGTCCATGTAATTTCATGGTGACATCTCAAGTATTCATTGAGTTATAAGCATATGTCTCTGTAAACACACAGACAGACAAACACACACAAAGTGATTCCAATAATTAATTAATTAATTAATTATCAATATTGTAAAAGGTCAGAAGTCAAGGTCGCATTTAGCAGAAAGGTCAAAATCACATTATTGGCTATAATTGAAGAACAAGTTGTCATAGAAACTTGAGATTGGCTAAAAAAAATAGGGGCAGGATTCGGCATTCTCTGAATACTTGTTAAAAGGAAAAGTGTTTCCAGCTTCACTAAGAGTTTAAACTACCAGTTAGCCCTGCTGGATATGTTGGTGTGATTGTTTTAAGGTTCAACACCGCCTTTTCTGGCTTCGTCCAGTGGCAAACGGAGGCATTTGAGGGAGGCGGGTTAACCAATGCGCTTGGGGAAACAGTTCGCCTTAACCTAATAGCTCGCATTGGAAAGTCATGACAACCAGGCAACTGTACACCCTTAGTGCTAGGGTTGGGACGAAATGCTTTTACTTTTTTGTGCCAATTCGATTTAAATTGCAATTCGTTGATATTCCCGTTTTTTTGCTTGTTTTTTAACACCAGCCCAGTTCAGATTTATTCAGCAGTAATATATTTGAACCTGACTTTATGAAGTAAACTGCTACATTTATCTGCACACAACACAAATAGGAACCTTTAAATGAACATACTTCAGAATAAAGTGAACTAGAACTCTCATTTCAAAGCCTGGACGGCAAGTAAAAGGTGCAAACAAATGTACAATGTAAAATATATTTTCTCCAGTATTTATTTATCTGTTGCTGCTCTGCATTTACCTCAGAATAGTATCTTGCTAAGTGTGCAGTAATGTTTGTGGTGTTTCCGCAGTATGACACGTGTGCGTTACAGAGTTTACAAATATCTTTCCACACGTCCAGCTGCTCTTCCCTTCAAAGCAAAAAATCCAAAATGTGTCCACACTTGACTTAAAATGTGATGGTGGGGGTTTTATCTCAGCACATTTATGCAAGTTGTCTTCAAATTTTTCTGGGAAGAGATATAATATATATATATATATATTATATAGTCGAAGAAAAACATTTTGCCCTCTGCTGGAGACACCCAGCTTAAAATGTATCATTTAAATATGAGGGGGGACTTTTTTTAACCAAAAAAATCGATTTAAAAGTTGTAAAACAAAAAAATCCTGATACATATGTGAATCGATTTTTTTCTCCTCTCCTACTTATCGTATATAGCAAGTTTTGCTAATATCGTGCAGCCCTAGTGTGAATACTGCTTGTGTTTGTGACCTACCAAGGGCGTGTTGGATGACCAGTTTAGCACACAGTATTATGAGGAAAGGAAGACTCTTCTGGAGCCAACGAAAGAGACAACGAAGCTCAGACAAGGAGGCACTGGGTTCCCCGGACTCCGGGTCAGAGTCTGGTGGATCAAGTTCAGACTCTGAATGTGAGTGTTGCTGCGTTCGACTCTGTCCATGAGAATGTGAGTGGGAGTGGCTGTGGGAGTTGACTCTGGACCTCCTGGAAGAGGCGCCTCTGGACTCCCCAGGGCCACTGGTCATGGATACCCGTACCTCGGTTATTTCAGGGCCGGCAGCAGCGGCAGCAGCGTTGGCGGAAGCTGGTGTCCGGGTAAGAAGCTCTGGCTGCAGAGTTAAGGATAGGCCATTTCCTGTATGAGCGCCCTGCTCACTTGAATTAGGCTGCATTACAGTAGGAGTCTCCCTCACTTTCAAAACTCTTCTGGAATCATTCCTTTAACACACAACACAAGAATAAGTCTTTTCAGATTTAATGTGAACAGTAAAAAAAAAATATGTGAAAATAAAAAACCAGCATCTAGAGTAGGGCTGAACCATTTCAAGACAACATTTAATTGCGATTGTCAGGGTTTCCCCCCAAAATCTTGCTAAGCCTGGTGGTAGGGCTGCTACTGAAGCCATTCAATGACCCACCATAAAGAAATAAATACAAGTTAACAAGAAATCATATCGATTAGGTGTTATTGTACAATGGTTATTACCAGAGGTGGGAAGTAACTAAGTAAAAGTACTTCATCACTGTACTTGAGTAGATTTTTTTTGGTATCTGTACTTTACTGGAGTATTTATTTTTCTGGCAACTTTTTACTTTTACTTCCTACATTTGTTCATAAATATCTGTACTTTATACTCATACATTTATAGAAATATTTGTACTTTATACTCTTTACATTTATAGAAATATCTGTACTTTATACTCATACATTTATAGAAATATTTGTACTTTATACTCTTTACATTCTCAACATAAACTGATTACTTTTCAAACTAAACAGATGTGACAGTAGAAAGTGGCTTCAGAGAAAAATCAATGGAGGAGAAAAATTGTGACTTTATATATAATAATATGACCTGAGTCAATGGTCAGATGAACCAGTTTGTCCAATAATCTAAGACAGGAAACAAAGGAGCCGCATTAACTTCAGGAAGTAGTAGAGTCATGCAAAGAGTCCATTACGTTTTACGCGTCACTCAAATGTGATCTCAAATGGGCTGAACCAGCAAAGTAATAGTAAAAAAAAAGTAACATTACATTGTGACAATTGTTTACATCTACAACATTTCCTTCAAAATTTGAATAACATGAACAATTTGTAATGTCTTTAAATAAAACAACTGCAATTTTAACAATATTTTGCCTCAGTTTCCTAAATTACAACTTGCATTACAATGAAAAATACACAAAACATTTAGTAACAAGCAGAATATTGGTATAATCACACTGACTTTTCTTAAGACATTTCAGGTTGTTCATATTTATTCAGGTTGTTCACATTGTTTTTGTAAAAACATAGTTTATTAATGTAAGGATTTTCATGTAATTTCACTACTGAAACACACACTAAAACAGAATCTGCAGTTTTCATTATTTATAGATTCTTATGATCATATTTTATTAGTCTGGCCCAAATGAGATTCAACTGTTCTGTATGTACAACCTGAATTCAAATGTTTTTTACATTATTGATCATTAATATCTTCATTGTTATTCATCCTATGGGTCAGATTGGACAGGCCAGATTTGGCCAGATTATTTAACTAGGAAAAAAAACAGTTAAGTTTCAAAAGCATCAAAGAAAATAAATCATTTAAAAGTGAGTTAGTGGGTAGTTAATGTGTTTGATCAGGTCACAGTTACTCAGTTTTGTGGGTATGGACAGGAAATTTAGGAAAAATGGAAGAAAAACAAGTCAATTTAGATGAAACGTCATCATTATGACATAAAAAGGTCATATGTATGATTTCAAAAATGTATAATTATGTGATAAAAGTAAAAATTGGGGGATAAAAATAAAAAATTATGCACTAAAAACTAACTTGAGATACAGTCATACATAGGAGATAAGAAATGCATAATTATGAGAAGAGTTGAAATTATGAGACGAAAAGTTACAATCATGAGATAAAATTCATAATTACGATATAGAAAGTTACAATTTCTCTCCATTGATTTTCCCTCTGAAGACACTTATTTTTACACACTTTAGTTTGACAAAGTAAAGTCTATTCTGAGAATGTAGGAGTATAAAGTACAGATATTTATCTAAATACAAACAGTATAAATACAGATATTTATCTAAATACAAACAGTATAAAGTACAGATATTTATCTAAATACAAACAGTATAAAGTACAGATATTTATCTAAATACAAACAGTATAAAGTACAGATATTTATCTAAATACAAACAGTATAAAGTACAGATATTTCTGAACAAATTTATAGAGTAAAGGTAAAAAGTTGCCAGAAAAATAAATACTCAAGTAAAATACAGATACCTAAAAAAAACCTAGGTAACTACAGTAATTAAATACTTTTACTTGGTTACTTCCCACCTGTGCCTCTTTTAGAGCAGAGGAAGTGCACTAGAAACCTCTTAATCTTAAATATTACGCACACAAATACAAACTAACTACATGTGTTTTATTGTCAAGAACGATCTACACACCTATTGCTGCATGATGCAACAATTAGACCAGAATAACAGCCAAATCTTCAGCGTTAGTAAACTGACAACACAACCACTTGATCAAATGAATATTTCCCTTTTAAAAAATAAAAAAACACTGATCGTCACTGAATGTTGACGTGTAAGAAACAAAAAACACAGTTCAGTGTCAAAGCTTAACGGTTCAGCTAAAGTTTTGTTTGCTAACTTGACGAGCAGTCTGTTAAGGAGGAGTTGAACTTTCCTCCACTAATGTCCAAACCTAACATCGCTGTGTACTGAAATAGAATACACTTGGAGTCACTATATCGGTCATTTTCAGGAAACAGAGACAGATAACACACATCTGTTTCCTTCACAGCGGCTGTTGCATTAGCTGTTAGCATTAGCTGCTAGCATTAGCAGATAACAAATGTTTTTAATCAGGGGTTCCGCTCACCTGTCATTCTGCACCCGGAGTTTCATTGTAAACTTTCGGTCTCCATCTAATACACGGTTCAAAAACGCCAAACTAAACAAAAACGAATGTAAAACAAAAACAAAACTAAGCCGATAGCTTCGAAGCTAAGCTATGAGCTGTCCGTTCATTTTGACGTTTACGACAGCAGACGTCGTAAACTTCTTCTGTTAGATTTTCAATGCGTGTTAAATGCAAAACTGTGCACTGCCGCCCCCTACTGGACAACAAGGAAACTACATCAGCACACTGCCGCCCCCCACTGGGCTGCTAGAAAACTACACCCTGGAAAACATGTTTCTCACATGATCTAAAATATTTCACTTCACAGAATCTAAATTGAATCACTTGTTACAAACCTATTCTTTTATTTTGACATACATCATATTACTGCACTTGACACAAGTTTATTTCTTCACCTTCATCCAAGTACAATTCTTCACATTTCAGTTTCGGAACCAAACTAATATTTTGAAATTGAACCAACTTAATGTTGGCTCAATTTCAATTACATTGAACTAAATTAATATGTGTGCATTCACAATAGTTAATTCATTGACATACTGAAATTCAACAATATACAGTTCATATTAATATTGTAACGTGGGGTAGAAGTGAGTGTCACGAGTTGTGCTTCTAATTTTGTGGGTTAGTTCTTGACTGTAAGTTTGTCCAGTGGAAGTTAATATAATAAACTTTGGTTTTATTTTCTCAGAAACTGAGGAAGTTCAAATTCTAAGTTCTAATATTAATAAAATAAATTCTATTAAACTCGAGATGAAAAAGCAAACTTAGTGCAGTTTGGTTTATTGTTATGTTGAGTTAATTACAATTGAATTATTCATTAATTGCACTTGACTTTTTTTTCTTTGAATAATATCAGCTGAAAATCACTGAGTAGAAATTAATTGTATTTTATCAGTAAAGTCAAAAACAAATAAATCAATATCATCCAGATATTTAGGAATATGTATTAATTCCACCAGATATTTGGTATATCTGAATTAGTATTTTCCAGATAACTAGTAAATATTGCAGTTTTCCCACTAAAGTTGATTTGGATTTACTCAACATGTGCTAAATGTGAAGTAATTTCAAAATAATTCAACTAATAATTTCATTACTTTGGATTTAATTATGTTTAAATTACACAAGAAAATCTATACTTTTAATCTAAGGTGAAATACTTAAAATATATTCAATTATTTTAATTGTCACTTTGTTCACATAATTTATTTAAGTAAAAACTGGTGTTTTAGTTTTATTCACATTTTAGTTAATACAAGGTGTCTAAAATTTAAATGTTATCGGAATCTGACCAGTAAAACGCAGGGAATTATTTATGTATATATTGTGATTCAAGAACATATAATTATTTTATATTTGCAGTGGCGTGCACAGACATTTTTGGGGCAAGTGCTCGGGGGGGGGGGGGGGTCACTTTTTTGTGGTATTGTGATGATCAGGAATCTGAGCCAAATGCAGACAGCAGTCAGAAGTTGAGTTCAAAAGTGGGTTTAATGACAAAAGCTTAAACACAGTCCACAGGAATAATGCAAAGAGGAATACACAGTCTGGTCCAGAGTTCGGTAACCATGAATCCAGCATAGACAGGCAGAAAGACAGGTCAGGGTCCAAAAGGCAGACCGGGTACCAGGGAAAGAAGACAGAAACGTGGTCGTACTGAAGGCAGGCTCAGATGGGGAGGACGAAGACAGGAATGAAGTCAGGCAGAAGCAGGTCGAAGTAGGGAGCAAATAGGAACAGGTCAAAGAGCAGAGCAAAGTCAGAAACCACAGGAATAACGCTGGAAGGTCTGGTGAATACAAAAACTATCTGGCAACAGCCAAACAGAAAGCACAGGCTTAAATAGAGCCACCTGAGTAACCACCTGAGTAGAGTCCTGCCCGAGGGGCCCGACAGCCCGAGGGCCGGGCTTCGGGCCGACGACCGTATAATTACCTCGAACATGGGCCAGGCTCGGGCACTTTTATTTTTCAATTTAATTATTTAAAAAAAACCTGTGTTGTGTTTAAATGGAAACAATTGAACGCAGCAGCTGCTGCTCTCCCCGGCACCGGCACCTCCCTTATATGGGCATACGGAAGCCTCCCTTATATGGGCATACGGTAGCCTCCCTTATATGGGCATACGGTAGCCTCCCTTATATGGGCATACAGTAGCCTCCCTTATATGGGCATACGGTAGCCTCCCTCACTATCCGATTTGTGCGACTCCAACCACAAACATGGAGAAAGACATAAAGAAAAAGATTGAAAATGGTGAATTGAAGAGAGTGAACAACAATAAGGGAAAATCTCCGTTCTGGACTAAGTTTCAACTTATTCCAACCCTTCAAGATGAGCCAAACGGGTTTGTTCAGTGTGTTGTATGTAAAGCTGTTCTGTCATATGACAACAAAAAAACAGGTTCATCTCCACAGACATTTTGAACGGGTATGTGGTGGATCCAGCAGCGGTCACAGACAGAGTTCTCATGCTGCTGATCAAAACATCAGCCCCTATTTTAACCTGCTCCTTTATGTCCACATTGATCTGCCAGAAACCGTTTGCTTATTCACAGAAAAAAATAGAATGCTGTTTTTTCTAACTGCAGAGCGTTATCCCATTTTCAGAGCGGCAGATTTACTTTACGAACGCACTCAATGAATATAGCGTTCTATCACGCTAAAACATTCTTATGGGAGGTTAAAACAAACAAACAAAAAAAGTCGGGCCGGGCTGGGTTCGGGCCTTAGAATTCTGCAAACCTGTCGGACCGGGCCAGGCTGGGGCTCCACCCCCTCGGGCCAGGGCCGGGCTCAGGCCCAGATAATAGGCCCGTGCAGGGCACTACACCTGATTAACCACCTGAGTAACCACCTGAGTAACCACACCTGAGGTTACTCAGGTGACTGTGATGACAGCCAGGGCAGAGGTCACAGAAAAAGAAAAGACAGAAGGGAGAAAAACAACAGAGCAGACAGAATACATACATGACACATGACATTCTACAATCACCAAAGAAAGTCACAGATGTTCCTCTGTACAATTAAGTTTGATCTTTAGTTTAATTTATTCATTTACCAAAATCTGAAAATTTTACTCTACTTTAAAATAATAAGACAAACATGAATAGAAACTGTTACTGTACTACCTTTAGTAACTTTTCATAAAATCCTTTAATCTCATACCGATCAAATTACATATTTATTCTAATTTTTAGAATTAAATTAAATTAATAAATGAGTCAACACTAATAAATTATCTCTGAATGAAAAAAAACACTAATATATTCCTGTTCGTAGTCAAGAAAATAAAAAGCTCAAAGCAAAACATTTAAATTCACTCAAACAGTAATCTAATCTATTTCGTAAAATAAATTTCCTAAGAATTTAGGGATCATACAGAAAATGCTAAATGTTTTATTCGCTAAGTCTCTTATTAGTCTCATCTACCTTTATTTAAAATCGCTTTGTGTTTCAGAAATATTTATCAGAAAAGCATAATAAAAAATTAAATTCAGATTTCCACAACTATACGTCAAAGTCATTATTTAAAGCCAATCAACGCAAAATTCAAACAATAATAATTTCAGTTCACATCCACCATCATGAACATGTGAGTTTGATGAAGATCTGTGGTCAACTGGACTGAACCACACACTCTTACACACACACACTACTACACATCACACACATACACTGAGGATCCCTCTGACCAGAGTCCAAATCCAGCAAACAGTGGTTCAGTGAATGTGGTTGTGAAGGTGTGGAGGTGGATCAGTTCATCAGAGGAGACTTTGTAGAAGGACACAGATCCAGCAGGACAGTCCACATACACTGAGACTGTACCTGAGGAGGAGGAGGAGGAGGAGGAGGAGGAGGAGGGGGAGGAGGAGGAGGAGGAGGAGGAGGGGGAGGACTGAGGGAGGACTATGTTTTTCATTTCATGACAGACTCTGTATCTACCTCCACCACACCACAGACTCCAGGACTGATCATTCCATCCAAAGTCACATTCTTCTCTCTTTCCTTTCCTTCTGATTCCTCTGTAACTCACTGCTATTTCCACAGTTCCACTCCACTGGACCTCCCAGTAAAAGCGACCAGTCAGACCAGTTGAAGTCATCAGCTGAAAACAGAACTCAAATCTGTCCTGATGATCAGGATATGACTGAACCTCCTTCACTCGTTTCACCTTCTTGTTGTTTTCAGACAATTGGAGGCGTTCGTTCGCTGTGTTTGGATCCAGGGTGAGTTCACAGAAATCTGATGGACAGAAGAAAACACAATCCAGCTGCAGTTATTGATCAGTGATCAGCTCATTGACAGTCTAATCACATGACTAGGTTCAGTTCAACTGTTATTGATGGATGGATTATGAGTGATCATGAGTCTGATCAATACTGATCAATAACAGATCAATCCATTGGTTTATAGATGGATCTGTTGTTTCAGAGCACATTTTCACAGACATTAAATAGAAATAGAATAGAGATTTGGTTTAGATTTTCCCGATCAGAAACAGCAGATACAACCTATAAAATAAATCCCTCTGTAACACTAAATAATTTCACCACTGTAGACCAAACTGATGTCATATCTATTATCATGTCTTCCAAATCAGCCACCTGCCTCTTAGATCCAATCCCAGCAAAACTCTTTAAAGAGATTCTGCCCCTAATTATTAGCACTGTCCTAAATATAATTAACACTTCATTAACTACTGGATATGTGCCGCAGTTATTTAAATATGCTGTTATTAAACCAATTCTGAAAAAGCCTACCCTAGATCCTGACATTTTAGCCAATTATAGGCCTATATCCAATTTGCCCTTCCTGTCAACGGTTTTAGAACGAGTAATAGTTAAACAGCTGTGCCAATACCTGCAAGATAATAGTTTATTTGAACAGTTTCAGTCTGGCTTTCGTGCCCATCATAGCACTGAAACAGCGTTAGTTAAAGTTACTAATGACTTATTATTAGCCGCTGACATCGGATTAATATCGGTCCTGGTGTTATTAGACCTTAGTGCAGCCTTTGACACCATTGACCACAGTATCTTAGTGCACAGATTAGAATGTGATATAGGTATTAGAGGAGCAGCCCTCTGCTGGTTTAAATCATATTTATCTAATCGCTACCAATTTGTTCACATCAACCAACAATCATCGCAGTCCTCCAGAGTTAATTATGGCGTGCCCCAAGGGTCAGTCCTTGGGCCTATTTTGTTTACACTATATATGCTCCCTTTAGGTAACATCATTAGAAATCATGGCATTAATTTTCATTGTTATGCGGATGACACACAGCTATATTTATCGATTAAACCTGATCAGACCAGGCAAATAGATAAACTAAGTACATGTGTCCAAGACATAAAAATTTGGATGAGTGCCAATTATCTTTTATTAAACCCTGAAAAAACAGAAGTCGTTATAATTGGTCCTAAAAATGCGAGAGACTCCCTAACTGACCAGATAGTTACTCTGGACAACTTAAGTGTAACACCCAGTGCCACAGTTAAAAATTTAGGAGTTTTATTTGATCCAGACCTTTCATTCAAAATGCACATTAACCAAACTTGCAGAACAGCCTTCTTTCACCTGCGCAACATAGCCAAAATTAGGAATATTCTGTCTAAAACGACTGCAGAAAAATTAATTCATGCATTTGTTACATCACGATTAGATTATTGTAACTCCTTACTTGTAGCCTAAATATTCCCTAAAAAGCTTCAACTGGTTCAAAATGCAGCAGCAAGATTATTAACAAGATCAAATAGAAGAGAACACATCACCCCTGTGCTCCAAACCCTTCACTGGCTACCAGTTGAGTTTAGAATTAAATTTAAAATCCTCCTCCTTACATATAAAACCATTAATGGTATGGGCCCCTCTTATCTTAAAGATGATCTGGTTCCGTACCAACCCAATAGAACCCTTCGTTCTCAGAATGCAGGTTTATTGAAAGTTCCTAGGGTTTCTAAAAGTACAGTAGGAGCTAGAGCCTTTAGTTACCATGGTTACTGTCTTATGGAATCAGCTTCCCTTTAATATTAAAGATGCCGACACAGTCTCTACATTTAAAATTAGGCTGAAAACATTCCAGTTTGAGAAAGACTATGGTCAGGTTAGTTAAAAATTATGTGACTCATATATCATGTATACATGATGTATGAGTCACAGTTCAGTCTAGGCTGCCCTAGGAGTTAGAATGCTGGGGAAAGTACAGACACTGAGTTCTTTCTTCTCTTTCTCTCTATCACACCTGTTTCTGTCATTTTTACAACCTATCTTTCATACCAAGTCTGTTCATGACTAGTCACCTGGTGTCCCCTTTCCCCCCTCCCCCCTCTGGGGGGAGTGGTGGCTTTCCTGACAGTGTCTGCACGGGAGCCATGGACGACAGGATCTGCAGTATCTCGCCTGTGCTGACCTGTGACCCCAGACCCCCGCCCCTGCCTGTCTGGACCAGCCCCCCCTCCTGCATTTATAAATGGACGTTCATCTATAGCCTGTCCGTCCATGGGAGTGGATCTCTCCTTCAATGTGGTTCTCCTCAAGATTTCTTCTTTTTCCCACTGGGTTTTGAAGTTGTTTCTTGCCGAGAAGGAGGGTCTAAGGACAGGGGATGCCTGGGACTTTTAATATATATCTCTGTAGTTGATTGTGTTTTTGTAAAGCCCTCTGAGACGACTTTGTTGTGATTTAGGGCTTTATAAATAAAATTGAATTGAATTGAATTGAACCTCTCGGTCATTGGGTGACCCACTCTACCAACTGAGCCACAGCCGCCCTGTTTATGTTTATGTTTAGTTCCTTATGATGGAACTAATATAGAAATCAGATTTGGTAATTATTTACAATAACAGTCCTATAATTAATGTTAGTACATTACTAAGCATGAATAACAGTTGAATAATGTTATTAGTTGTCATCATGAATGGACTACTCCGCAGTAATTAACACATTGTTTATATATTAATAAGCTGTTAATAATGTGATAATAATGTGAACACCTGCTGTTGTGTAGATTTATTTTGTGTATTTTCTGGGCTGTTGTTGTTTGTGATGTTCTGTTCCCATTATGTTTTTGTGTTTCTCATTTAGTAGGTGTTATTTATTGCCTTTTTAATTTTTGTTCATTATTATTTTTTGCCCAGTTGTTGCTCTGGTTGCTGTTGCTTGTTGTTGCTACCATGGTTGTTATTGTTTGTGATGTTGATATTGTCTGTGAGGGTTTGAGCTCAGTCTCTGAAGTTCAGCGCAGCTTAACATTCATAACCTGACATAACCCTTCATAAGTGCATTCCTCATAAACATTACATAACCATAGGTAACCATTCCATGCTCAGGGTATGTGGGTCCATGTGGTACGAGTCCTGACCAATCAGCTCACAGCTCATCCTTCCACTAAACCATGAGTCCACAACAGGTGTTGAACTACAGACCAGTTTAGTGCAGGGGTCTGCAACTCCGATCCTAGAGAGCCACTATCTGGCATGTTTTAGATGTTTCCCTCTTCCAGCACACCTGACAGTCGTTATGAGACTTCTGTAGAGCTTAATGACAGGATGATCATTTGAAATCAGGGGTGTTGGAAGAGAGATACATCTAAAACATGCAGGACAGCGGCTCTCTAGGACCACAGTTACAGACCCCTGCACTAAACTGACTGTCTTCATGAACACTTCAGATGTTTATCATGTGGAACCAGGTCCCAGTTTGGGTTCAAGTTGGTTTGAATGAATGAAAATCACACTTACACTTCCTCAGACCTGGTTTCAACCATCGGACTCCAGCAGGTTCCAACCTGAAAGGAGGAGGAGGGTCAGAGCAGCTGGAAACATGGACATTCAGTCTGATCCACTGAAGCTTTTCTGTTCACATCCACTAAATGGTTCCTTGTGAATCACTGCTTGAGTGTCTTTGTCTTTGAACATGGGCTGTACCTTCAGACAGGATGTATCCCAGCTCTGACAGATACTTCCTGTCAGCTCTACCTGTTCTATCTGTCATTATCTGTGGATGCATCAGCTCAGTCCATACCTGACAGTGTCCAGTGTCCAGTGTGGATCCTCCACTAGAGCACACAGTTCCTGTCCTGAGGATCCTGGATGGTTGTAGCTCAGGTCTAACAGTCTGAGATGGGACTGGTTGGACTTTAGGGCTGAGACCAGAGAAGAACATCCTTCCTCTGTGATCAGACACCCTGACAATCTGCAACAAAACACATGACAAACATCAACTGAGGATGGAGATGAGTGGAGTTGGAGTCATTGAACAGTCTGTGAGTGGATCTGATTTCACCAACATGACTTCAATGTGTAAAGTCTATGAGTTACAGACTCTGAACACAGTTGAAGATCAGTAGAACTGGTCTGGAGTTCAACACAAACAACTACTGACAAGTTACATGGATCCAACAATTGGAGACAAACATTTCAGTCATGTGTTACTTGTTGAACCCTGACCTGAGAGTCTCCAGTCTGCATCCTGGACTCTTCAGTCCATCTGACAGTATCTTCACTCCTGAATCCTTCAGGTCATTGTTGGTTAGATCCAGATGTTTGAGACTACAGGACTGGGATGTGAGAACTGAGGACAGAGCTTCACAGCTTCTCTCTGACAGGTTACAGTTACTGAGTCTGGACAAAACAAAAGGGATGAGTGTGAAGTTATTGATCGTGTTAAAATGATAGATATATATTAGAGATGTTTGATCAGACTGTTTGTTCTCACAGAGTTTTGTTGGAGGCTTTGACCACTGGCAGCAGCCTCAGAAGACCCTCCTCTGAACCACAGTATTTCTTCAGGTCAAACACATCCAGGTCTTTTTCTGATGACAGTAAGATGAAGACCAGAGCTGACCACTGAGCAAGAGACAGTTGTTCTGTGGACACACGTCCTGATCTCAGGTACTGTTGGATCTGATCCACCAGAGATTGATCGTTCAGTTCATTCAGACAGTGGAACAGGTTGATGCTTTTCTCTACAGACACATTCTTATTGATCTTCTTCTTGATGTACTTAACTGTTTTCTGATTGGCCTGTGAGCTGCTTCCTGTTGGTTTCACCAGACCCATTAGGAGCCTTTGATTGGTCGGCAGTGATAGACCCAGAAGGAAGCGGAGGAACAGGTCCAGGTGTCCATTTGGACTCTGTAAGGCCTGGTCCACAGCGCTGTGGTAGAACTGGACAGGTTTGACCTTTGATAGTTTAGAGCAAACAGATGTTTGTTCTTCTGACAGCAGATCCACTCCAGTGTTGATGAAGGTCTGATGGACATGAAGAGCAGCCACAAATTCGTGGACACTCAGATGGATGAAGCTGAACCTCTTGTCCTGGTACAGTCCACTCTCCTCTATAAAGACCTGTGTGAACACTCCTGAGTACACTGAGGCTGAGCTGATATCGATGCCACACTCTGTCAGGTCAGATTCATAGAAGACCAGGTTTCCTTTCTTCAGCTGCTCAAAGGCCAGTTTTCCCAGAGACTTGATCATCTTCGTGGTCTCTGGACTCCAGTGTGGATCTGTCTCAGATCTTCCGTCGTACTTGACGTTCTTCAGTTTGGCCTGAGCCACCAGGAAGTGGATGTACATGTCAGTCAGGGTCTTGGGCAGTTGTCTTCTGTCTGTGGTCTTCAACATGTCCTCCAGAACCTCAGCAGTGATCCAGCAGAAGACTGGGATGTGACACATGATGTGGATGCTTCGGGACTTCTTAATGTGGGAGAGGATTGTGTTGGTTTGTTCTTCATCTGTGAACCTCTTCCTGAAGTACTCGTCCTTCTGTGGGTCTGTGAACCCTCTGACCTCTGTCACCATGTCGACACACTGAGCAGGGATCTGATTGGCTGCTGCAGGTCGTGTGGTTATCCAGAGGCGAGCAGAGGGAAGCAGGTTCCCCCTGATGAGGTTCACCAGCAGCACATCCACTGAGGCCGACTCTGTCACATCAGCCACAGTCTGAGTGTTGTTGAAGTCCAGAGGAGGTCGACACTCATCCAGACCGTCTAAGATGAAGACCACCTGGAGGTCTTCAAAGATCCAGATTCCTGCTTCTTTGGTTTCAGTGAAGAAGTGATGAACCAGTTCCATCAAACTGAACTTCTTCTGCTTCAGCACATTCAGCTCTCTGAAGGTGAATGGAAATATGAAGTGGATGTCCTGGTGGGCTTTGTCTTCAGTCCAGTCCAGACCCAGCTTCTGTGTTAAGACTGTTTTCCCGATGCCGGCCACGCCCTTTGTCAGCATTATTCTGATTGGCTGATGTCTGTCAGCTGGTGTTTTAAAGATGTCTTCACATCTGATGGTTGTTTGTGGTGTGTGTGGGTTCCTGGATGCTCTTTCAATCTGTCTGACCTCATGCTCCTGGTTGACCTCTGTAGCCCCTCCGTCTGTGATGTAGAGCTCTGTGTAGATCTGCTTCAGGAGGGTTTTGGGGTTTCCTGCTTTAGCGATGCCCTCAAACACACACTCAAACTTCTGCTGAATGTTATGTTTCAGTTTCCGCTGACAAACTCCAGACCGACTTCCTGAATGTAGATGCAGATAAAACCATTAGTCTCACATAGGGCTGGACGATATGACCTCAAATCAATATCACCATGAACTGGGCAGTTTGACCTTGATAATGATAAATGTACAATAAATGAGAGGGTTCAGCCACACACGTGTGTGTGTGTGTGTGTGTGTTTTGGTCTGTAGTCGTCAATGATGCGCGGGCTGACCTGGAGTGAGCTGGCGCCTGTGGCCATTTGCAGTTGCGGGTTGTTACCACCGCCAAGGAGGTTATGTTTTAGTCAGTGTTGGTTGGTTGGTTTGGAAGTTTGTTTGTGTACAAGATCATTTAAAAACATATAGACAGATTTTGATGAAATTTTCAGGGTAGGTTGGTAATGGGGAGATCTACAAATGATCAGATTTTGGTGGTGGGAGTGGGGTGGGGGTGTGTACCTTGGCAGAGGTCTGCGCTCTCAGTGTGCTTTTCTAGTTCAAAAATATTTTTTAATGATCTTGGGGTTGTGGTCGGTCGGGTTGTTTGTCGTTTGAGATAAACAATAAATTAACCTGGTAAATTATTGTAATTTAAATATTAGGTGTAACTTTCTATTATTAATACATACACTTTATTAACTGAAATTGCGTAACGTTGATGTAAAATGTTCTGCACTTCTATAGTTCTTTTCCACCTTCATGGTGCTCATAGTACTTTACATTAACCTCACATTCACACACACATTCATAGACCAGTAGGTTTCTACGGTTCTGTCAGTCCTACTGGGAGACTAAGTCAGGGTTCCGTGTCTTGGCCAAGGACAATTCAAAATGTGGACATCAAGAGCTGGGACACGAACCCCCTACCCTTCAGTCAGTGGATTGAAGGGTTGACTCTACCAACTGAGCCACAGTCGCCCGTACAGTGTGGTCAGTATCCTACGGTATGGAGGGAGCGAGGGGGAAAATAAAGTTGGGAGAGTGGAAGCTCCAGAAACCTACAAACAAAAAAAACGTAAGGTTTGGGACACATTGGCTGAGATTTTTAAGGATGATGAGCAGCTCCCAGTGTTTTTGTTTCCATGGAAACTGGGTTCAAATGTCTCTTTGGGATTTACAGGTTTTCGCCCCTGGTTTAGATGCTGCGTTAGCGTTGATAACTTTTGAATGATGTAGGACAAAAATATTTTCATAATTTGGTCAGCCGGTACTCGAAGGGAGGACTCAGGAGCAGGAAGTAGATTTAATCAAAATTTTATTGGTCAGGATGTAGTTGAAAATCAAGACCAAAGTCCTTGTCTTGAGAGACAAATCAGAAGGCTATGAAATAGAAATGTAACACTAAACATCTCAACAATCTAGAATAATACACTAAACTAAAATTCACTCATAAATGAGGAATGCTCTAGAAGCTCTTGAAAACTGAGGAAATACAAAAACTCTAATAGGAATTACAAAACCAAGAAAAACCGACTACTAATCTAATCTAAGACTAATCTATCTAAACTAGAATTACTATGACAAAATTCAAACTCAAAATCACTTCTAAGAGGAAAATAAGAAAAAGCAAAATGCTAAAAGAAAACAGAAAATTACAACAAAAAAAATCACTCAAGACTGAGGAACAAAGGCTTACTTGATTTACAAGGATACTTCAGGGAACAAGGTTGCAAGAAAGGCACAGGTGCTCAGATCAACAGACAAAGACAAACTGGCACAGGACAAGGGACACGCAGACAATTTAAACACATGAGGTAAATGGGAAACAGGTGGACACAATAGGTAATTAAGGTCGGGGTTCAAGAGACAACAGAGAAAGGGCAAGTGCTCTGAAACGAGAGGAGAATTAGAATTTCAAAATAAAACAGGAAATGACAAGACAAAACCCTCAAGACAAGACAAACCTCACCCCGGTGTGACAGATTTATTAACTTACAAGCAATGACATGGAATTTTAACACAGAAATGAATGCAGGTATGTGAGTAAGGTTATGTGATATTTATAAAGACCATTGACTACTTTTTAAAAATGCAGGTCCAGAAGCAGGTCGGGTCCGTCCTTTTCAAATATATTTCTTCTGGTCTGAGTTGCGGGTGGGTTAGTTAAAAAAATTATCAGTTGCTGGTCATTTATACATCGACCCGTCCATCAGTGGTAGTGGTGCAGTGATGTAGTAAATGTCAGTAACAGTACATTTTGGGTTTATGGTCCAGGCCTAGTCTGTTCATTCTGTACAGAATCATCTTACTGCGGTGCAGACGCTCAGCCACATCCTCCTGCTTCAGCCTCCTCAGGAAGTTCAGTGTGATCTTCAGAAAAGCCTCTGAGCTCTTCCTCTGCTCTTCATCCTCATCTCTCAGACTCTCCAAGCATTCTGGGTAATCTGTACTCAGAACCTGGTGGAACTTCTTCAGTTGGTTCTTGACAAAAGTGCAGATGTTCTCCTCCAGCAGCTGGAACACAAAACATGATGAAAAACACAAAGTCCAACATGGACCAAAGCTCAGGTCCATGTTGGACACAGTGACGGCCACTGGTCTGAAAACAGCAGATGATTGGACAGAACAGATGGACCAGTAGATGTTGGACATGTACACACCTGAAATATGTGGTCCAGCTGAGTCTGATCCTGTAGACCAGTGGGAACATCTGAGCTCTGCTGCTCCACTCTGTGGACCAACCATCAACAATCAGCTCACATTATGTCTGTCCACACCAACAGGTGGACACACCTGGACGTCAACATCAGTCACATGACCCCCTGTAGTGGGACAGGTGTCCTGGTCCTGCTGATCCCACTGAGAACCAACATGTGAGTGAGTTTGGAACTTCACACTCAGTGTTTGAGTTGATCAACAGGTTTAGTTCAGTTCATCAGGATCCACATCAGTGACCTCATGGCTGCAGGACTGAACTCACTTTAAAATTTGTACCATGTGAAGTTCAACCATGTAAACTAGCCCAGAAAAAATTTCAGACCCATATATCAAATATATCCAAAGACACCTCCCATTCACAGTTTTTAAGTGAATGTAAATGCATCAGATCTAATTCTAATTATCTGATTACTCTGTTATCAGATTTTTATGGTCATGTAAACACACTCAATAATGTAAAGAATCTGAGCTAAAAATAAACACGTTATAAACTAAAGTCACTGTTTGATAAATGTTTTATAAACAGTCGTCGCCTCTGACATTTACATTAAACTTACGTTTCAGAAAAGTCTGGTGGGGGTGTCATGGAGTCGTCACTCCTGAAGGACACAGAACTGGATCCAGGACCAGGTCCAGAGGACTCTGGTCTGTGATGGATCCTGTTCATCAGGAAAACAGAGAGTTTAGTTTTCAAACAAAGTGTTAGAAAATGATCAAGACACTGAACATCAATAAAGTCTGAAGTTCTGATTAAAAAAACAAAAAACTCAGGTGAAAGTAAAACAAAATCACATCAGAATCATTTAGTTTTACAATAGTAGAAAAAGTTTTCACACACCCTTAAGATTTTATAGTTTAAAATATTTTCTGAAAAATATTTTTTGTTTCAAAAGATGTGGCTGCATCAGACAAACAGATGCAAATATTGTTTTTGTTTATTGTTTAGAAGAAGAAAAAAGTAAATTATTGAGAGTTTGAACATGTCATGTCCTGGATGTTTTTTCTGCTGAAACATCCAGTTTGGACCTGGACAGAACTGAGCATGTGCAGAAGGAGCATGTGGGTTTGGAAAAGGAACAGTACTGGGCAGATTTAATGACTGAAGGATGATTTTAATGGAATATATCATAAATGCATGGGCTGGAAAAAACTTCTTTCCTCTGTAAGTTAATCAGGTCATTAATAATTATTGAGTGTAAATAAATAATGATATTAATGTATTTTAGTCAGATGTTGTTGAGTCCAACCAGGTGAATCTAATGACAGACTATTTGTATGTGTGTGTCCACAGCCAACCATCATATTTCCACCCAGCTGATGGATAGACCTACTACTGTATGGAAACATGGCACTGAAAACTGAACACACAACACTGTCCATCACATGAGGGAATCCAAAGCCAGTTTCCAGGTGAGTCCTGGAGGATCTGTTCATCCATGTGTCTGTGCTCACATCAACATTTACATACAAGTGTTTTTGAGTCACACTCTGGTGTAAAGTTATTCATATTGTTCTGTAGGTGAAACATTTTCCTTCTGTTTAACTTGTTGTTTTACACTTGACTATAAAGATGGTTTGACTTGAGTTGTTATTGAATGAGGACAACGTACTCTGACTCTGATGGACGTTTCTGTTGGAAGTTAATACCAAGGTCCTTGGAGTTATCACTCTTCATGGACACACAGCTGGGTCCTGGTCCAGGTCCTGGTGCTGATCCTGGTCCTGGTCTGTGAATAGTGATGTCAGTGGTTTTAGTGCTGAGCTCTGACATGGAGAACAGTGGTGGACAGATCCAGATGGTGGTCTTACCTCTGAGTCATGAGGGGTCTTTCAGGTCCAGGTCTTGGGGGGTTCCTTTTGGAGGTCTTTGAGGGAGAGGCTCCCTCCTCTGTGTCCTCACACTGATCCATTCTGCTGAATCCACATCAGTCAATCAGTAACTACTGTTCACTGGCTGCAGTTCTATGCCTATTTCAATCCTTTCCTTCCAATGCTACTGTTGTTTATTGCTGACACTGATGTACTGGCATCTAAAGGCTGAAGATCCTAACTATAGTTTAAGTCGACCATTACTTATTTGTGTTCACCAAAACATTCAAACTCATGGAGATTTGTTTTATATCAACTCATACCGATGTTAACAGCTGCCGTTTTTGACACCGTTCATATACTGGCTTTTTTCTATAGGAATATAATCATTCCAAGAAAAATGCTCAGGACAGACTCTTCAAACAGTCTTCCCCAAGATGTAGTGTTCTGATGTGAAGTTTCTGCTGCAGACGTAAGTGCTCTTTTTTAAATTATAAAACTGGGCCCTTAATAACGCTGAATAGCCGGAAGCCATTTTCATCTATCTTCGCCGTTAACAAGGAAAGAGTAGAACTAAATATAAGACTGCTTCTGGACATTACAAGAACATCCTGGTATGTTACAATAACCTTTGGTCGTCGCTGTCATGTTTGCCATTTAAGTTTTGCGGGTGTGGAAGTAGGGTTACGCTCCTCTGACGTATGTCCGGTGCGAAATGCGGAAGTTGTTAAATAGGTGAGAGAGAGTGAAGAATGTGAGAAAACATCAGCAATCTTTAAATTCTTTTTACAGAAGCAACAACAGTCATTCTGTTCCATAATCCACCATTTTGTTTAGTCATTCCTAACTTTCTCCAGACTCCTCTGTGAACTTTCCAACGCTCTAAATACGTCATCCTAAATATTACCCTGATTGGTTGTTGTACCGTCCTATTACATACAGAGGATTTGAAAGACAACCTTTTAGCCCCGCCTCCCCTGACTATGAAGCACCACTAGACCCATACATGGAATGAATAGGGATAGCACTGCTAGGCTAAATGAACATAATATTAAAACTAAAAATGTTCTAATATTTGAAATTCAATTTGAGGACATGACACTAATGATTGGACTAGAGGTGTTCATCTGTAGAAGTTTGGGTTCATTTATTTTGTGCTCTAAAAGATGGCAGATATATGAGTGAATATAAGTGTAAAATAAATAGAACTGTTAAAGGGAGTCAGATGATTAATCTGCTGCAATGGATCCTCTATTCACCAACCGTATTAACACTTTAAATGAATCAAATGGAAAAAATAAATAAGTAGGTAAATAGAAGAATACAATAAAAACACAGATATAATACAGGATTGAACATTATTTAAAGTGACACATGAACATGAGTTAAATATAGATGCTGAAGTGAAATATAAAGAAAATAAGTTAAACATTATAAAAATGTAGGTTTAGTTATAAAAGTGTCTTTAGTAAGAAAGGGGGGACATCATTTTATAAATTCTTAATTCCAAGTGTTTGTAAATTATCATTGATTCACTTTCACATGAATTGTCCTAAAGTAATGACCCTGTGGTGTGTGATGGTTGTGGAAATCTGTGTTTAAGAAAATCTGGAACATTTATTTATTATCTCCTACGTCAAGTGACTCATTTGTCGCCTGTTTATCTCATATATGATCAGTATTTTTAGTTTTACAGTCACTGACATTTCTGACTTTTATATAAGTCCTATTGTTTAAAGAAACATTTTACAAATGAGATCGATGTAATTTTTTACATGAACTTTGTGTCTATTAATAAACATAGAAAAAGTGCGTGGGTCACTTGAAAAATAAAGTTATTATTTAGTCGAGAATATAGTGCATATTTAGGTTGAAGTACAGCTACTTATGTGAAAAAAATACTCTGGTAAAAGTAGAAGTATCTAAAATTATGAAAGTAAAAGTCAAAATTGTGAGATAATAACCCACTCTACACACACAAAATGTGTGTGATTGTACACATGGAGGATTCGGGGAGGGGTAGTACCTCTGGTGGGGGGCTTGTCGTACTCCGGGTGTAGCTCGTCCACCTTTGGCCCCCACCTGTCCTCAGCTCTCACCTGTGGCTCCAAGTAGCTGTAGCATGTGCAGCGGCCACACCCCGGGACACCGCTTCGACAGTCGGGCTAAACCAGGTTGAGGGTAGCCGATGGGTCTCAAACCCCCGGTGAGTTAGGAACTGCCTACCCCAGCATGTGAAGACTGGCTCCAGCAGACTGAGCGGAAGAGACCCCCAGTGGTCCATGGTCAAGATGGCGGTTTGAGCAAGCGCTGCGGAGTGCTGTGGAGCGCTCAGAGCACGACGAGGCACTAAAGAAGTCATGGTCACCCACTGCAGCAGGGGTAACCTCCAGCCGTAACAGTTTTCTGTGCCACTGTATCAAGGTTTCCTCAGCCGAGAGAGTGGGATTGCCCCAGTGCAACGGCTTTACCACTTTAAAAACCATCACGCACAGGTTTGTTGTGTGATCCATCATCATTTCCGATCTGCACCTTTCAAGTCCTGCGGCAATGGGGGAGGGGCGAAGCAACAGGTGAAGATGATCACTGGTAGTTGTAGTCACGAACCTGCATGTAGGCGGCCTTCGGACCAGTGGTCGTTCTTTCTCTGAACCCAGGGCAACAGTGAAGTCCTGCAGCATCCAGGGCGACTGGGCAGCCTCTTTAGGACAGCACTGCCCACCCTCGCACGAGGGAGGGGGTTAGAAAAGGTACCCCAAACATTGCTTGCCCGATCAAGTCTGGCCAGCTTACCACGGCTGGCAGATCATCCACATGTGGTCGATCAACAAAGAACAAAAGAAAACTAATCTTCGGAGCATGGAACGTCCGAACACTGATGGATAGATTCACTGCAGCCAGACCAGAAAGAAGGACTGCACTTGTAGCTAGAGAACTCCAGCGCTACCGCGTAGACATTGCAGCTCTCAGCGAGATGAAATTCGCTGATGAAGGGTCACTGAAAGGAAAAGGGAGGCTACAAATTCTTCTGGAAAGGGAAACCAGAGGCTGAAGACAGAATTTATGGAGTAGGATTTGCTATCAGGTCTACTATGTTGAAAGACCTCCCTACTCTTCCCACTGATGTCAATGAGCGCCTAATGAAGCTTAGCTTCCCACTGAACAAATCTCGCCACATCACCATCATCAGCGCCTACGCCCCAACGCTCACTAGTCCCGAAGAAGACAAGGAACGCTTCTACGAAGACCTTGACCAGATCATCAGGACAACTCCCCCGAACGACAAGCTTGTAATCCCCGGAGACTTCAACGCCTGAGTCGGAAATGACAGCAGTAGTTGGGAAGGTGTGTTGGGACGGCACTGAGAAGGTAAACTCAACAGCAACGGCCTGCTCCTACTAAGTAAATGCGCTGAGCACAACCTGTGTATCACCAACACTATGTTCAGACTAGCATCCAAGTACAAGACCACCTGGATGCATTCCAGGTCCAAACAGAAAGCCATATCCCAGATGAATAGTGACAGAGCCTCAGGAAAGGATGGCATCCCTGCTGAGATCTATAAGGCAGCAGGTCCAGTCACCATATCAGCCTTCCACAACATCCTGAACAGCATCTGGGAGGAAGAGGTCATGCCAGACGACTTCCGCGATGCCTTGATCATTGTTTTCTATAGAAACAAGGGAAGCAAAGCAGACTGTGGAAACTACAGGGGCATCTCATTGCTCTCTATCGCCAGCAAGGTCTTCGCTCGCATCATTCTGAACAGACTTGTCACCGTCTCAGAGCATAATCTACCGGAATCGCAGTGTGGCTTTCGGCCAGGACACAGCACGGTGGACATGATCTTCGCTCTGAGACAGGTTCAAGAGAAGTGCATTGAACAGAACCATCATTACCATCGACAACAAGCAACTCCTCAAATACCTGGGGAGCATCATCTCAAAAGATGGCAGCTTAGACAAAGAGATTTCTTCAAGCATAAGCAAGGCGAGCCAAGCACTCGGAAGACTGAGAACATGGGTGCTCAACGAACACAACATCCGCCTGTCTACTAAACTGAAGGGATATTCTTCAGTGGTCCTTACCTCTCTGCTCTATGGCTGCGAGTCATGGACCCTCTACCGCAGGCACATCAAGAAGCTTGAGAGCTTCCACATGCATTCTCTTCGCTCCATCCTAGGAATCCGATGGCAGGACCGAATCACCAAACTTGAGGTCCTAGAACGTGCCCAGTCAACCAGCATTGAAGTAATGCTACTCAAGGCCCAACTGCGATGGGTGGGGCACACCATCAGGATGGAGGACTACAGAATGCCTCTCCAGCTTTTGTATGGCGAGCTGAAGACTGGGAGAAGGAAGCAAGGACGCCCTCGCCTTCGCTACAAAGACACCGTCAAAGCCAACCTGAATTGGTGCAACATCAAACCCAAGGAGCTGGAAGCTGCTGCAGGACAGAGACCAAAGTGGCGAGCCACAATTCGAAAAGCAACTGCCAGTTTTGAGGATGACCGCTGTAAGAGACTCGAAGCTGCTCGAGAGAAACGCCACTCAGCAGCATCCACCACTGTTACCACGACGGAGTTCCAATGCCCCACCTGTGCTCGACTCTGCGCATCCAGACCGGGACTGCAGAGCCATCTTCGTGTACATAGACGATGAGACACACAACCTACCTCATCTTCGGACCCAAAGGACTACCAAGACAATACATCAAATGTAGCATTTATGTTTTTTATTGTACATGGTCCCTCTATAAATAAATGCATTACCATATAACTAAAATATATATAATGTCAGTTTTTCTCCTCCATTGATTTTTCCCTCTGAAGTGACAAATCTTTGTAATGTCACGTCTGTTTAGTTTGAAAAAGTAACACATCTATTCTGAGAATGTAAGTAGTATAAAGTACAGATATTTATATCAATGTAAAGAGTATGCCCGTCGGGCGTTGGTGGGGGCTGGGGTGGGCGGGGTTGGAGTTGGGGTGGCGGGTGGGTCCTCGTACTCCGGTCCTCCTGGGTTGGTCTTGGTGTGCTGGGGGGGGGGTCTGTAGCTGCTCCCTCTCCGGATTTGCGTTGTTCATGGTGGCCCCGGTGGCTCTCTGGGGGTGGCTCCTACGGCCCAGGGCGGGGGATGCCCTGTTGGCTTGGCCCTGCCTTGCCGTGATTTCTGTTCTGGGCTTTGGGGTCCTTCACACTTGCATGTTTCAGTGGGTCTCGCCAGCTACTGCCGAGTCCCATTTCAGCAAATGATAGGACCCACCAGAATGTGCTGAGAATCTCTCCACAATCTCCACCCTAAACTCATTCTCTTTTGCACTGGTGTCCTCTTCTGGCCTATTCTATTCTATTCTATTCTATTCTATTCCATTCTATTTTATACCATCAGGACATCTACGGTTGTGGTGCTCGGTGCCGATTGTTTAATTGTTTAGTTCTTGAATCTCTTTTTCTTTTGTGATGGTTTGGTTTTCTCCTCTTTTTTGATCTATTTATTTATTTGTTTTTATTGATGGACAGTTGGTGGTTAGGAATAACACACCACCTTGCAGTCTTTAATTGCAATAGCACCGCCTGTTGGTTTCTGTCCCTGTTCGTCCTTTTCGTCCTGTCCAGTCTTTGTTTCCTCCGCACATCACTGCGTGTAGCACTGCCCTCACTGGCTTATAATGGAGAGTTCTAATGGGGGATGTCTGCTCGGCTTTCAGGGAGGACCGATGATGGTCACACACATGCACTATATATTGGAGTATTTGGCTGCAAGACTGGAATATTCATTGATCTCAAGCAATGTTGACTCCCCCTCTGTGGGGTTAAAAAAATAAGAACAAAATGCAGACAAATTAGAAAAAGTTAAAATAATTAATTAATTAATTAATTTTAAAAAATGTATTTGTTACCTACTTGCATATCTGCTCATTTGTTCTTTTTTTGTTTGTTTGTTTGTTTTTTGTGTTCTGTTGTTTTATTATTTATGTATATGTTTAGTACTTTTATTATTATTATTATTATTATTATTTTCTTATTATCATCATCATTTGTACTATGCACTCTATTGCTATGAGATGAATTCAGGTTATTGGGGAAGTGAAGAAGGGGTAGGATTAAATAAGCTTATGCTTCACCCTACTCCTTCTCAGACATGTCATTATTATTATTATTATTATTATTATTAATATTATAAGAAGAATATATTCTTCTTCTTATTATTATTATTATTGTTGTATTGATTATTGTTGCATTCTGCACATGTTCAAAATAAAGCATTCAAATCAAATCAAGTATAAAGTACAAATATTTATACAAAAATGTAAGGAGTAAAAGTAAAACATTGCCAGAAAAATATATAGTTAAGTAAAGTACATATACCGACAAAATCTACTTAAGTACAGAAATGAAGTACTTTTATTTAGTTATTTCCACCTCTGGTGTGTATGTGTGTGTGTAATATTATAATTATAAAAGCGTCTTTGAGTGTTCAAAAAAGCGCTATTTTTATATATATGTCCATGAACCTCTTTTGGACATTTCCAGGTAGTTGATAATAGTTTTTAACTTGATAGATGACAAGAACAATTAAATATTTAACAAGATCAAATAATTTCAACACTTTTGCCTGTAAAAATAATGAGTTAGTGTGATCCCTAAAGCCCACATTATGAATAATCCTAATCAGTCTTTTTTGAAAACACACTAAGGTATAGATTGTGGTTTTATAAATGTTCCCTCAGACCTCAGCACAATAAGTCAAATAATGACTGTTCATAATGTTTTTTAAACAAGGTTGTTTTTTAACTATAACATATATATTCATAAAAGTTTCATAAAATCTTTATATGGAAGTGTTCTTCACATTCCAGTACAAACATGTTCTAGGATATGACAGAATATGACATTAATAACTCAAATCTATCTCCACATTTCATAGTTTTTCCATTGAATTTCATCCTCCATTACGGTTTACTGTCATTTCACTGGACATTCCTGCTTGATAAAACACAACTTCTGTGTCAGAATGTAATAATAGTTGACAAACATAAAGAATAAATGTATATTTAAACATCCACCTACCTTTTATATACGTCCAGTGCATAGAGCAGGTGACTTTATAGACATTTCTGCACAACCACTGTTTCCTGGAAACTTTATCAAAACACTTGACATGTTTATACAAAAATAGTATTTTTTTTTTACTTTTCTAGTCAAGGTGACTTTAGCAGATGCTCCTCCCCCCACAACTAACACAAGAACATGTAGAACCAGAAACCCCAGAAGCTGGGCTAGATGTCCAGCCACGCCTTCCCACAGGCCGCAGCGATCTGTACTTGACAAAACACGTCCTGATCTGACATGGTTTATAATAAAGTTTGTGTGTGGGTACATGTGTGTCAAAGTCATTTGTGTTACTAAAATACACTCAGACACAACTAGACACAGTAATAATAATAATCTATATCCACCTTTAACCTGCACTTCACATAATCAACTCAACCTGTCATACAGAGGTGTGATGCTCTGGAACACTTTACTTTGACACTTTTCTCTAACGTCCCTCTCTTTAAAAAACATCTAGTGCACAGTTAGTCACTTCCTGCCCTCTCCACTGCCTTACTACTTTATTTGCTTCTTCTTCATCTGTATATCTTGCATATCTTGAATTATGAATGTTTTTTCTTCTTTTATTTTCTACTTTTTCTCCTGATTTTCAAAGTTTATTTGTTAACTTTATTCATCTAAATTGATTATAATTTGTGTTAAGGGTGGAACTCCTGTACAAGCCCATTGGGCTTTGTTCCATCCCTGCACCATTGAGCTACTGATATGTGCTAAATGAATAAATGAAACTACATTAAAATACAATGAACACATGGAAATATGCATGACTTAGATTTCAAGGTTTTTATTTAAGAAGTGCAAACCATTTCTTTTCTTCGTTATCACCTCTCCAGTTTTGGGGAAAACCCTCTTTCACATGGTGTCATATCCCTCCTCTCGGTCTTTTGTTTCCCTTCACTTTCTTTCCAGTCTGCTTCCTGTCACCTCTCACCTTAATTATTTTCATCTGGTCCTCAACACACCTGTCCTCATCACTTCTCCCTATTTAAGTTCTTTCCTTTTCTCACTCCTTTGTCAGTTCACCCCCATACGTAACCTCTGCAGAGCTCCCTGGACTTTGGCATTTACGTCTATCCTGTGAGTGAGTTTTTCGAATGACTATGGTCATATTTTGTTTTCTGTACTGACTATGTTGCACTCAGAATAAAGAGCCTGTGAGAAGCCATTGGCATCTGCATCTGGGTCCTTCCCACTACAATACATAACAGAGTGAACTGACCAACCATGGATCCCGCAGACGCAAACCAGATGGGAGCTGCCATACACAATCAGGCACTTCGTCTCCGAGCCCATGAGGAACAGCTCACACAGCTCCAACAGGCTCTCCAGGAGTCGGCCAACCGTCAGGAGCGGAGACTCCTCGCCATCGGGGAACAGATGCAGGGATTGACAGAGTCCCTGTCATCGGACCCTCGCTCAGTTGGAGCTGAGCGCCCGCTGTCCGCAGCCGAGTCCGCCCCTGCTGCTGCCTCCGTCTCAGCTGCCGCCTCTCCTCTCCTGTCTCGTCCTTAGAAGTTTTCAGGGGACTCCGTTCGCTGTGAATCTTTCTTTACACAATGCAGCATCCACTTTGAACAGTCGCCTTCCAGTTATCCCTCCCGTCGGGCTAAGATCGCCTTCATCATAACCCATCTAACTGGACGAGCCGAGGCGTAGGCCACTGCAGAATGGGGTAAGGATTCCCCCTGCTGCCGATCTCTTCCGGGGTTCATCAAAGCATTCAAAAAGATTTTACAGCAGGCTGCGAACGGGCGGGAGGCGGCGCAGAAGCTCACCACTCTCCGCCAGGGCAGCGGCACGGCGGCGGACTATGCCCTTACATTCCGGACACTGGCGGCGGACAGTGGATGGAATGACACGGCTCTCCAGGGGATGTTCCTCCAAGGTCTGTCTCCCGCTATCAAGGACCAGGTGGCTTCTCTGGACCTCCCGGAGGATTTCGACAACCTCATCGCTCTCATCATCCGGGTGGATCAGCGCCTTCGGGACCGGCGGAGAGAGAGAGGGAAGGAGCGTCATACTGGGGGACCTCGCCGCCTCACCCGTAGTCCGGAGGCAGATGCGTACGACCCCGTTTGAGGACCCGTTTGAACCGTGAGGAGAAGCAGCGTCAGTTGGTGAGGGGGTTGTGCCTGTACTGCGGGGGCGGGGACCACCTCGTAAACACCTGTCCTTCCTGCCCATCCAACCCAGTCCATTCCCAATCGCCAAAGCCTGGTCGGGTGAGTTCTGCTCATGCCTGTTTCACTCTCTCACTTTCTTCTCAATCAGACACAGTTTCATCTTCTGTCTTAATTGATTCTGGCTGTGATGCTAATCTGATAAGTGTTGAGTTAGTTCGCAAATTACACCTTCCGGTTCACCCTCTCTCAGCACCACACTCCACCATAGCTCTGGACGGGAGGCTGCTGAGCAGAATTACTCATCAGACTTCCCCGGTCAGGCTAACCTTCCCAGATGGTCACTCTGAATTAATTGTTTTTTTCCTTTTTTGTTCTCTTGCTCACCCTGTGGTGCTGGGTTTCCCATGGCTTTCCGCACATAACCCTCACATAGACTGGAGGAGAGCTAGAGTTTTGTCCTGGTCCGACACTTGCAGTAACACCTGCTTATCCCTCGGGGTGGGGGAGCCGATGTACTCTGAGTCTAACCTGTCATGTTTTTCTGCCACTGTTCCTGAGCTCTCCGTTTCCCCAGATCTGATCGGGGTTCCAGCCTCTTACCATGATCTGCAGGAGGTATTCAGCAGGCAGCGGGCATGTTCTCTACCTCCTCATCGAGCGTATGATTGCGCTATCAATCTTTTACCGGGCAGATCTCCTCCTCGGGGAAAGATATACTCCCTCTCTGGTCCTGAGACACAGGCGATGTCTGAGTACATCAATTCTTCTCTCCAGGCGGACCTTATCCGACCCTCCTCATCTCCGGTGGGAGCTGGATTCTTCTTTGTGGAGAAGAAGGATCGCACCCTCCGACCATGTGTTGACTACCGGGGCCTCAATAGTATCACCGTCCGCAACAGGTACCCACTTCCACTCATCTCTATGGCCTTTGAACAGCTTCAGGGTGCCCGTGTCTTCACCAAGTTGGATCTGCACAATGCGTACCACTTGCTGAGGATACGGGAGGGGGATGAGTGGAAAACAGCCTTCAACACTCCATCTGGTCACTACGAGTACCTGGTTATGCCTTTTGGTCTCACCAACGCACCGGCGGTGTTCCAAAATTTCGTTAATGACATTCCTGGGGAATTCTTGAATCGGTTTGTGTTTGTCTAGTTGGATGACATCCTTATTTTCTCCCCTGATCTGTCTACTCACATCCTGCATGTCCACACCATCCTCACCCGTCTCTTAGAGCACCAGTTATTTGTAAATGCTGAGAAGTGCACGTTTCACTCCCCCTCTGTCACCTTTCTGGGCTTCATTGTGTCTGAGGGTCGAGTAGCGACGGAGGACACCAAAGTGAAAGCGGTCCGTGACTGGGCTCTTCCCCAGTCACGCAGGGAGATTCGCCGCTTCCTGGGTTTTGTCAATTCTACCGCCGCTTCATCCATGGTTATAGCTCAGTCGCTGCTCCACTATTCCAGCTGACGTCTGAGAAGACTCTGTTTGAGTAGATGCCTTGGGCCAATGAGGCCTTCACCCGGCTTAAGACCCTGTTCACCTCCGCTCCGGTTCTCACCTTACCCGACCCTCACCTCCAGTTCATTGTAGAGGTGGATGCCTCTGAGGTGGGGATTGGGGCAATTCTGTCTCAGCGGTCCTCAAAGGACAACCGTATTCACCCTTGCGCTTTTTTTTCTCGTCGTCTCACCCCCGCCAAACAAAATTATGATGTAGGAAATAGGGAACTGTTAGCGGTGAAAGAGGCCCTGGAGGAGTGGAGGCACTGGTTGGAGGGTGCAGAACAACCCTTCTTGGTGTGGACAGACCACCAGAACCTGGAGTATATCCAGGGGGCCAAACGGCTGACGGCTAGATGGCACTGTTCTTCACCCATTTCAATTTTACCCTCTCCTATCGACCAGGGTCGAAGAACGGAAAGGCCTATGCTGTGTCCCGCCAGTTCGCCCCTTCTCCTCCACGGAAGGAACCAGAGACCATCTTGCCCCAGTCCCTGGTAATGGGGGGTCTCACATGGGAGATGGAGGAACAGGTACGGTTGGCCAGTCAGGGACAGGCTGTACCTCCAGCCTGCCCCAAGGGACTGCTCCATGTTCCTCCAGCCTTGAGGTCCCAGGTCATTTACTGGGGGCACACCTGTCAACTGGCCTGTCACCCCGGGGTCAGGAGAACCTTAGCTTTCATCCGACAGAAGTTCTGGTGGGAGGGAATGGAGCAAGAGGTTAGGAGATATGTCCTTTCTTGTCCTGTTTGTGCAACAGGTGAAGCCTTCCAATCGTCACCCCGCTGGTTTGCTGCTGCCCCTGCCCATCCCGACACGTCCCTGGAGTCATATCTCCCTGGATTTTGTGACCGGGCTACCTCCTTCGGATGGTAAGACGGTGGTGCTCACGGTGGTGGACAGGTTTTCAAAGATGGCCCGTTTTATACCTCTGCTGAAACTTCCCTCGGCGGAAGAGACGGCAGAGGTTCTGTTAGATCAGGTGTGTAGGGCGCATGGGTTCCCCAGGGATATTGTGTCGGACCGGGGGCCCCAATTCATTTCTAAGTTTTGGACTGAGTTTTGTCGTCTTATTGGGGCCAAGTCTAGTCTCTCCTCAGGCTATCACCCCCAGTCCAACGGGCAGGCAGAGAGGACCAACCAGGCTTTGGAGATGGGACTGCGCCTTCTTGCCTCTTCCAGGCCTTCCACCTGGAGTTGGCAGGTCATCTGCGTGGAGTTCGCAGACAACACTCTGCCTTCTGTGTCAACTGGTTTCTCCCCGTTTCAGTGCGTGTTTGGGTACCAACCCCCACTGTTCGGCGAGCAGCAGGGGGCCATCAGAGTTCCTGCTGCCTCAACTATGATCAAACGGTGCAGGAGGGTTTGGGCCCGTGCCAGGCGGTCGCTTCTCAGGGCGTCGGCTACTGCCAAGAGGGCCGCTGACAGGCAGCGCTCGGATCCTCCTCCGTACCAGGTGGGGCAGAGGGTTTGGCTCTCCACTCGGGACCTGCCACTCCGGGTGGAGAACCGTAAGTTGGCGCCCAGGTTTATTGGTCCGTTTCCCATTATCAAGGTGATTAATCCCGTGTCTGTCAGACTTTGGCTCCCCAGGTCCATGCGCATCCACCCCTCCTTCCACGTCAGCCTTATTAAGCCCCACCAGGTTCCCCACCCTCTGGTCCCTCGCACAGCACCCCCACCCCCCACCGCCCAGGATGGTGGATGGAGGCCCAGTCTACACCGTGCGACGCCTCCTCGCTGCTCGTCGCCGGGGCCATGGCTGGCAGTATCTGGCGGACTGAGAGGGTTACGGTCCGGAGGAGTGGTCCTGGATCCCAGCCAGCTATTTGGTTGACCCATCACTGATCACAGAGTTCCATCAGGATCACCCGGAGATTTCTGGGCCGTCTGGAGCCGGCCGTTGAGGGGGGGGCACTGTCATATCCCTCCTCTTGGTCTTTTGTTTCCCTTCACTTTCTTTCCAGTCTGCTTCCTGTCACCTCTCACCTTAATTATTTTCATCTGGTCCTCAACACACCTGTCCTCATCACTTCTCCCTATTTAAGTTCTTTCCTTTTCTCACTCCTTTGTCAGTTCACCCCCATACGTAACCTCTGCAGAGCTCCCTGGACTTTGGCATTTACGTCTATCCTGTGAGTGAGTTTTTCGAATGACTATGGTCATATTTTGTTTTCTGTACTGACTATGTTGCACTCAGAATAAAGAGCCTGTGAGAAGCCATTGGCGTCTGCATCTGGGTCCTTCCCACTACAATACATAACAACATGGTACACTTGTCACATGAATGCAAAGGAATTTATTTGAAAGTTTATGCAGATGTGGAAAGACCACTGCCCTTTCCTTCCAATCAGAGGTGGAAAAAGTACTGAAAAAATGTCATTGAATAAAAGTATCTTTACTTTGTTTAAATTCTACTCAGAGTAAAAGTACACATCTAAAATCCATGGTGCTATACACACCATGGATCAGCCATAAAAATGACATATATAATATGAACTGCAATATTATATATAGATTGTACTGTGTATTATTATTACTATGGACTCTTTTCCTTCTGCACAAGGTTTTTTATATTAATCTGAAATCACAGCCATAGTCTATATATTATATATGTCATTTTTATGACTGATCCATGGTGTGTATCGAACACAATGAGGAGTCAATACTCTATTCCACTGGTGACATTGTCTGTCTAATATTATAGCTCTATGTATATATCTGTACTGTATAGTTATTAAACTAAGAGAATAATAATAATAATAATAATAATAATAATAATAATAATAATAATAATAATAATAGGAGTAATATATTAGTTTTATTCTAATAATAATATAAACACTTCAATATACCACACATATAGAGTATTGTCTTAGTGATGTATATAAAGCACTATATAGGACTTAGAAGTCATTTGTTCACTGTGGAGGGTGTTTGGCAGAATTGATGTACTAATGTGAGTAAAATCATACAAGATGTCAGCTGCTCTATTGTCAAAACTCAGCAACTCGATTGGTCCAGAACGATCACGTCCCATGACGTCATTTTCTGACTCCACTCTGAGGAAAATAAATCATTCCGTGCGAAGAATTTAAGGTGAGAATTTATTTTGCTACACTTACTAGTACTCATTATTAATTTTATCCAAAGCTGAGGGTATTTCAACATTACTTTACCCATGTCATTGTCTTTTTACATCAAACCTAAACATAAAAAAAATAACTCTGTAATATTTCAGTTTATTTGGAGAAATAAGACACATTACTTAAAGAAATCTGAATTAGTTAAAGAATATAAACACGGTGGCGTCAAAGCCTTAGATTTTGAAACACAGGTGTTTACATTTAGGATGACTGGGTTAAAAACCTTCTTAGCTTCTACCAACTCCATGTGCTTCCATATCCCTCCATCAATTTTTGAAAGGTTCGGTGGCCTGGATTTTTTCAAAAAGTGCGATTTTGAATTGTCCAAAGTTCCATTTGCGTTATCTCAATTACACAAACAAATACTCCAGTACTGGAAAATGATTTTTTCACACAATTTCACTCCACATAATTCAGTTTCAGGTCAATATTAATGAATGGAAAATCCTTGTTCAACACAAAATGGTTCAATACAGGAATTGTTTTTATTATTTATATAATGGATGGCAATGGAATATTCTTAAAATATCAAAGTGTTATTAATAAATATGGTTTTTTTTTTTTTTTTATTTATTTATTTGTTTATTCGAACAGGTAAAATAAAATACGTAAAACATACAAAGTATTTAATCCGAAGTTAAAACAACACCTCTTTAGTATCCTTAATAGTTATACCTTGTTCGAAAGGGTGTAGGATGAAGTTAACAAAACTTGTCTAGTCCTACCCCTTTGTATTACTCAGTCAGAGCATATATTATATATACATATATATATATACATACACATATATATATACATATATACATACACATATATACACATATATATATATATATATATATATATATATATATATATATATATATATATATATATATATACATATACATATATACACACACACACATATATACACATATATACACACCTATACACATACACATACACACACATACATACTGTCATGGACTCTGCTGGAGCTGCATGCTGCTCCTAGCCCCACCCTCCAGCTCCTTCCCTACTCACACCCCTCCCCCTCCTCTGCTTGGACACTCACCTGTTTTCTGTTGGTAATCACCCACAGTATTTAAGCCAGTCATTTGCCTTTGTTTGTTGCCAGATCTTAGTTTGTGTTCCTGCCTGCTTTGCTGCCAGCCTTCAGTGAGTTATTTCTTGATTTTTGACTTTTTGTTTGATTATCTAATTTCTGATTTTTGCCTGTTGGAGCTGTTACTTTTTGTTAAGAGGACTGGTATCCTGTTTTTGGATTTTTGGAAAAGGCTGTTCTTTCGTTTTGGAAGTTTTTCATTAAAATCTGTCTTTTTGCCTGATTTCTGCCTTTGGCCTTTTATTCTGCATTTGGGTCTCCTTTGAACTGTGACACATACATACATACATACATACACATACATATACATATATATACACATACACATACACACATATACACATATATATATATATATACATATACACATACACATACATACATATACACACACATATACATACACATACATACATCCATACACATACACATATACACATATACATACCTATACATATACACATATATACATACATACACACTAAACCAAAAAGAAAAGAAAAGAAAAGAAAGAGAGCGCAACAGAAAAAGGGAAACCTGTTCCTTGCTAGAAATTCATATTTACATTTTTTTCCTGTATCCACTTAGAATGTGGTTTATAAAAACCTGTTTAAACTTTTGTACTGATTTGCAGGTTTTCAGTTCTTCACTACAGTTATTCCAGAGATTGACTCCTTTAACTGAAACACAATGCATTTTTAAGTTAGTACGCACAGGTGGTTTTTTAAACATATAAATTCCCCTCAGATTGTGTTTGTTTTCCCTTACTTGAAACAACCCTTGGACACTTTGTGGTAACTGGTTTTGATTTGCTTTGTACATTATTTGAATTGTTTTGAGGTTGTCAGTTCACCCCCATACGTAACCTCTGCAGAGCTCCCTGGACTTTGGCATTTACGTCTATCCTGTGAGTGAGTTTTTCGAATGACTATGGTCATATTTTGTTTTCTGTACTGACTATGTTGCACTCAGAATAAAGAGCCTGTGAGAAGCCATTGGCGTCTGCATCTGGGTCCTTCCCACTACAATACATAACAACATGGTACACTTGTCACATGAATGCAAAGGAATTTATTTGAAAGTTTATGCAGATGTGGAAAGACCACTGCCCTTTCCTTCCAATCAGAGGTGGAAAAAGTACTGAAAAAATGTCATTGAATAAAAGTATCTTTACTTTGTTTAAATTCTACTCAGAGTAAAAGTACACATCTAAAATCCATGGTGCTATACACACCATGGATCAGCCATAAAAATGACATATATAATATGAACTGCAATATTATATATAGATTGTACTGTGTATTATTATTACTATGGACTCTTTTCCTTCTGCACAAGGTTTTTTATATTAATCTGAAATCACAGCCATAGTCTATATATTATATATGTCATTTTTATGACTGATCCATGGTGTGTATCGAACACAATGAGGAGTCAATACTCTATTCCACTGGTGACATTGTCTGTCTAATATTATAGCTCTATGTATATATCTGTACTGTATAGTTATTAAACTAAGAGAATAATAATAATAATAATAATAATAATAATAATAATAATAATAATAATAGGAGTAATATATTAGTTTTATTCTAATAATAATATAAACACTTCAATATACCACACATATAGAGTATTGTCTTAGTGATGTATATAAAGCACTATATAGGACTTAGAAGTCATTTGTTCACTGTGGAGGGTGTTTGGCAGAATTGATGTACTAATGTGAGTAAAATCATACAAGATGTCAGCTGCTCTATTGTCAAAACTCAGCAACTCGATTGGTCCAGAACGATCACGTCCCATGACGTCATTTTCTGACTCCACTCTGAGGAAAATAAATCATTCCGTGCGAAGAATTTAAGGTGAGAATTTATTTTGCTACACTTACTAGTACTCATTATTAATTTTATCCAAAGCTGAGGGTATTTCAACATTACTTTACCCATGTCATTGTCTTTTTACATCAAACCTAAACATAAAAAAAATAACTCTGTAATATTTCAGTTTATTTGGAGAAATAAGACACATTACTTAAAGAAATCTGAATTAGTTAAAGAATATAAACACGGTGGCGTCAAAGCCTTAGATTTTGAAACACAGGTGTTTACATTTAGGATGACTGGGTTAAAAACCTTCTTAGCTTCTACCAACTCCATGTGCTTCCATATCCCTCCATCAATTTTTGAAAGGTTCGGTGGCCTGGATTTTTTCAAAAAGTGCGATTTTGAATTGTCCAAAGTTCCATTTGCGTTATCTCAATTACACAAACAAATACTCCAGTACTGGAAAATGATTTTTTCACACAATTTCACTCCACATAATTCAGTTTCAGGTCAATATTAATGAATGGAAAATCCTTGTTCAACACAAAATGGTTCAATACAGGAATTGTTTTTATTATTTATATAATGGATGGCAATGGAATATTCTTAAAATATCAAAGTGTTATTAATAAATATGGTTTTTTTTTTTTTTTTATTTATTTATTTGTTTATTCGAACAGGTAAAATAAAATACGTAAAACATACAAAGTATTTAATCCGAAGTTAAAACAACACCTCTTTAGTATCCTTAATAGTTATACCTTGTTCGAAAGGGTGTAGGATGAAGTTAACAAAACTTGTCTAGTCCTACCCCTTTGTATTACTCAGTCAGAGCATATATTATATATACATATATATATATACATACACATATATATATACATATATACATACACATATATACACATATATATATATATATATATATATATATATATATATATATATATATATATATATATATATATACATATACATATATACACACACACACATATATACACATATATACACACCTATACACATACACATACACACACATACATACTGTCATGGACTCTGCTGGAGCTGCATGCTGCTCCTAGCCCCACCCTCCAGCTCCTTCCCTACTCACACCCCTCCCCCTCCTCTGCTTGGACACTCACCTGTTTTCTGTTGGTAATCACCCACAGTATTTAAGCCAGTCATTTGCCTTTGTTTGTTGCCAGATCTTAGTTTGTGTTCCTGCCTGCTTTGCTGCCAGCCTTCAGTGAGTTATTTCTTGATTTTTGACTTTTTGTTTGATTATCTAATTTCTGATTTTTGCCTGTTGGAGCTGTTACTTTTTGTTAAGAGGACTGGTATCCTGTTTTTGGATTTTTGGAAAAGGCTGTTCTTTCGTTTTGGAAGTTTTTCATTAAAATCTGTCTTTTTGCCTGATTTCTGCCTTTGGCCTTTTATTCTGCATTTGGGTCTCCTTTGAACTGTGACACATACATACATACATACATACACATACATATACATATATATACACATACACATACACACATATACACATATATATATATATATACATATACACATACACATACATACATATACACACACATATACATACACATACATACATCCATACACATACACATATACACATATACATACCTATACATATACACATATATACATACATACACACTAAACCAAAAAGAAAAGAAAAGAAAAGAAAGAGAGCGCAACAGAAAAAGGGAAACCTGTTCCTTGCTAGAAATTCATATTTACATTTTTTTCCTGTATCCACTTAGAATGTGGTTTATAAAAACCTGTTTAAACTTTTGTACTGATTTGCAGGTTTTCAGTTCTTCACTACAGTTATTCCAGAGATTGACTCCTTTAACTGAAACACAATGCATTTTTAAGTTAGTACGCACAGGTGGTTTTTTAAACATATAAATTCCCCTCAGATTGTGTTTGTTTTCCCTTACTTGAAACAACCCTTGGACACTTTGTGGTAACTGGTTTTGATTTGCTTTGTACATTATTTGAATTGTTTTGAGGTTGTCAGTTCACCCCCATACGTAACCTCTGCAGAGCTCCCTGGACTTTGGCATTTACGTCTATCCTGTGAGTGAGTTTTTCGAATGACTATGGTCATATTTTGTTTTCTGTACTGACTATGTTGCACTCAGAATAAAGAGCCTGTGAGAAGCCATTGGCGTCTGCATCTGGGTCCTTCCCACTACAATACATAACAACATGGTACACTTGTCACATGAATGCAAAGGAATTTATTTGAAAGTTTATGCAGATGTGGAAAGACCACTGCCCTTTCCTTCCAATCAGAGGTGGAAAAAGTACTGAAAAAATGTCATTGAATAAAAGTATCTTTACTTTGTTTAAATTCTACTCAGAGTAAAAGTACACATCTAAAATCCATGGTGCTATACACACCATGGATCAGCCATAAAAATGACATATATAATATGAACTGCAATATTATATATAGATTGTACTGTGTATTATTATTACTATGGACTCTTTTCCTTCTGCACAAGGTTTTTTATATTAATCTGAAATCACAGCCATAGTCTATATATTATATATGTCATTTTTATGACTGATCCATGGTGTGTATCGAACACAATGAGGAGTCAATACTCTATTCCACTGGTGACATTGTCTGTCTAATATTATAGCTCTATGTATATATCTGTACTGTATAGTTATTAAACTAAGAGAATAATAATAATAATAATAATAATAATAATAATAATAATAATAATAATAATAATAATAGGAGTAATATATTAGTTTTATTCTAATAATAATATAAACACTTCAATATACCACACATATAGAGTATTGTCTTAGTGATGTATATAAAGCACTATATAGGACTTAGAAGTCATTTGTTCACTGTGGAGGGTGTTTGGCAGAATTGATGTACTAATGTGAGTAAAATCATACAAGATGTCAGCTGCTCTATTGTCAAAACTCAGCAACTCGATTGGTCCAGAACGATCACGTCCCATGACGTCATTTTCTGACTCCACTCTGAGGAAAATAAATCATTCCGTGCGAAGAATTTAAGGTGAGAATTTATTTTGCTACACTTACTAGTACTCATTATTAATTTTATCCAAAGCTGAGGGTATTTCAACATTACTTTACCCATGTCATTGTCTTTTTACATCAAACCTAAACATAAAAAAAATAACTCTGTAATATTTCAGTTTATTTGGAGAAATAAGACACATTACTTAAAGAAATCTGAATTAGTTAAAGAATATAAACACGGTGGCGTCAAAGCCTTAGATTTTGAAACACAGGTGTTTACATTTAGGATGACTGGGTTAAAAACCTTCTTAGCTTCTACCAACTCCATGTGCTTCCATATCCCTCCATCAATTTTTGAAAGGTTCGGTGGCCTGGATTTTTTCAAAAAGTGCGATTTTGAATTGTCCAAAGTTCCATTTGCGTTATCTCAATTACACAAACAAATACTCCAGTACTGGAAAATGATTTTTTCACACAATTTCACTCCACATAATTCAGTTTCAGGTCAATATTAATGAATGGAAAATCCTTGTTCAACACAAAATGGTTCAATACAGGAATTGTTTTTATTATTTATATAATGGATGGCAATGGAATATTCTTAAAATATCAAAGTGTTATTAATAAATATGGTTTTTTTTTTTTTTTATTTATTTATTTGTTTATTCGAACAGGTAAAATAAAATACGTAAAACATACAAAGTATTTAATCCGAAGTTAAAACAACACCTCTTTAGTATCCTTAATAGTTATACCTTGTTCGAAAGGGTGTAGGATGAAGTTAACAAAACTTGTCTAGTCCTACCCCTTTGTATTACTCAGTCAGAGCATATATTATATATACATATATATATATACATACACATATATATATACATATATACATACACATATATACACATATATATATATATATATATATATATATATATATATATATATATATATATATATATATATATATATATATATATATATATACATATACATATATATATACATATATACATACACATATATATACATATATACATACACATATATACACATATATATATATATATATATATATATATATATATATATATATATATATATATATATATATATATATATATATATATATACATACACATATATATATACATATATACATACACATATATACACATATATATATATATATATATATATATATATATATATATATATATATATATATATATATATATATATATATATATACATATACATATATACACACACACACATATATACACATATATACACACCTATACACATACACATACACACACATACATACATACATACATACATACATACATACATACATACACATACATATACATATATATACACATACACATACACACATATACACATATATATATATATATACATATACACATACACATACATACATATACACACACATATACATACACATACATACATCCATACACATACACATATACACATATACATACCTATATATATACACATACATATACACATATATACATACATACACACTAAACCAAAAAGAAAAGAAAAGAAAAGAAAAGAAAGCGCAACAGAAAAAGGGAAACCTGTTCCTTGCTAGAAATTCATATTTAAATTTTTTTCCTGTATCCACTTAGAATGTGGTTTATAAAAACCTGTTTAAACTTTTGTACTGATTTGCAGGTTTTCAGTTCTTCACTACAGTTATTCCAGAGATTGACTCCTTTAACTGAAACACAATGCATTTTTAAGTTAGTACGCACAGGTGGTTTTTTAAACATATAAATTCCCCTCAGATTGTGTTTGTTTTCCCTTACTTGAAACAACCCTTGGACACTTTGTGGTAACTGGTTTTGATTTGCTTTGTACATTATTTGAATTGTTTTGAGGTCGACTAAATCCTTGAATTTTAATGCCTTTAATTTGATAAACAGTGGGTTTGATGGTTCTCTATAGGTGCTTTTGGTTACAATCCTTATTGCTCTTTTTTGAAGTTTGAATATTATTTCTGTGTTTGTTTTGTATGTGTTCCCCCACACTTCCACACAGTAGGTCATGTATGGGAGAATGAAGGAACAATACAATGCGTATAGTGATGACTGGTTTACAAGATATTTGACTTTATTTAATAATGCAATTGATTTTGCTATTTTGGATGTAATGTACTGTATGTGTGACTTCCAGGATAATTTACTGTCAATAATAACTCCAAGAAACTTTATTTCATTTGTTCTTTCTATTTCTATGTTATTGATCATTAATTTCTTTTGTGACTTATTTGTCTGATTTCCAAATATTGTGAATTTGGTTTTGCTTAAATTTAATGTTAGTTTGTTTGAGTCAAACCAGCTCTTCAGTTTATTTAATTCATCTACCACTGTGTCCAAGAGTTGTTCCAAATTATCCCCACAGCAAAGCAAGTTAGTGTCATCTGCAAATAAAATAATTTGACTTGTATTTGAAACCTCACATATATTATTGATGTAAAGGGTGAACAACAATGGTCCCAGCACTGAGCCCTGGGGAACCCCACACCTCAATGTCTGTAGTTTGGATTTGCTGTTATTGATCTGCACGTATTGATTTCTGTTGCTTAGGTAACTGGATATCCAGGAGAGTGCTTGGCCTCTAATTCCATATTTTTGTAGTTTTATTAATAATAATTCATGGTCAACTGTGTCAAAAGCTTTTTTTAGATCTAAAAATACTCCTAATGCATATTGTTTGTTTTCTATTGCAAATGTTATGTGTTCTACAAATTCCATGAGAGCAAGGGATGTTGTTCTTTTAGTTCTGAAACCATATTGTTGTTCACACATCACATTATGTTTTGTGATGAAGTTATCCAGCCTTGTATAGAATAATTTTTCCAGTATTTTAGAGAATTGTGGCAGTAGTGAAACAGGTCTGTAGTTTGACAGTAAGTGTCTATTTCCAGATTTGAATATGGGTATGATTTTAGCAGTTTTCATATTTCTTGGGAAAACACCATTTTTTAGTGATTGGTTACAGATATATGTGAGAGGTTTGACCACACACTCAATGATATTTTTAACCAATGACATATCAAAATCATTACAGTCTGTTGACTTCTTAGTCTTGAGGTTATTAACAATGTCAGTAATTTCTTTTTCATTGGTTCCCTTTAAGAACATAGATTCACTTACATTCCAAAATTTACTTTCTACTTCATTCATGTTGCCAGTGTTTGTAATCTCCTCAGCCAGACCAGGACCGACACCAACAAAGAAATCATTAAATTCATTTACAATTTCGTTTGTGTCATGACTATTTATGTTATTTTTAATTGTGAAGTAGTTTGGGTATTCATCTCTGTTTTTCCTTTTTTTAATAATGTCATTCAATACCTTCCATGTATTTCTTATATTGTTTTTATTTTCCTCTAGTAAATTGCTGTAATATTCCTTTTTGCTGCTTCTGATGATTCTTGTTAGTTTATTTTTATAGGTCTTGTATTTTGTTTCTGCTTCTTTAGTTCTTTGTTTGAGAAAATCTTTATATAAAACATTTTTCTTTCGACATGCATTTAATATACCTTTAGTTAGCCATGGTTTTTTATCAATTATGTGCTTCACTTTTTTCTTTACCAAAGGACAATTTTTATCGTAAAGAGACTTTATTATTGACATGAATGTGTCATAGGCTTTGTCCACATCATCAACATAAACATCATTCCAGTTTTGTTTCATTAAATCACATTTGAAAGTGTTAATAGACTCTTCAGTTTTTTGTCTTATTGTCTTATAATTTGTATTTTCCTTGTTTGTTCCTGTGGAGCTGTGGAATATTGCAAACACCGGCAGATGATCAGTTGTATCATTTATTATTACTCCACTACTTGTTCTTGCATCAATTTCGTTTAGGAAAATGTTGTCTAGTAGTGTGGCAGTATGGGTAGTTATCCTGGTTGGTTTTGTTATTAGTGGATAAAGGCTCATGCTGTACATAGAACTAATAAATTCCTTAATGTTGTTGTTTTCTTGGGGGTTTAATAGGTCAATATTGAAATCCCCACATACAAAAAACAATTTATTTGTTTTCTCATATAAATTCAATAATTTATCTTTAAATACTTCAACACATGATCCTGGTGCTCTGTATATACAACTTATCAGTATATTTTTTGATCTTTTTGTTTCTATTTCTACAGTGATATATTCCATTACATTGCTTATTGTTCCACACATGTTTTTAATAGTTTTACTTCTATATTGTTTTTTAATGTATACAGCAACTCCTCCACCCTTTTTCTGTTTTCTGTTTATATGGTACATTTCATACCCTTCTATTTCAACTGAAGCTGTTTGTTCCTCACTTAACCAAGTTTCAGATATTGCTATTATGGTGAATTTGTTTTTTAGCTGTTTTAGACAATGTTTGATTTTTGACAGGTTTGAGTTTAAACTTCTACTGTTGAAATGTATGATTGAAATTTCTCCATCCTTTTTGAAGTTATTGCTAAACTGCTCCTCAGTGTAATAATTGCATTGGCTCTGTGTATTTCTGAAGAAGTTGTTATCGGGATCAATATCATTTTCCATATCATAGTCTCTATGTTCGGTATATTCAAATGTTCTCAGTCCAAGTATTTCATGTCCATTGTTCTGTTCCTGATGTTGCATCATATCTGTATTTGAAGGTGAATAGTTGATGTCAGGACTTGCCATGAGTTATTTGTGATCAGGATGACTGTTAATATTGTTTTCCCATAAGTTATCATTTCTTGTACTTATCCAGTTCAGTAATGTCTTTAATTGTTATCACTTTGGCCTCCTCTGGTGTTCCATTTAGTTTTATAAATATTTTGCAGTTGGATGTCCAAGTTGACTGAATCCGCTTCTCTCTGCGTAGGATACGTGCTTGTCTGGCAATGTCTGAGTTTTTTTTTGTTAGATGTTCGTTCAGGTAGACATTTGTTCCTTTCAATTTCCTCCCTTGTTTGAGCAGTGTAGTTTTTTGCTTTCTGTTCACTAGTCTTATAATTATGGCTGGTTTGACATTTTTGTCTCTTCGGGGAAGGAGGTGGCAGGCCTCGATGTCGTCTCTGTTGAGTGTTATCCCTTTACTGTCCAGGAATCCAATCACCTGCTGCTCCAGAGAGTCCTGATCATCCTCAGTGGCCTCTCCCTCTCTCACTACGGCCCTGGCATATGATCGGGGCTTTGTGTCCAGGCCGCTGATGATCAGGTCGTTCATCCTTGAATATTGTTCCAAATCTGCCACACGTCCTTCCAACATGGTTATTGTTCTGTCCTTTTCAGCATTCAGTCTTTTCAATTCCTTTATTTCTTCCATGAGATTTATAATCACTTTTTGTTGTTTTGAGATATTTGATATTTCTTGTGACATAAAGTTCAAAGATTTTTTTATGTCTTCCACTTCTTCCTCTGAAATTGTTGGTTTCACTTTTGGTGGCATTTTGACTTTCAATCAGAGCAGGGGAGAGAAAAAAAGAAAATTCCAAAACTCACCGGACGTCTGGAGCGTTGCTAGGTTACCGATGGCTATATGGATGAGCCGCTGTGTAGCTAGGCTAGCCACTGACAGCTAGTCTGGTGTCCAGTCTATTCTCCTTTTTCAGTAAATTTCGTATTCAAGCAGTGTCTTTATAACGGTGTAGGTCGAAGCCGATGCATCTGTCAGATGGTCCAAATCATAAATGCAAGTTCAGAATCGATAGCGGCTTCCTCGTTAGGCATACGCGAACGGTCAGTAGTGAAGCACCTTCCTGAACGGTTCGGTCTTCTTCTAGACCCGAACTCGTTTTCTTACAAACTTTGCAGCAGCTGCCGCTGGACCACCTTTAGCTTCCCCAGCTTCAGTCTCGTGCAGCAACAGTACAAAAAAACAAAAACAAAACAAGACAAAAACAACAAGACGCTAGCTGTCAACTTGTTTTGGTTTCTTAAGTCTGCCGCGCAGCTGGTTTAATTAGTACTTATAGAGATGACCACAGTGTTGTCAAAGCAGAACCATTAGCTCTGGCAGGCTTGATCCAAAACATTGTTACCCACTCTGATATTACTCTGAAATATGTCATAACATTTATCCACTTTCTGATTTACTACATAAAATATTTACATTTGAATTGGTTAACTGCTCTTTTTATGATTTTCCTGGTCAATCATTGTGTAACCAGGATTTCCAGAGCGGCTGGATTGTGAGTAAAATAAGATGTCACAGAAACCGGTTTGAGGGGTGGTCCACTTCTTTTTTCCTTTTTATTTTTTCAAAAAGATGTGCAAAATACAAACAAAAGTGCAAGTGCCAAAAGTGCAAGTGCATGGCGGTAGTAGGTACAGGAGCTTGAGGTCTCTCCAACAGCAGAACACATATAGATTTAAACTGGCGCCTTAAATAGTTTGCAGCAAATTGGATTCAACTATTGTATTTCCTGGGATGTTGCCCTTTAACCTTAGCTTTAAATACCCCACTGTATAACCCTCCAACATAAACCCATAACTAAAGAAACAAAATAAATTAGCAAAGATGAAAAGAAACCTCTACAAAATACACCAAAAGAATAAACAATTAAGTAAACTATTTTTTAAAACATTTCCGCCACCCCCTCTGATGTTTTCCCCTTGGTCCGGCCCGGAACGTTTATGAGCAGCGTCTGGTTCCCCGGGGACTCTTTTGCCAGACGCCACCCTGGACACAGGAGAAACAGGTCAGTAACTAAAGTCAAGTCACTCACACCACACCATATTCACACCTACACTCACACTCACAGACATCCACGCATGCATCCAACACTTTAAAGATAAAAGGCTAACTTAAAACACAGCACAAATATTGCACAATCCCCAAATACAATTTGTTTTGCGCCGCAGGTTCCGACCATCGCCCTCACCGGAAGTGACGCGGCCGGAGCTCCGTGCAAACTGCAAATACAATTTAATAAACACTTTAAAAAAAAAAAAAAAAAAACGGTTGTGTGCAAAGTTTATTGTGCAAATTAGCTTTATCCTCAAAAGTGCTGGTGCATTTTAAAGTGCGTTGTGACATCTAAGGTGCAAAGTTAAAGTGTAAATGCTAAGGTGCTGTGTGTGTGATGTTACACATTGGAACACTTGTTTTTCTTGTGTCCTGTTTCTGGTAGATTTTGGAGTGACCTGAGAGAATGGTTGTGCCTTAAAATGACAAACATCCTCATTTTCACACTTGAACACATATTGTATTATGTTGACAACTTGGATTCTTCTGTTTCTGACATAGTTAACATTGTCATGTTTTTGACAAAATATCATATTCACTGTTGCAAATGGTGTGACACCAGACCCTGTTTGAATCACTTCATAAATGATTTAAAATGATATTTTTTGTCACTGAAACTTCAAAAGGATTTATTCTTCTTTTGCAAAATGTCTGTTTTTTCAATGTATTTACATGTAAAATTGTTGATATGTTCAATGTGATTCTAATATGTCAGATTTAAACAGAAACATTTTCTTTTTTATTTAATTGTGACCTACATACATGTTCAATTGTATCTTAGGTCATTGAATGTACCCTTTTGTTCTACTATTGATCATCATTGATTTGCTGTAACTAATTATTTTTTTTATTGTGGCTTACAGTATTTTTCCTTCTCCCCCCGTATTATTCTATATTTTATGTTCAACGTGCTTCGTCTGTATTCTTCATCGAGGCTTGTGTAATTTCTTTAATTAAAAAAAAGAAAGGAGTCAGAAAATGACGTGTCAGGACATCACGTGTTTGTTCTGGACCAATCCAGTTGTCGATTTTTGACAATAGAGCAGCTGACAGCTTGCGTGATTCCAACCTGCGTGAAGTTGGCCCCTCACCCATTGAAACTCTGTGGATAAATGGTCCAATTCATTTGTGCCGTTAAAAGTATTTTTGCTATTATGATTTTTGAGTTATTGACAATTCTTTCAAAGGTCAACCCCGGGTCATGTAGCCCCCACTTCCGCCTAAGTTAACCAAAATAGTCAGGTTTGTTGTTTATGCTTCGTTTGTGCCATTATGGTTTTTGAGTTTGTACAATATTTATTTTCGGGTGATGACGTGACTCAACCCCCCCCCCCCCACACACACACACTTCCCCCAAATGTGACAGAAATGGTCGCATTTGTTTGTGCAGTTACATAGATATTACATTTATTTTTCAGTTGTCAAACTCGGCCTCTGTTGAAAAAAAGACAATTTCAGGTGAATTTGTCTTTTAACAGCTGCTACAATTGCACCAAATTACGCATTGTTTTCTCACAGGTCTATCATGATGGTCTTACCTGAATGTAACTTCTTGATGCTTCTTCCTTGTTTACCTGATTAAGTTATCCTGTCAACAAGGTTTAAAATTACAATAAAAAAGTAATGCAAAGCAAGTGTTTTGTCCCAGTTTATTTAAATAGGGCATCATGTGGTGCACTTCACAAATGTGTCACTAGTAGGAGCTGGACTGGTTTTATCCTGTAGTCCACCTGTGGAAGGAAAGGACTGCTGCAGGAAATGCATTTCTAATATTTTCTCCAAGCTTTAACTTCAAACCACATTTACAACCCTCAGCAGAATCACATTTATGGCCAACGTAAGTGAAATGTTTCAAACCTGAGTTATGCCAATATTGACTCAAGTTGCTCAAACAATGATGTTAATGCAGTCAAGTACAATGTTAAATGAAAATCTGAATTCTTGGTCACATTTTAATGTAACATTTAAAATGCCAGAGGTGGTCAAAGTACTCCCATTCTGTACTTAAGTAGAAGTACAGCTATTTGTGTGGAAAAATACTCTGGTAAAAGTAGAAGTACTGATTCAATTCCTTTACTGAAGTAAAAGTTAAAAGGTACAACTACTCAATTGTAATAAATGTAAAAAGTAAAACTGCATTTCTTTACCATAGATGAAATAGGGGGGAAAAAAAAGCCAGGAAAATAAAGCCTTTAAAAGTAAGTTATTGTGGAGATAAAGGGTTTGATCAGGTCACAGTTCTCAGTTTTCTAGGTATGGGCAGAACATTTAGGAAAAATATGAATAAAAAGTCACAATAGATGAAACTTCATCATTATGACGTAAAAGTGTCATCTGTGAGATAATAAAAAAACTTAATTATGAGATAAGTGAAAATTCTGAGATACAGTTAATACATTTGAGATAAGAAATGCATAATTGTGATAAAAACTGTTGAAATGATGAGCTAGGTCATAACTTTGTTATAGAAAATCAAAATATCTCCACTCATTTTCCCACTTATATTTCACCGTTTAGTTTGAAAAAGTAATGAGTCTATTCTGAGAATGTAAGAAGTATAAAATACATATATTTATATAAATATAAAGAGTATAAAGTACAGATATTTATATAAATATAGAGTATAAAGTAAAGGTTCCAGAATAAATAAATAAAGTCAATACAAATCCCTAAAAAGTCTACTTAAGTACAGTAATGAAGTACTTTTACTTAGTTACTTCCCACCTCTGGAAAATGTCAAAAGACCTTCATATAATCTAATCATTTATATTAAAAATAAAAGCAAATTAAATTGATGTGTTTTCTTAAACTAGATGCCCCAAAAACCTGCAGTGGACAAAGATTCCATCTTTGCAGTTGTCTGCACATCAAAAGGGGCCATACTCCAAAATGCTAACATAACCACTCCAAATGCTACTGTATGGACAGAGCTGAGTGAGCAGCTGGAAAAGAACATTTGTGCAAAGGCCCTGTACACCTTTGTTAAATTAAACAGGCACAACATCTGGTCAACTTTAGGGTTCAGTCATGACACGACTGATCCTGAAACTGACGACACAGTCAGGTTCCCTCTACAGTGGACTAAAACACTGTCACACTTTTCAACTTCATGTTCCTTTGGATGAATGGACAGAGTTTTTTCCTAAACAGGTCGAATACAATGACAAATATTGTCAAAGTAAAAAAAGACAAGATACCTGTAATGAAGTGGAGTTGGACCCAAATGCAGATAGCACAGGGAGTAAAAGTTCAAACGGGTTTATTCACAGTGGAAATGACACAAGAGAATATGTAGTCTGGTCCAGGGTACAGTAATGGAGATCCAGGAGAGACAGGCAGAGAGAGAGTTCAGAGTCCAGAAAGGCAGGTTGGGTACCAGGGAAGCAGACAGGAATGTAGTCAGGACAGGATAAGGCTCAGATCCAGAGGTCGAAGACAGACACGTAGTCTGGCGGAAACAAGTCGAAGTCGGAGGCAGGTTGGAACGGGTCAAAAACAGACCACAGGCAAAAACATGGGAAAACAGACAGAATGTAACACTGGAAGGTCTTAACGAAACAAAAACGATCTGGCAGAGAACAGACAAAAAGGGCAGGTTTATATACAGCCACTGGTGTGCACAGATAGACGTCACGTGGTGCTCGAGCAATTGCCCCTTGCCCTCAGTGTCAAGCAAGTGTCCTCCGCGTCCCAACTTTTTTTTTTAAACGTACACATACGCACACACACACACACACACACACACACACACACACACACACACACACACACACACACACACACAGACCTGCAGCGTCGCACCGCGCTGTGCAGCCTCGACTTGCCCCTCCCCATGTCGTAACGTGAACATTAGGAACGGACACGAGCGCAGTAGCAGCTGCAAAGTACACAGGTATCACCACTCTGTCGCCCCTGACCAGGTAACACATAACTTAATCATTAATTAAGCCTCACTTGACATGGTGCATTTATTTGTGTCTGTTGTGAAGTAGCCTGTCTCATGCAGCCTTAAACAACTGTGCCTAAATTAGTCAACTGCCCACTCCAGCCTAATCAATTATAGACATATCGTGGCGACGATAACCACACAACCAATGCTATTTGGTGAATTTGCACAGCATATGATCAGCACACTATTACTGAATATTTAGTCTGTGTAGGTTTATTATCAGCCTACATTAGGTAGAGGCAACATTACTGTGACTTATTTGCTAAATGACAAAAAGAAAAAGTAACTTTCTGTCTTGTTGTAGCCCAATGTCAGGAATCAGTTCTGATATTGTTGATTTCTCTTAATTTACCAATTGCAGCATGCCCAGAAAAGAAAGGATTAAGAAAGACAGAGAAAAGGAGCTACAGCAGGACGCCCAGGGAAGCAGCTCTCTGCTCACCTGGTTTAAAAAAAACCATGCAAGGAGGATGAGGAGACAGATGATGAAGAAGAAAGGTCAGTCATGTTAACTGTGTAGGGTCTTTTCCTCTAATTTTATTGAGATAAGTTAGAAGCTGTTTCTGATTTTTGATTATTCATCTGATTAATACAGCCTATTGCCTAAATCAGGCAATAAGCTGTATTAGCAAAATATTTTGTACTAACCGTGAGTTACAGACGGCAGACAGGATAAAGTTCAAACAGTGTTTTAGTAATATAAATCAAAACAGAGTCCATAGGATCAAGCATTGGGGAAAATGTAGTCCGGTCCAGGGTTCGGTAATGGTGATCCAGGGGAGACAGGCAGAGAGAGTGGTCAGAGTCCAGAAAGGCGGGTTGGGTACCGGGGAAGCAGACAGTAACGTAGTCAGGACAAGATAAGGCTCAGATCCGGAGGTCGAAGACAGAGACGTGGTCGGGCGGAAACAGGTCGAAGTAGGGAACAGGCTGGAACGGGTCAAAAACAGCACACAGGTCAAAAACACAGGAAAAGAAACAAAAATAACACTGGAAGATCTTGACAGGCAAAAACTATCCGGGAATGAGCAGGCAGAAAGAGCAGGCTTATATACAGAGCCACCTGATTATCTGATTATGTCAGGTGGCAGTGATAATAATTAGGACAGAGGTCAAAGACAGAGAAAAGCAGAGAAAAAACAAAACAAAAAAGAGACCGTAGAGAGAAATGACAGAGCAATACAACATACAGACATGACATACCCATAAGTATTTGTGCACAACCAGTCCAGTCGTGCATTAAATATATTGTGTGTATTTTATCCATCAGAATACGGATGGAAAAATTATGACTTCAAACTTTACAGGTAGCCTTTCTTTGGTATGAATATGGCTTTTTTTTATTATTATATTTGTCAGAAAACATTGCATACATTTTGTTCAACATAATACATAACATTCTGCCAGGGGTGATGACATGGAAATAATAGAGAAAATGTAAATAAACAGGATACTATTCACATATTGTTATTTCATTATGGAAGGCAGAGAACGCAGGTTTTTTTCTCATATATTTACTTCTATGTATGTGATATTTAGCCATTAGAATGATAAGACTGATGATGTGTGTGTGTGTATAAATCTAGGATACCATAAAGAGCATTTCTCCAGTATAGTTCAAATCTCTCTCCAGTTTCATTAGAAATAAAACAATAAATATCATGGCTAAAGCCATACACAAAGGGACAGAACCAAAACAAATGAAGAGCAGATTCAAGCTCTGACTGATAAAATGTACAATTGTCGTCAATGTTTAGCTTAAATTTGTATTTAATATAATCTTTATGTGGATATATCCTGTGTATTAACTTAAAGGTGACTTCTTTTACCTTGTTAGTGATAAGAAAAGGACTTTGTCATTTCCTTATAGCAATTAAAGTAATACTATTCCACTGGCTGTTACACAACACCATACTGACTGTTATTTTCATCTTTACCTAGATATGGAACTGGACTTTTTACTGGGATACTGTAGATGGAGGAATCATTACAGTTATTGATGGACATTATTATTTTTTTGTATTTATTTAACCTTTATTTTACCAGGAAAACCTCATTGTGTCATATCCTCACTGTCTTTTCCACTCTGCTCCTTGTCACCTTTCACCTCATTCATTTCACCTGTTCCCTGTCCTCATCTCTTCACCCTATTTAAGTTCTATCCTTTCCTGTCTTCTCTGTCAGTTCGCCCACATTCATTACCTCAACAGAGCTTCCAGCTCATATCAGACTGGACCCGCTGGATCTTAGAACCCATTGTGATCTTGGACAATTAGTGCGTGAGTTTAAATGACTTGCGGTCATTCACGTGTCTTGACTTTCTCTGTTCTGTGCTAAGAATAAAGAGCCTTTTTGTGAAGCTGTAGCGTTCGCATTTGCGTCCTTCACACTACACATTTCATGACACATTGAGATTAAAAATCTCTTTTCCAAGAGTGTCCGGGCCAAGATGGGCAGCAATACAATAGTTACATTCATTCATAAAACAAAACAAACTATCATTATAACAAGGTGCACAGCGTCAAGACAAACCTTTGCTAAAAAAAAAAAGTACATGTACCTGCACATCTAATAAAACATGTGCAACCGGACGTCTGTGATACCATCCTCTTAAATGTGTCCAGTGAAAGCAGCTGTCTAAGTTTGAATGTTTTTGCAGTTCATTCCAGGTGAAAAAGAACAAAAACTAGCAGTTTTAATGTTTCCTTTTTCTAACCCTGTTTCCTTTTGACACCTGTTCCATGAACAAAACTCAGTAAAAACACTGTAAAACAGAAAGGAGGAATGGTTGACTTTGTCTGAATATTTATACTAAAGTATCAATTCAGAAGGCATCAGAGTTAATAATCAGCTCCTCATCTTCATCTCTGTGGAATAAACGTTGCACATAGGCTATGTCATAATCCACTAAAGATTTCTGTTAAGTTTGAATTTTTATTTCACTGATGCCATAGAAAACAGAATCAAACGCATTAATGTCTTGCACTGATTTTCCAGTATCACCTTCCACATAACAGGACAAATTAAATCTAGCTCTACTAGCAGCAAATTCAACATAACTTTAAAGGGGAGATATCATGGCAATTTTTCACAAGTTAACAAAGTTCCCTGGTGTCTCAGTGACCTGTCTGTCACAAACTTTTGTCAAAATACCATGTTGATGCAGAGATACTGCAGCCTCTTCAACCTGGTGTGGTGGAGTCAGTCTCTGACTCTATGCTCTGACTCTGTGGTGCTGGTGGATGCACCTGTAGTTGGCCTCCCAATCAATTATCCAATCAGCACCTGGGCTATATAAACACCCAGTGAGCAGGTGTTCATTTGACTGACTCCTGCTCCTGGTGTGGATGGTGGCAGTGCAGTTGCTGGATTGACAGTTGTGAGAACAGCAGACCACCCCTGACCCAAGGTGGATCCTTTTTGGGTTTCCTGCTGTTTTGCCTTTTTGCCCTGTTTTGCTTAGTTGCATTGTTTTGCCTTTTTATTAGTTATATTTTCCCTATTTTCCCCTTTACATTATTTTGCCCTTAAATTGGTTTTGCCTTTTAGTTCTAGTATATCAGTTGTTTTTTTTTTCATTTTTGGTTCTCCACCTACCTGTTAGAATTTGGACCCTAAAAGGACTGGGTTGTGGTTGCATTAGTGTTTTATTCTATACATTTGTTTTTAACCTGTCTGTTGTTTTTAGTAGGGAAGAGCGCCATTTTGGTGGGGGAGGCTAGGCACCCCGGGTGAGGTTCCTGCACTTTTTTTTGCATGCGAGTAAGCGCACTGGGACACTACTATGGGATACACTTGTTTGTAGTGATTGAGGTGAGATTGATGTGCAGCACCGTTAAGTACTGGTAGCACCCCTAGGCACCCCACTACATAGTATGCTTCTCCTCTGGTGGCCTCTGTCCCCTATATTTAGCTGTTTAATTTAGTATTTGAATTTTAACCATTTTAATGTCAGTTTTAGATTCTATTGTTAGGGCCCTCTTTTACATTCTCTAATAAAGTATTTGCACTTCCACCTATTCATTTTTAAATTGTCAATCATTCATTTCTTTTGCAGCTTTAGTTCATTTTCATGATTTTATCACTAAAACCTTTTTAATTATTTAAGAAACTGAGTCTCTGTCCTTTTACAGACTCCAACCTGTGTCCTGTTTATCCTTGCATAATTTGGAATATATTTCCTGGGGTGCAGGTCCCCAGGTGGCGTTGTCGGTTTCACCTATTAACTAATACTACACCTAGTAATATTACTTAGCACTACCCCATCCCCCGCTCGCCTTGCCACATTCTGGCGTTGTCGGCAGAATCTGTACGGACAGAGACGCATGTTTTCTTTTTTTTGCAACCCAGTTCTTGGTTTATGTAGTTTCATTGTATATAGGCTTTTTGTTTTCGGCAAAACAGCAGGAGACCCTGGACAGATTTCTGGACTTCAACCCGGTGTTCTTAATCTCTACTACTTTTTCCCAATGGTTAGGAACTCACACAGCTAAGAGACTTGGTTGCCCAATTACAGGCGGAGAATCAACGGATGCATCAAGAGCAAGGGGCTAACCAGCCTGGGACAGGTTCCACACCCACTGGTTCACCGGCACCTGCTCCAGCTCCTGTCAATGCCCTAGTGACTGAGAGACTGATTTACCTCCCCAGAGACTGGAAGTGCCCCATGTTTAGGGGTCGAACTGGGCTTAACATTGTAGAGTGGGTAGAGGAAGTAAAGGCTTGTATACGGACTAGGCACTGTTTATTTTTGACCATTTAGAGGGAGAGGCAAGAGAAGAAATTAAATACAGGTCTCATAGAGAGAGGGAGGATCCAGAACAGATATTGTCCATACTACAAGAATTGTATGGGTGTACTAGGTCTTACGTGTCCTTGCAGGAAGATTTCTTTTCGAGAAAGCAGCAAGAGGGGGAAACCTTACAGGAATTTTCTCACGCACTTATGTATCTGATGGAAAAAGTTGTTAATAAGGCTCTAAATGGTCTGGTAAATAGAGATGCGCTACTTAGAGACCAATTTGTGGAACATGTGTCTGATTGTAACCTAAGAAGGGAACTTAAGCAATTTGTCCGAGGTCACCCTACTGCTAACTTGATAGATGTCCGCAGTGAGGCCATTAGGTGGGAACAAGAAGGGATGCCAGGGGGAGGTAGGGGTAGAAGTCACTCAGTCCCCTCTTTCTTTGGCTTCCAGCACATGGCTCAGGGAGGCCAATCCAGTTATGGTAAAACTGCAAGCCCTGTTAACTCTGAGCTAGATGAACTGAAGGAAATTCTCAGGGGCCACCAAGAACAGATAAATCAGCTCACCCGCAGTTTGGCAGCCCTTAACCAGGTTCCTAGGCCTCAGTATGACCAGTGTCCAAAGACTGTAATTTGTAGAAGGTGCCAACAACCTGGCCATTTTGCCAGGGAGTGTAAGGGGGAGTATGTAGCTGTAAGGCCCAAGCCACCTCCTGTACCACCTTCCAGCTCTGATGACAGACACTGCTTACCAGACCAGGGAAACTCTTTCCCCTTGAACCATTGAGCCTAGGTTCAAGTGGGGGATCCTCAGGCTCTGATTCTGCAGTAGACACTCCAGAGAATTTAGTGGCAGCTTGTCCAAACATAAACATATTGATGGGGGGAGTGTGTGTTCCATGTCTAGTTGACACAGGGTCAATGGTGTCTACCATAACCCAGAGTTTCTTTGAACAGCATTTTGAACCTTGGGGTCAGGAGAAACTCAGATCCTGTAACTGGTTGACGCTCAGTGCTGCTAATGGCCTAGCAATCCCATATGTTGGCTACTTTGAGTTAGATGTGCAATTTTGTGGGAAAGTGATTGCCAGGCGGGGGGTCTTGGTTGTCAGGGATCCCCCAGGCAAGCTATCTCCAATACCTGGGGTGTTAGGAATGAACATTTTTAAAGAATGCTACTGGGAGTTGTTTGTGCAGCATGGTCCGGCCCTCTTTAACTTACCTTCTGTGTTACAGGCCCCTGTTTTGATTCAGCAGGCCCTCCAGAAATGTCATGAAGTTCAGGTTAGTGCCCCTCCTGATGGTTCTGGCCGAGTAAAAGTTAAGGGAGGACGGGTCTGCAGGGTTTTAGGTGGTTCTATGAAAGTTGTAACTGCCACGTGCTCCCAGCATTTCCTAGAGGATGCATTGTTTGAGCCACTTAGTACCGGTTTGCCAGCTGGCCTGTTGGCATCCCCAGCCCTTGTCCGTGTTAACAGAGGTGTAGTCCACATCCCTATAGTCAATGTAGGGAGGCAGGATGTCTATCACTTCCGGCAGCTATTCACAACAATGGCTCAAACTTCCTCGATGTTCATCCAACAAATGATGCTAACCGTATTTAACATTTCATGGATTCCTGACAGATGGAGTTATTAGAAAGAGGTGGATAGCTGCGATGAAATGGGATGAAGGGCCGAACTTTAAAATAAAGTAAAGGAGTACCTAAGTCTGTACATTTTCATGAATCTGACTACGTGGGAAACAGTAGGTTTGCACTTACGAGTAATTTTACCACTGGCAGGCGTCAATGGACGACAGGATCTGTGGTGACTCACCTGTGCTGACCTGTGACCCGGACGTCCTCCCTCGCCTGTCTGGTGGATAGACCCGCCCCCCCTTCATTTATAAATGGACGTTCATCGATAGTCTGTCCATCCATGGGAGCGGATCTGTCCTTCAGTGTGGTTCTCCCTGAGATTTCTTCTTTCCCATTGGATTTTGAAGTTTTTTCTGAGAAGGAGGGTCGAAGGACAGGGGATGCTTGGGACTTTTTATTTATTTCTATAGTTGATTGTGTGTCTGTAAAGCCCTGTGAGATAACTGTGTTGGGATTTGCAGCTTTATAAATAAAATGGAATTCAATTGAATTATCACTAAATGTCAGACAGATGAGTCTCATTAGTTATTTTCAAAAGCCCAGTAAATGTGATGAACTGAAAAACATAGTGAAGAAAATTACTGATATGGTGGAAGATGGTGAATATCATTCATCATAACTACAGTTAACAAACAGCTGGAGCCAGAAGAGACCCAATGAGCTGATTGGGTCACAGATCCACGTGACTACAGTTCTCACTTCCATACACTTTATGAATAGAATATTTTTTAAAAATCCAATTATAGAGGTATGTAGCCTTTTATAATGTTAAAAAAGTTTAATGTTACTAGCAACAGCTAACTGAAATGAAATGAAGCAAAGGTGGCTACTGTAGATAATTAAACTGTGACATATCTGTTAAAACATCAGGTTTACTGCTGATGAACTGGTTTATATGTATTTCTCTCTCTCTCTCTCTCTCTCTCTCTATATATATATATATATATATATCAGCTGATGTATGCAGCAGCAACCGTAATCCTTGAGATGCTTGGCTACAAGATGAACAGCCAGAGCAGCCAGAAGGTTGCCCCATGGAGGAGAAGGCTAGAGGCAAAGATCATGGCAGCACGGAGAGAAGTCAGTGTTTTAACAGAACTAAGCAGAGGTGTGAATATGAGGAAAGAACTGCCCAAGAAATACAACAAACTGTCCACAGCTGAGGCACTGGAGACTGCTAAGCAAAGGCTCACAGCACTAGCTACCCGCCTAAAGAGATACACAAGAGAGGTAGAGGCCAGGAGAATAAACCAGGTGTTCTCCACCAACCCAGCTAAGGTCTACTCTCAATGGCAGGGGGGCAAGGTGACAACAGACCCACCTAGGGCTGAAACTGAGCAATACTGGAAGAGCATCTGGGAGAAGGAGGCAACACATAACACCAATGCCCAATGGCTGACAGACTTACAGGCAGAGCACAGCCAACTCCCAGAACAAGACCCAGTAGTCATCACACTAGCAGACATCCAAACCAGAGTGTCCAAAATGAAGAGCTGGACAGCACCAGGGCCCGACATGATTCATACCTACTGGCTTAAGAAACTGACAGCACTCCATGAACGCCTAGCAGCACAGATGAACCAGCTGCTGATATCGGGAAACCACCCAGAGTGGCTAACCCAGGGCCGGACAGTCCTCATAATGAAGGACCCCCAGAAGGGAACAATACCATCTAACTACCGGCCTATAACCTGCCTCAGCACCACATGGAAGCTTCTATCAGGCATCATAGCAACTAAGATGAGTAGGCACATGGAGCAATACATGAGCAGAGCACAGAAAGGAATAGGCAACAACACCAGGGGAGCCAAACACCAGCTACTGGTTGACAGGGCAATTGCCCGAGATTGCAAGACGAGGAACACCAACCTGTGCACTGCCTGGATTGATTACAAGAAAGCCTATGACTCAATGCCACATACATGGATACTGGAATGCTTAAAACTGTATAACATCAACAGGACACTAAGAGAGTTCATCCAGAACTCAATGAGGCTGTGGAAGACAACTCTGGAGGCCAACTCAAAGCCAATTGCACAGGTGAACATCAGATGCGGCATTTACCAAGGAGATGCTCTGTCCCCCCTGCTGTTCTGCATAGGCCTAAACCCCCTCAGCCAGATCATCTCAAAGAGTGGCTTCGGATACCAGTTCCGAAGTGGAACATCCATCAACCACCTCCTCTACATGGATGACATCAAGCTGTATGCCAAGAATGAGCGTGACATTGATTCCCTAATTCACCTCACCCGGATCTACAGCAAAGACATTGGGATGTCATTCGGACTAGATAAATGTGGGCGGATGATATCTAGAAGAGGAAAGGTGATCACAACTGAAGGGGTTGACCTACCTGAAGGGAACATCACAGATGTGCAGGAAAGTTACAAATACCTAGGGATCCCACAGACAAATGGTAATCATGAGGAGGCAGCTCGGAAGTCAGCCACAGCCAAATACCTACAGAGGGTAAGACAGGTCCTGAAAAGTCAGCTGAACGGCAAAAATAAGATCCAGGCCATTAACACCTATGCCCTGCCAGTAATCAGATACCCAGCTGGGATAATATCCTGGCCACTGGAAGAGATACAAGCCACTGATATCAAGACAAGGAAACTCCTTACCATGCATGGAGGGTTCCACCCCAAGTCCAGTGTCCTGAGGCTGTACACTAAGCGAAAGGAAGGGGGCCGAGGACTAGTAAGTGTCAGAACTACTGTCCAGGAGGAAACGGCGAACCTCCAGGAATACATCAAGAAAATGGCCCCCAACGACCAACTGCTAAGTGAATGCCTCAGGCAACAAAAGCCCAGTAAGGTTGAGGAACCAGAGGGGCTATCATGGAGGGACAAACCCTTGCATGGCGTGTACCATCGACAAATTGAGGAAGTGGCTGATATGGAAAAGACATACCAGTGGCTGGAAAAGGCTGGACTAAAGGACAGCACAGAGGCGCTACTCATGGCTGCACAAGAACAAGCCCTGAACACCAGAGCAATAGAGGCCGGGGTCTACCACATCAGACAGGACCCCAGGTGTAGGCTGTGTAGAGAAGCCCCTGAAACAGTCCAGCACATCACAGCAGGGTGTAAGATGCTGGCAGGCAAGGCATACATGGAGAGGCATAACCAGGTAGCGGGCATACTGTACAGGAACATCTGTAAAGAGTATGGACTGGAGGTCCCAGGGTCAAGATGGGAGAACCCCCCAAAGGTGACAGAGAACAAACAGGCCAAGATCCTGTGGGACTTCCAGATCCAGACTGACAAGATGGTGATGGCCAATCAGCCTGACATCGTGGTGGTGGATAAACATGAGAAGACAGTGGTGGTGATAGATGTAGCAGTCCCCAGTGATAGCAACATCAGAAAGAAAGAACATGAGAAGCTTGAGAAATACCAAGGGCTGAAAGAGGAGTTAGAGAAAATGTGGAGTGTGAAGGCAATGGTGGTACCAGTAGTGATCGGAGCATTAGGGGCAGTGACCCCCAAGCTGGGAGAATGGCTCCAGCAGATACCAGGAACAACATCAGAGATCTCTGTACAAAAGAGCGCATTGCTAGGAACAGCTAAGATCCTGCGCAGAACCCTCAGGCTCCCAGGCCTCTGGTAGAGGACCCGAGTCTGAAGGAGACACCGCCCACATGGGGCGAGAGGAACATTTTTTTTTTTTTTTTTTATATAAGAATAGAATAAAGCTATATCAGATAGGAGGGCAGAAAAACATATTTACATCCTTAGAATGTGAATATGGAAATATGATTTGAATTTTAAAGAGTATTTACCTTTTTTTTACAGTAGTTTACATTATTTGCAATATTTGGATTTATAATTTAGTTCTGCTGAACCTGCTATGGGGAGTTTATCCATCATACTGTCCATATGTTTGTGTCTCGCTCAGCCAATAACCCACCTCAACCTGACCCAGCTGATCTACACCTCACTTTTCTTTGAATAGGATGGTGAGGACGATAAAAGATATGGAATAAACTAAACTAAAACTAAGCATTCAGAAAAAAGATAACTAATAAAAACTAGCAAACCTGATCAAAAAATACATTAAAACTAACATACATTAAAACTTTTAGTCAAAACTAACTAAAACGAAACTATAATGAAAATTACAAAACTATTTCCACCCTGATCCTTAGTTTACATTTTTACATTTTGCTATTTTATTTATAATGTTGTGTTAATATTCAGTCAGTGTTAAATATGTACATTAAGTATGTATTTATTTGCAATACATTTTCTTCCCATTAAACATAGTTTCCTTGTAGGAAGGAAACCTCTCAATCTCCATTTAAAATGTTTATTTTCATGTTATGGGGTCAAAGATATAGAACACATTGCATTTGCTATCTCTGTAAATTGGAATGAATGTCTCAGTTTAATCAGTGCCATCTTCATATGGGGGCAATGCTGCTTGCCTGATCATCAATTGGCAACATCTTCCCTGATAGTGTGAGAAACATCGGGACCCTGTAGCAAGATGGCGGCTGTGGCACCTGAGGCTGGACATGCTAACATGCTAACATACTGATATACTGTATAGTGTTCTATATGTCATGGGGTTAGGATTTGTGAAACAGGTCACCTTAAAAGGCACTAGAATACAGGAAATTGCATCTAAGAAGTATTTTTTTCTTCTGGGGGAGGGCTCCCAGACCCCCCTCGGAGCTAGGTCTTGGATCTTGAAAATGTCTGGCTCCGTCTGGCCAAAAGGGAGATTTTTGTTGGAACTGGACCAGTATTTTTCTGTTTATTGATTGATTGATTGACATAGACTTTATGTTATTAGAATTCTTGCTGAATATAAGATTTATGTGATTGTGACTTATCATTAAAGGAATGTCTCTTAGATAAAAAGGTGACTGTCATTAAATAATGCAGAAATGAAATGGTAAATTTGAGTATTGTTGCATTTGAGTTCCTATTTGTGTGAGTAGGCCAGAAGTTGACAAGTTGCCAACACAGTGGCAGCTAGTGACAAAGAGCCTAGTAGTCCCATGAGTAATTTTTTTTCTTGGCACCACATCACCATCACCACCACCACCAAACTTCACCTGAACATCAACAACGCAGAAACAGACACTTTTTTTTTTTCTCATGCAATAAGCCTATATATTGACATGGAACTTGTAGGTTTGTAAGCTAAACCTTAATTTCAGTGCTTGTGGTTAATAATAGTTTATTGGTTGATTAGAGGAAAAAAAGGTTTAGAAATTAATTAAAATTTCGTTCAAGACAGGTGCCACTGCCACTGTGATCACTAGGGGCTGAGCACCCCTAAAGGTCAGATGTTAGAATCGCCCCTGCTCGATGTTTTTACAGTCCAACTTTAGCCCTTTAGACTGAAGAAATCCAGCCACCTGATGCTCCACAGAGTCAGCATCCATCTCACCAGGGTGGGCGGCTGTGGCTCAACTGGTAGAGCGGGTTGTCCGATGATCAAAGGGTTGGCAGTTCGCGTCCCGGCTCTGGCTGTCCACATGTCGAAGTGTCCTTGGGCAAGACACTGAACCCTAAGTTGCTCCCAGTAGGGTCAGGCAGCACCTCTGTCTTGGCAGCAGCCGTCTACTGGTATATGAGTGTGTGAATGGGTTTCTGTGAAGCGCTTTGTGACCCATGTCTATGAAAAGTGCTATACAAATAAAGATTACTTACTTACTTACCAGGGTCTTGTCCGTGGTCACCGCTCGAGCGTATGACCGGAGTTTGATTCGGAGGCCAGTGACTATTACGTCATTGATCCTGTTCCAGGTACTTGACTCTGCTTTCCAGGAAGGCAATACGCTTCTCCTTTTGGGCATTCAGTAGTTTCAGTGCCTTCACCTCCTCAACCAGATCCATGATGTTCTGCTGTTGGCGTCGAACAGTGGAAACTTCCTCTATTAAAAAAATCAAAGGATTTTTTAATATCCTCGACTTCCTCGGTCGTCGGATTCTTCTTTGAACCCATATCTTTTATGTAGCTGACAAACAAAAGTTCTAATACTGCCACATACACACACACTCTGCCTCCACAACGCCACATTTTTGACCCCGTATGATGTATGTCTTATAATGTGTCCATATAAGGTCATGTAAGGTCATTGTCAGCTGGAAAACACCACCAGCTACATGTCACACAGATTTTAATGTGTCACTGCTTCAACAAATTGTGAACCATTGAATCCCAAACCTGATTGATTTAATCTGCAAAATTGCAAGTTATTCCATTTTTCTTCTGCAATCTTGAAAATATTTCCTCAAATTGCAGAATGCAGACGTGTATTTCCAAGGCTGATGTGTGAGTGTAAGCAAGCGTTGGCAAGTTTGTCTTGGTTTGTGCTCATCCTTTGTTGGTGTTTTCTCAGAGTTGTGATGCTGCTTCACCTGGACACCATTACCAAACATCCCAACCACAACGCAAGCTGAAGGATTTACTATGTAGGAGTGATGTTGATTTACTAAGAAACTGGAGCCAGCACTGGTGGACCACCTGACACTTTATTCATTCATGTCTCATATTCAATCAGTCAAATCAAAGCTCACACAGGTGATGTTTGATCAAGTTTTAATGGATAATAAATACAATAACACATTTCACACATTAGTCAAATGATCCAGGGCTCATGTCAAAAAGACTGTCCATGAAGTAAATATTCTACATATATACAGTGGTACCTGTCCTTAAGAAATTATTTGTTCCAGAAGTGTTTTCATACCGTGAATTTTTTGTAAATAGTCGAATTTTACATGTAAAAAGATTCATTCGTTCCAAGCTCCCCAATACTACCCCTCAAACCCTTTAAAAATCATAAAAATTTACAGATTTTGTATGAAATATGTGTTAAAAGAAAATGTAGATTTAGATTTTAGCCCGTCCAGGCTAATGTGGGTGTCCAGTGGTCACCCTAGTCCGGGACAGAAGAGTTGAGCCACGTGTCAGGATGCATCAGTCTGGTGGATCATGTTTGGTGCTTCAGGTAGTTCAGTTTGTTTTCCACTGAGCGTACGTTGGCGGGCAGGACTTAAAGAAGCGGTGGTCAGAACGGGTTAGCTCTTAGCTTCACAAAGTGCACATCACACACATACACTGAGGATCCCTCTGACCAGAGTCCAAATCCAGCAAACAGTGGTTCAGTGAATGTGGTTGTGAAGGTGTGGAGGTGGATCAGTTCATCAGAGGAGACTTTGTAGAAGGACACAGATCCAGCAGGACAGTCCACATACACTGAGACTGTACCTGAGGAGGAGGAGGAGGAGGAGGGGGAGGACTGAGGGAGGACTATGAATTTCTTTTCATGACAGACTCTGTATCCACCTCCATCACACCACAGACTCCAGGACTGATCATTCCATCCAAACTCACATTCTCCTCTCTTTCCTTTCCTTCTGATTCCTCTGTAACTCACTGCTATAAGAACAGCTCCACTCCACTGGACCTCCCAGTAACAGCGACCAGTCAGACCAGTTGAACTCATCAGCTGACAATAGAACTCAAATCTGTCCTGATGATCAGGATATGACTGAACCTTCACTCGTTCCACCTTCTTGTTGCTTTCAGACAGTTTGAGGCGTTTGTTCGCTGTGTTTGGATCCAGGGTGAGTTCACAGAAATCTGATGGAGAAAACACAGAAGAAAACACAATCCAGCTGCAGTTATTGATCAGTGATCAGCTCATTGACTGACAGTCTGATCACATGACTGGGTTCAGTTCAACTGTTATTGATGGATGGATCATCAATACTGATCAATAACAGATCAATCCATTGGTTTATAGATGGATCTGTTGTTTCTGAGCACATTTTCACAGACATTAAATAAAAATAGAATAGATATTTGGTTTAGATTTTCCTGATCAGAAACAGCAGATACAACATTTATAAAGGACTGGATTTTCATTGTTTGTCAAATAAAATAAAATAAAATGTATTGAACATATTTTCTGTTATTAACACAAACACAGACTGAGACAAATGATGTATTTCAGCACCAAGTTTTGTTTAATTCTATATGTGAATCATTAAAGAAAGTTTTAAACCTTATTGTAGTATTGTTATTATAGTGTTATTATAGTGGTATTGTAGTCTACTCACCAAGGCTGGGGTGTCATTTTTAATCTGTAAATTGACACTTAAGTGTTTCCATGGTAACACTGCAATGAATGGACAGTGCACATTATGTATGTGTTTATATATGTACATGTGTGCTTTTTATTATTATTATTTGATGTACTTTTTCTCAGGTTAACTTATATTTGGTTTTTCAGTGTAAATACAGTTGAATGACTTTATATAATCTCTGTAGGTCTATTTGTACATTGTTCTGTTTTGAAGTGTATAAATAGGTGAAAGTATTGAAATGTTATTTTGTTCAGTTGCTGGTGAGAACTCAGGGTGGGATTAAATCACTTTTTCTTCTTCCCACTCCTTCTCGATCATGGACAAACTCATTTGATTTGTGGGTCTTGCATGTATTCTGTTGGGAGTCTTTGGTTGTCAGACACTGTTGTATAAAAGTTCTTTGTGTTCATATATTTGATCAGAGCATCATCCAAACAGTCCAGACAGAGGCTGGATGGAGCTCACACCCAAAACCATTCTCAGGTTTATGACCATCAATCACATCTTCTATCAACTTCCATCCAACACTGTGGGAAACTACTTCTACATTATTACCTGAGCCCATAAATGACTATTTGGTTTATTACTGTCTTTATTCAAATTATTTAGATTGTATTTGTCATGACCTCTGCTCCAGTGACCTTTCCCCCAGTGCTCATCCACACTCACCTGGTCCCGCACTGCGCAGCTGCAAGCCGTTCCTCATCTGTGGCTATAAAAGCAGTAAGGCTTGCAGTTGCCAGTGCGGGACCATTCAGTAATGTCACCTCCATAACCCGGACAGTTTGACCATCGCCTCAATCACCATAACCCGGACATTCATCATCACCATGGACTCTGGCCATTTGTTCCCAGGTTTTGTCTGTCTTGTCTTTATGTTTCTTAGTTTTGTTATTAAATTATTTTTCCCTTCAGTACTGTGCAATGGAGTCCTCATTCACCTCACCCCGATCCTGACAGAATGGTCCCGCCAACCATCAGGACTCCGCCAGTGCTGAAGGGACCCTTTTTGTTTTAGTTTTCCTCGGTCTGTTCTGTCTAAAGTCTGTCCAGTCTTGCGTTCTGTCCCTGTCTATCTGCCCAGCGTTATGTGTCTCTTCCCAGCGTTCTGTGTCGCCTCTTAGCGTTCTGTGTCGCCTCTTAGCGTTCTGTGTCGCCTCTTAGCGTTCTGTGTCGCCTCTTAGCGTTCTGTGTCGCCTCTTAGCGTTCTGTGTCGCCTCTTAGCGTTCTGTGTCGCCTCTTAGCGTTCTGTGTCGCCTCTTAGCGTTCTGTGTCGCCTCTTAGCGTTCTGTGTCGCCTCTTAGCGTTCTGTGTCGCCTCTTAGCGTTCTGTGTCGCCTCTTAGCGTTCTGTGTCTCTTCTTAGCGTTCTGTGTCTCTTCTTAGCGTTCTGTGTCTCTTCTTAGCGTTCTGTGTCTCTTCTTAGCGTTCCGAGTTTATGGCTAGCGTTCCGAGTTTATGGCTCTTTTCTGGCTAGTTTGGTTTTTCGGGCTGTCTTTTCTTCTGTCTTGGTCAGTCTTTTCTTCTGTCTTGGTCTGTCTTGGTCTGTCTTTGGTCTGTCTTGGTCTATCTTGGTCTGTCTTTGGTTTGTCTTTGGTCTTTTCTGTCTGTGGCTGTCTCTGCCTGTTGCCCGTTGCTGGCTTCTGTCCCCTTTCCCTGCCTGTTGCCCGTTGCTGGCTTCTGTCCCCTTTCCCTGCCTGTTGCCCGTTGCTGGCTTCTGCCCCCTTTCCCTGCCTGTTGCCCGCTTATGGCTGCCTGTTACCGGTTTCTTCCCGTCTCTGCTTGTTGCTTTTCTCCCCCTCGGATTTCCCCTCTCTTCCTTACCCCGGGCCTGTTCGTCGTGTCTGGCCGGGTTTTGCCCCGGACCTTTTTGCCGTGTCTGGCCGGGTTTCGCCCCGGTCCTTTTTGACGTGTCTGGCCGGGTTTCGTCCCGGACCTTTTCCCCGTGTTCGACCCAGTGTCGCCCCGGACCTGCTTGCGGTGTTCGGGTTGGTATCGCCCCAGACCTGTTCCCTTGTTGCCCCCGTGTCGGCCCGGTCCTTTTGTTTCCTCGTTTTGTCCTGTCTTTGTCCAGTGCCTTGTCTCTGTTCCTTTGTGTCGCTCCCTGCCGGAGTCCGTGGTGACCCCACCCAATCAGTTTTGCTCCTGCTACCACCCCAGACCACTCATTCCAGTCCGCCCTACCCAGAGGAATTCCACACCGCTCTGCCCAGAGGGTACTCCGACCAGGGGGTTTCCATGCTGCCCTGCCTGGAGAAATACTACTTAGAAATATTTGAAGGAGAATCTCCTTCCACTAAAACATCAGCAGAAGAACTTGGACTGCACTTCCAGGTGGTTTCATTACAAATCCATCCACACAAGCATTTTCAAATGTTGTGAAAATGCTCCAGACCTTTGTCATTAAATAAAGCAGCTGCACCACCTCAATGTCATTTATGTGGATCTTTTTTTTCCTCTAAATCACAAACCTTTGTCCACTCTGACAACACTTGTGTTAATTCACTGGTAGAGATCGCCTCCTCCACTACACTGTCCTGAAATGACACTGTTTAACTGACAAATACTAAGTGTGTGTGTGTGTGTACTAGAGTGCATTAGTTGTGTGAGGTTCCTCTGTGGTGAACATTTTCATTTCTGTTACATAGTAAATAATTCAACTGTTAAAATCAATGAATCTGAAAGGGTTCGACTCTGACCCCCTGACTGATATCAAATCTGTAGGATCTGTTCATGTTGATGATCAGACTGATATTGATCCCTTTATAGATCATTTCAATCGTTCAAAACCATTTTTTCCCAAATCATTCAAATAATGAAAATATGTTGAATGTTTAATAAAAAGCCAAAAACAGAATCAAATCAGTCATTTCTCAGTGACTCTACATCAGGGATGGACAACTCCAGTCCTGGAGGACCGGTATCCTGCACATTTGAGGTATTTCCCTCTTCCATCACACCTGGAAACCATTACATGATTATCAGACTTCTGCAGAGCTTATTGATGAGCTGATCATTAATTCAATCAGGTTTTCTGGAAGAAGGAAACATTTAAAACATGCAGGATACGACCCTGGAGGAGCGCAGTTGTCCACCCCTGTTCTAGATTATTTTGCTGTTTTAACTGTTTGTTCACATTAATGTTTAGTTCCTTATGATGGAACTAATATAGAAATCAGATTTGGTAATTATTTACAATAACAGTCCTATAATTAAAGTTAGTGCATTATTAAGCATTAATAACAGTTGAATAATGTCATTAGTTGTCGTCATGAATGCACTACTCTGCATTAATTAACCCACTGTTTGTATACTAATAAGCTGTTAATGTGATAATAATGTGAACACCTGCTGTTGTACAGATTTATTTTGTGTATTTTGTGGGCTGTTGTTGTTTGTGATGTTCTGTTCCCATTATGTTTTTTGTGTTAATCATTTAATAGGTCTTAATAGGTCTTATTTTTCTTTTAATTTAAGTTTTATTATATTGTTTGCCCAGTTATTGCTGTGGTTGTTGTTGCTTGTTGTTGCTACCATGGTTGTTATTGTTTGTGATGTTGATATTGTCTGTGAGGGTTTGAGCTCAGTCTCTGAAGTTCAGCGCAGCTTAACATTCATAACCTGACATAACCCTTCATAAGTGCATTCCTCATAAACATTACATAACCATAAGTAACCATTCCATGCTCAGGGTATGTAGGTCCATGTGGTACGAGTCCTGACCAATCAGCTCACAGCTCATCCTTCCACTAAACCACGAGTCTGCAACAGGTGTTGAACTACAGACCAGTTTAGTGCAGGGGTCTGCAACTCCGGTCCTAGAGAGCCACTATCTGGCATGTTTTAGATGTTTCCCTCTTCCAGCACACCTGACAGTCGTTATGAGACTTCTGTAGAGCTTAATGACAGGATGATCATTTGAAATCAGGGGTGTTGGAAGAGAGATACATCTAAAACATGCAGGACAGCGGCTCTCTAGGACCACAGTTACAGACCCCTGCACTAAACTGACTGTCTTCATGAACACTTCAGATGTTTATCATGTGGAACCAGGTCCCAGTTTGGGTTCAGGTTGGTTTGAATGAATGAAAATCACACTTACACTTCCTCAGACCTGGTTTCAACCATCGGACTCCAGCAGGTTCCAACCTGAAAGGAGGAGGAGGGTCAGAGCAGCTGGAAACATGGACATTCAGTCTGATCCACTGAAGCTTTTCTGTTCACATCCACTAAATGGTTCCTTGTGAATCACTGCTTGAGTGTCTTTGTCTTTGAACATGGGCTGTACCTTCAGACAGGATGTATCCCAGCTCTGACAGATACTTCCTGTCAGCTCTACCTGTTCTATCTGTCATTATCTGTGCATGCATCAACTCAGTCCATACCTGACAGTGTCCAGTGTCCAGTGTGGACCCTCCACTAGAGCACACAGCTCCTGTCCTGAGGCTCCTGGATGGTTGTAGCTCAGGTCTAACAGTCTGAGATGGGACGGGTTGGACTTTAGGGCTGAGACCAGAGAAGAACATCCTTCCTCTGTGATCAGACACCCTGACAATCTGCAACAAAACACATGACAAACATCAACTGAGGATGGAGATGAGTGGAGTTGGAGTCATTGAACAGTCTGTGAGTGGATCTGATTTCACCAACATGACTTCAATGTGTAAAGTCTATGAGTTACAGACTCTGAACACAGTTGAAGATCAGTAGAACTGGTCTGGAGTTCAACACAAACAACTACTGACAAGTTACATGGATCCAACAATTGGAGACAAACATTTCAGTCATGTGTTACTTGTTGAACCCTGACCTGAGAGTCTCCAGTCTGCATCCTGGACTCTTCAGTCCATCTGACAGTATCTTCACTCCTGAATCCTTCAGGTCATTGTTGGTTAGATCCAGATGTTTGAGACTACAGGACTGGGATGTGAGAAGTGAGGACAGAACTTCACAGCTTCTCTCTGACAGGTTACAGTTACTGAGTCTGGACAAAACAAAAGGGATGAGTGTGAAGTTATTGATCGTGTTAAAATGATAGATATATATTAGAGATGTTTGATCAGACTGTTTGTTCTCACAGAGTTTTGTTGGAGGCTTTGACCACTGGCAGCAGCCTCAGAAGACCCTCCTCTGAACCACAGTATTCCTTCAGGTCAAACACATCCAGGTCTTTTTCTGATGACAGTAAGATGAAGACCAGAGCTGACCACTGAGCAGGAGACAATTGTCCTGTGGAGACATGTCCTGATCTCAGGTACTGTTGGATTTGATCCACCAGAGATCGATGGTTCAGTTCATTCAGACAGTGGAACAGGTTGATGCTTTTCTCTACAGACACATTCTCATTGATCTTCTTCTGGATGTACTCAACTGTTTTCTGATTGGTCTCTGAGCTGCTTCCTGTTGGTTTCACCAGACCCATTAGGAGCCTGTGATTGGTCGGCAGTGATAGACCCAGGAGGAAGCGGAGGAACAGATCCAGGTGTCCATTTGGACTCTGTAAGGCCTGGTCCACAGCGCTCTGGTAGAACTGGACAGGTTTGACCTTTGATCGTTTAGACCAAACAGATGTTTGTTCTTCTGACAGCAGATCCACTCCAGTGTTGATGAAGGTCTGATGGACATGAAGAGCAGCCACAAACTCGTGGACACTCAGATGGATGAAGCTGAACCTCTTGTCCTGGTACAGTCCACTCTCCTCTACAAAGACCTGTGTGAACACTCCTGAGTACACTGAGGCTGAGCTGATATCGATGCCACACTCTGTCAGGTCAGATTCATAGAAGACCAGGTTTCCTTTCTTCAGTTGCTCAAAGGCCAGTTTTCCCAGAGACTGGATCATCTTCCTGGTCTCTGGACTCCAGTGTGGATCTGTCTCAGATCTTCCATCGTACTTGACGTTCTTCAGTTTGGCCTGAACCACCAGGAAGTGGATGTACATGTCAGTCAGGGTCTTGGGCAGTTGTCTTCTGTCTGTGGTCTTCAACACGTCCTCCAGAACCTCAGCAGTGATCCAGCAGAAGACTGGGATGTGACACATGATGTGGATGCTTCGGGACTTCTTAATGTGGGACAGGATTGTGTTGGTCTGTTCTTCATCTGTGAACCTCTTCCTGAAGTACTCGTCCTTCTGTGGGTCTGTGAACCCTCTGACCTCTGTCACCATGTCGACACACTGAGCAGGGATCTGATTGGCTGCTGCAGGTCGTGTGGTTATCCAGAGGCGAGCAGAGGGAAGCAGGTTCCCCCTGATGAGGTTCACCAGCAGCACATCCACTGAGGCCGACTCTGTCACATCAGCCACAGTCTGAGTGTTGTTGAAGTCCAGAGGAGGTCGACACTCGTCCAGACCGTCTAAGATGAAGACCACCTGGAGGTCTTCAAAGATCCAGATTCCTGCTTCTTTGGTTTCAGTGAAGAAGTGATGAACCAGTTCCATCAAACTGAACTTCTTCTGCTTCAGCACATTCAGCTCTCTGAAGGTGAATGGAAATATGAAGTGGATGTCCTGGTGGGCTTTGTCTTCAGTCCAGTCCAGACCCAGCTTCTGTGTCAAGACTGTTTTCCCGATGCCGGCCACGCCCTTTGTCAGCATTATTCTGATTGGCTGATGTCTGTCAGCTGGTGTTTTAAAGATGTCTTCACATTTGATGGTTGTTTGTGGTGTGTGTGGGTTCCTGGATGCTCTTTGAATCTGTCTGACCTCATGCTCCTGGTTGACCTCTGTAGCCCCTCCCTCTGTGATGTAGAGCTCTGTGTAGATCTGCTTCAGGAGGGTTTTGGGGTTTCCTGCTTTAGCGATGCCCTCAAACACACACTCAAACTTCTGCTGAATGTTATGTTTCAGTTTCCGCTGACAAACTCCAGACCGACTTCCTGAATGTAGATGCAGATAAAACCATCAGTCTCACATAGGGCTGGACGATATGACCTCAAATCAATATCACCATAAACTCGGCAGTTTTACCTTGATAATGATAAATGTACAATAAATGACGGGGTTCAGCCACACACGTGTGTGTGTGTGTGTTTTGGTCTGTAGTCGTCAATGATGCGCGGGCTGACCTGGAGTGAGCTGGCGCCTGTGGTCATTTGCAGTTGCGGGTTGTTACCGCCGCCAAGGAGGTTATGTTTTAGTCAGTGTTGGTTGGTTGGTTTGGATGTTTGTTTGTGTTCAAGATAACTTAAAAACATATGGATGGATTTTGATGAAATTTTCAGGGTAGGTTGGTAATGGGGAGATCTACAAATGATTAGATTTTGGTGGTGGGAGTGGGGTGGGGAGGGTGTACCTTGGCCTAGGTCTGCGCTCTCAGAGTGCTTTTCTAGTTCAAAAATATTTTTTAATGATCTTGGGGTTGTGGTCGGTCGTGTTGTTTGTCGTTAAACAGGAAAATAACCTGGTAAATCATTGTAATTTAAATATTAGGTGTAATTTTCTATTATTAATACATACACTTTATTAACTGAATTTGCATGAAGCTGATGTAAAATATTCTGCACTTATATAGTTCTTTTCCACCTTCATGGTGCTCAAAGCGCTTTACATTAACCTCACATTCACCCATTCACACACTCATACACCAGTATGGTCACTGGACTGAAGGGTTGACACTACCAACTGAAATACAGTCGCCCGTACAACGTGGTCAGTATCCTACGGTATGGAGGAAGCAAGAGAGAAAATAAAGTTGGGAGAGTGGAAACATACAAACAAAAAAAGTAAGGTTTGGGACACATTGTCTGAGGTTTTTAAAGATGATGAGCGGCTCCCAGTGTTTTTGTTTCCATGGAAACTGGGTTCAAATGTCTCTTTGGGTGTTACAGGTTGTCAACCCCTGGTTTAGATGCTGCGTTAGCGTTGATAACTTTTGAATGATGAAGCAGGGCTAATATATTTTCTCAACATATTAACTTACAAACAATGACATGGAATTTTTAACAGAAATAAATGCAGGTATGTGAGTAAGGTCAAAAGTCATGTGATGTTCATAGAGACCATTGACTACTTTTCAAATATATTTATTGTGGTCTGAGTTGCGGGCGGGTTAGTTTAAAAAACGAACAGTTTCAGGTCGTTCATACATCGACCCGTGCATCAGTGGTAGTGGTGCAGTGATGGTAGTAAATGTCAGTAACAGTACATTTTGGGTTTATGGCCCAGGCCTAGTCTGTTCATTCTGTACAGAATCATCTTACTGCGGTGCAGACGCTCAGCCACATCCTCCTGCTTCAGCCTCCTCAGGAAGTTCAGTGTGATCTTCAGAAAAGCCTCTGAGCTCTTCCTCTGCTCTTCATCCTCATCTCTCAGACTCTCTAAGCATTCTGGGTAATCTGTACTCAGACCCTGGTGGAACTTCTTCAGTTGGTTCTTGACAAAAGTGCAGATGTTCTCCTCCAGCAGCTGGAACACAAAACATGATGAAAAACACAAAGTCCAACATGGACCAAAGCTCAGGTCCATGTTGGACACAGTGACGTCCACTGGTCTGAAAACAGCAGATGATTGGACAGAACAGATGGACCAGTAGATGTTGGACATGTACACACCTGAAATATGTGGTCCAGCTGAGTCTGATCCTGTAGACCAGTGGGAACATCTGAGCTCTGCTGCTCCACTCTGTGGACCAACCATCAACAATCAGCTCACATTATGTCTGTCCACACCAACAGGTGGACACACCTGGACGTCAACATCAGTCACATGACCCCCTGTAGTGGGACAGGTGTCCTGGTCCTGCTGATCCCACTGAGAACCAACATGTGAGTGAGTTTGGAACTTCACACTCAGTGTTTGAGTTGATCAACAGGTTTAGTTCAGTTCATCAGGATCCACATCAGTGACCTCATGGCTGCAGGACTGAACTCACTTTAAAATTTGTACCATGTGAAGTTCAACCATGTAAACTAGCCCAGAAAAAATTTCAGACCCATATATCAAATATATCCAAAGACACCTCCCATTCACAGTTTTTAAGTGAATGTAAATGCATCACATCTAATTGTAATTATCTGATTACTCTGTTATCAGATTTTTATGGTCATGTAAACACACTCAATAATGTAAAGAATCTGAGCTGAAAATAAACATGTTATAAACTAAAGTCACTGTTTGATAAATGTTTTATAAACAGTCGTCGCCTCTGACATTTACATTAAACTTACGTTTCAGAAAAATTTGGTGGGTACCACATGGAGTCGTCACTCCTGAAGGACACAGAACTGGATCCAGGAGGAAAACAGAGAGTTTAGTTTTCAAACAAAGTGTTAGAAAATGATCAAGACACTGAACATTAATAAAGTTGAAAGTTCTGATTAAAAAAACAACAAACTCAGGTGAAAGTAAAACAAAATCACATCAGAATCATTTAGTTTTACAATAGGAGAAAAAGTTTTCACACACCCTTAAGATTTTATAGTTTAAAATATTTGCAGAAAAATATTTTTTGTTTCAAAAGATGTGGCTGCATCAGACAAACAGATGCAAATATTGTTTTTGTTTATTGTTTAGAAGAAGAAAAAAGTAAATTATTGAGAGTTTGAACATGTCATGTCCTGAATGTTTTTTCTGCTGAAACATCCAGTTTGGACCTGGACAGAACTGAGCATGTGCAGAAGGAGCATGTGGGTTTGGAGAAGGAACAGTACTGGGCAGATTTAATGACTGAAGGATGATTTTAATGGAATATATCATAAATGAATGGGCTGGAAAAAACTTCTTTCCTCTGTAAGTTAATCAGGTCATTAATAATTATTGAGTGTAAATAAATAATGATATTAATGTATTTTAGTCAGATGTTGTTGAGTCCAACCAGGTGAATCTAATGACAGACTATTTGTATGTGTGTGTCCACAGCCAACCATCATATTTCCACCCAGCTGATGGATAGACCTACTACTGTATGGAAACATGGCACTGAAAACTGAACACACAACACTGTCCATCACATGAGGGAATCCAAAGCCAGTTTCCAGGTGAGTCCTGGAGGATCTGTTCATCCATGTGTCTGTGCTCACATCAACATTTACATACAAGTGTTTTTGAGTCACACTCTGGTGTAAAGTTATTCATATTGTTCTGTAGGTGAAACATTTTCCTTCTGTTTAACTTGTTGTTTCACACTTGACTATAAAGATGGTTTGACTTGAGTTGTTATTGAATGAGGACAACGTACTCTGACTCTGATGGACGTTTCTGTTGGAAGTCAATACCAAGTTCCTTGGAGTTATCACTCTTCATGGACACACAGCTGGGTCCTGGTCCTGGTCCTGGTCCTGGTCCTGGTCCTGGTCCAGGTCTGTGAATAGTGATGTCAGTGGTTTTAGTGCTGAGCTCTGACATGGAGAACAGTGGTGGACAGATCCAGATGGTGGTCTTACCTCTGAGTCATGAGGGGTCTTTCAGGTCCGGGTCTTGGGGGGTTCCTTTTGGAGGTCTTTGAGGGAGAGGCTCCCTCCTCTGTGTCCTCACACTGATCCATTCTGCTGAATCCACATCAGTCACACAAACACTGAAAACACATCAGAGTTTTAGACGTGGTTCTATGATGGAGAAACATCAGATGTGGAGCAGCGGTTCAGAGGTGAACCAGACTGAGGGTTTAGGACAAAAACCTGCATCACACATCTGATATGGTCTGAGTTTAATCTGGATGTGACTTAATGAAGAGAGAGAGAGAGAGAGAGAGAGAGAGAGAGAGAGAGAGAGAGAGAGAGAGAGAAAGAAAGACTTTGTTGAAAATAGGGATGTTTTTTGTTCTCAACACTTTGATACTGAAAGTCATTAAAATCTTTGTCCAAATCGACTTCTGTCAACAAAGAATTAAGCCAAAAACAACATGGCGACCGCCAAAAAACACTTTTACACAAGTCAGTAGCGGGTTTGACCACCGTTAGCTTTTATACAGGCAGTGATGCGCTGACGCATGCTCCTCATTAGGCATCATATTCTGTCCTGGGGGATCTGCAGCCAACCCTCCTGCAGTGCCTGGATCAGTTGTTGCCTATTCTGAGGCTGGGGAATCCGATTGGCCACTTGCCTACCAAGTTGATCCCATAGGTTAGGGTTCCCCTATAGGTGGCCTGCGAGAGGACACAGACTGGCCCACACCAACTTGTGAGCAAAAGGATTCTTTTTTGAAATATTGTGACAGTGCAGCATTAGCGCCGTCATCTCTGCCCCACGTGTGTTTTTCTTTTTTCTTGTCTTTTTTTTTCCTCTCATCTTTTTTGGAGTGTGTGAAGCGCAGCTCTCCTGCAACATGTGTTTAAACTGGACATTGTCATCTGGACCTTGCCTCACTACTCAGCCATTTCCCCCATCTGGTGGGCGTCTGGAGGTGTGCACACACACGCACACACCTGATGCAGAACCGGACCACTGTTATATACTAGTAATTTGTGCTTCATAGAACACATGACCATTGACTACAGGACACAGACGTTCATTCATTGTTTTGGGTTTTTCTTCTGTTTGTGTTTATGTATGGAGGGTAATTGGTGCCATTGTTTATATGAGTTAATATGATTTCAGTTTGATGTATGTTCCATGTAAATATTGTAGATTGTGTGTTAATTAATTAATGTGGTAATTGGTATGGCCATGGGTGGAGTATAGGGATATATAAAGGGGAGCGTTTCCCAGGAGTGTGGGGGGTGTAGTTGGAGATGAGTTCTGTAGATTTAGACAAATTTGTATTAGAAGTAAATGTGGCTGAAATCAGTTCTTTTTGTATTGAATGGTAAAAGAGGCCAACTTTATTTTATTGTATTTTGAGATCTCTAACTGTTTTTTTTCTTTTTCCTGTTTTTTTTTTGTATTTTTGCACTGTATACACAAATATATTGTATTGTATATATATATATATATATATATATATATATATATATATATATATATATATATATATATATATACAATACAATACTAAATACATATACATATATATAATAATACATATACATATATACAATACAATACTAAATACTAAATATATTAGTATTTAGTATTTAAGTATGTAAGCAAAGTATATATTTTTATTTTATTTTGAGTTAACTAGCTGCTGTTATAAATCTGTCAACTTTCCCAGCAGACTGTAAAACAAATAGTTATATTGAGTAAATGGTTGATTCTCAACTTTTGTTTCCAGAGTGAAATTTGTCTTTGTGTGACCCTCACCAATAGTATTCCTGAATCCCAGGCACAACTAATGCACTATAAGTGCAGATTCAACATTGTTATCTGTGCCCCACAGGTGCTGTGGCCCTCAGCTTGGTGTCCAGGTCAGAATCTGGCCCTTGATGAAATCTAATTGGAGAACCCTGCCTTAAATTATGTTCTTTGTTAGAAACATTTATATATATATAAACGACCCGTAACCGACCGCTTTTTTAACTAACCTGCCCACAACTCAGACTGTAAGAAATATATTTGAAAAGGACGGACCCGACCCGCTTCTGGACCCACATTTTTAAAAAGTAGTCAATGGTCTTTATGAACATCACATGACCTTACTCACATACTTGAACATCACATGACCTTTGACCTTACTCACATGCCTGCATTTATTTCTCTGTTAACATATTAACTAACAAGCAATGACATGGAATTTTGAGAAAATATGTTTGTCCTGCTTCATCATTCAATAGTTATCAACGCTAACGCAGCATTTAAATCAGGGGTCGACAGCCTGTAACACCCAAAGAGACATTTGAACCCACTTTCCACAAAAACCAAAACACTAGGAGCTGCTCATCATCTTTAAAAATCTCACTGATAACATTTCAGGCAAATGATTTTAAGAAACAAAACCCTGAAATGACATCTGTATGTTAGAGCCAACAGTACACCTAATAAATGAATTATAGGAAAGCAATCAAACACGACAGAGTTACATAACTGGAGAAAGTTATGAAAGTATGACAAGCAATAAGTTGCACTAAAGACTGACAAATAGTTACCAATGAAGAAATACAATAAAAAAAGTTAAAACTACAGTAAAACAGGGAAATAAAATGGAACTAAAATGTGTTAAAAATTGAGTTCAGTCAGAAAGACACAAGTTATTTTGGAAATGGTGAAAATATAAATGTGTCTTACAAGGGTTGAAAAGGTAATGGATAATGTTATTTACTGAAATTATTAACATTGTTAAAAGAATTGATGGACATTAAAAGTGTAAAATAAAAGTTTGAATTATATAGTGGATAAATTAATGTTAGTTTTTATGATTTTTGTTGCATTATTGAACAGGTATAGAGGAGTTAAATAAGGTAACACTATGTTATGATAGCTATCAGTTGATTGGATTTCTATTAATCAAATCTACAGGGTACAGGTTAATCTGGTCTGAATCAGGGGTTGGAAAACTCAATGCATCCCATGGTACGAGACTGACCTAAAGGGTGTGACCACTGGTCACCTGACATGCATGAAGGGGTAAAGCAAATGGATAAAAGTATCTGAGGAGGACACCTCAAGGACTGGGACCACATGGGGACATTATATTGAAAAACAGAGACAATGAAAGAGTTTGAAAAAGTCAAAGTGGTGAAAATGATCCTGTGTTGAAGGTGTGTGATCTACTGGAATCTGGAGAAACCAGTTCCAGACAAGGACGAGTCTGCTGGGTCTGTGCCAACTGAAAGAACTTTATCTGCAACTGAGTCAATGATCTGTTGACAAGTGTCATCTACCTGAACATCTACTGAGGAACTGTAGGACACATCCATGGACAACTTCTGATTGGATAAAGGGGGACGAAGGTGGTCCCACCATGAAATGTTCAGTCCTGTCCACACATGGGAAGTAGAATAATTAACATTAGCCTCGCCACGCTAGTCCCCCCCAGCGGCAGCACATTCATTTCCCTGAAACTGGCTGACCAATCACGGTGAAGTATAGAGTAAGAGGGCGGGCCTAACAAAGTGTCTGCTGCAGACGTAAGTGCTCCTTATTTTAATTATAAAACTGGGCCCTTCATGGTAAATGGTAAATGGACTGCACTTATATAGCGCTTTTCCACCTTCATGGTGTTCAAAGTGCTTTACATTAGCCTCTCATTCACCCATTCACACACACAGTAGGTTTCTAAGGTCTACAGTAAGTCCTACTGGGGGCCTAAGTCAGGGTTCAATGTCTTGCCCAAGGACACTTCGACATGTGGACAGCCAGAGCCGGGACGCGAACCGCCAACCTCTCGGTCATTGGGCGACCCACTCTACCAACTGAACCACAGCCGCCATAACACTGAATAGCTGGAAGCCATTTTCATCTAGCTTCGCTGTTAACAGGGAAGGAGTGGAACGAAATATAAGACTTCTTCTGGACATTACAAGAACGTCCTGGTATGTTACAATAACCTTTGGTCGTCGCTGTCAACTTTGTCATGTAAGTTTTGCACGTGCGGAAGTAGGGTTACGCTCCTGTCCGGTGCAAAATGCAGAAGTTGTGAAAAAGGTGAGAGAGAAACAACCAGAAACAACCATAGAAGAAGAACAACAACGGATGATTTCCTTTTATCAAAGATGAGTGAAGAATGTGAGAAAGTGTTAGCAATCTTTAAATTATTTTTACAGAAGTGACAACAGTCGTTCAGCTCCATAATCCACCATTTTGTTTAGTCATTCCTAATATTCTCCAGACTCCTCCATGAACTTTCCAGTGCTCTAACTACGTCATCCTAAACATTACGCTGATTAGTTATCGTAGCGTCCTATTGCATACAGAGGATTTGAAAGACAACCTTTTAGCCCCGCCTCCCCTGACTATGAAGCACCACTAGACCCATACATGGACTGAACAGGGATAGCACTGCTAGGCTAAATGAACATAATATTAAAACAAAAAATGTTCTAATATTTGAAATTAAATTTGAGGACATGACACTAATGATTGGACTAGAGGTGTTCATCTGTAGAATGTTCATTTATTTTGCGCTCTAAAAGATGGCAGATATATAAGTGAATATAAGTGTAAAATAAATAGAACTGTTAAAAGGGGGTCAGATGATTAATCTGCTGCAATGGATCCTCTATTCACCAACCACATTAACACTTCAAATTAATCAAATGGAAAAAATAAATAAAATAAATAAGTAGGTAAATAGAAGAATACAATAAAAACACAGATATAATACAGGATTGATTATTATTTAAAGTGACACATGAACATGAATGAAATATAGATGCTGAAAGTGAAATATAAAGAAAATAAGTTAAACATTATAAAAATGTAGGTTTAGTTATAAAAGTGTTTTTAGTAACAAAGGGGGACATCATTTTATAAATTCTCAATTCCAAATGGTTGAGTTAATGTGCAGGATTGTAAATTATCATTGATTCACTTTCACATGAATTGTCCTAAAGTAATGACCCTGTGGTGTGTGATGGTTGTGGAAATCTGTGTTTAAGAAAATCTGGAACATTTATTTATTATCTCCTACGTCAAGTGACTCATTTGTCGTCTGTTTATCTCATATATGATCAGTATTTTTAGTTTTATAGTCACTGACATTTCTGACTTTTATATAAGTCCTATTGTTTAAAGAAACATTTTACAAATGAGATCGATTTGAATTTTTACATGAACTTTGTGTCTATTAATAAACCTAGAAAAAGTGCGTGGGTCACTTGAAAAATAAAGTTTTTATTTAGTCGAGAATATACTACATATTTAGGTTGAAGTACAGCTACTTATGTGAAAAAAATACTCTGGTAAAAGTAGAAGCATCTAAAATGAAATTAAAAGTAAAAATTGTGAGATAATAACCCACTCTTCACACACATACAATACATCAAATGTAGAATTTATGTTTTTAATTGTACATGGTCCCTCTATAAATAAACGCACTACCACATAAATGTATATTTAAACATCCACCTACCTTTTATATACGTCCAGTGCATAGAGCAGGTGACTTTATAGACATTTCTGCGCAAACACTGTTTCCTGGAAACTTTATCAAAACACTTGACATGTCTAAACAAATAGTTTTTTTTTTTTAATCTTCTAGCCAATCAGAGGTGACTTTAGCAGATGCTCCTCCCCCCACATCTAACACTAGAACATGTAGAACCAGAAACACTGGTTCTACATGCTGGGCTAGATGTCCAGCCACGCCTTCCCACAGGCCGCAGCGATCTGTACTTGACAAAACATGTCCTGATCTGACATGGTTTATAATAAAGTTACTGTTGTTTCTAATTATATTTTCATATTCAAATTCTAAAGATTTGAATATGTTTTTCTGCCCTCATACCTGCACTTTGCATTAGCTGCTGTAATTATAGAATTTCTCCCATGGTGAAATAAATAAAGAATTTTTCTATTCTAAAAAAATATAAATACATATAAAACCCTTAACCAGCAGTAAACCAGATATAAAAATGTACAAATCAATTCATCAGCAGTAAACCTGATGCTTTAACAGATATGGCCTCCTCATTCTCTATCCTAGTTTATAGTAATGCTGTCTTCTACTTCCTTGTTCCTGTTTGAAAGCCAACCCAAAGGTTACCTAGGAACTATAGAGTTGTAGGAACAATTTGGTTCCTCGAACTAAGTTCCTAGAACTTAGTTTCCTCTGTGGGAAAGCACCTTTTGTCTCCAATTGTTGGAACCATGTCTTTTGTTTTGTCCAGACTCAGTAACTGTAACCTGTCACAGAGAAGCTGTGAAGCTCTGTCCTCAGTTCTCACATCCCAGTCCTGTAGTCTCAAACATCTGAATCTAACCAACAATGACCTGAAGGATTCAGGAGTGAAGATACTGTCAGATGGACTGAAGAGTCCAGGATGCAGACTGGAGACTCTCAGGTCAGGGTTCAACAAGAGAATCTCTCCACAATCTCTACCCTAAACTCATTCTGTTTTGCACTGGTGTCCTCTTCTATTCTATTCTATTCTATTCTATTCTATTCTATTCTATTCTATTCTATTGTTTTATTGTTTATTGAATCCCTTTTTCTTTTGTGCTGGTTTGGTTTTCTCCTCTTTTTCGATCTATTTATTATTTATTTGTTTTTATTGATGGACAGTTGGTGGTTGGGAATAACACAGCACCTTGCAGTCTTTAACTGCAATAGCACCGCCTGTTGGTTTCTGTCCCCGTTCGTCCTTTCTGTCCTGTCCAGTCTTTGCCCCCCCCCCACATCACTGAGGTGTAGCACTGCCCTCCCTGGCTTATAATGGAGAGTTCTAATGGGGGATGTCTGCTCGGCTTTCAGGGAGGACTGATGATGGTCACACACATGCACTAAATATTGGAGTATTTGGCTCCAAGACTGGAGTATGCATTGATCTCAAGCAATGTTGACTCCCTGTGGGGTTAAAAAATGAGAACAAAATGCAGACAAATTACCTACTTTCCTATCTGCTCATTTGTTGTTGTTTTTTTGTATATATGTATATGTTTAGCACTTCAATTATTGATTATTATTATTGTTATTATTTTTATTATTATCACAATTTTTATACGATGCACGCAGGGCTCTAAATTAACTTTTTTCAGCACCAGCCAATGTGGCTAGTAGATTTTTTATCTTACTAGCCAATCAGAAATTCAACTAGCCATTTTTCCCCTGACCAAAATGAGACATACGCCTTCAAATTTCTTTAAATTATTTTATTTAACATTTTCCTCTTGAAATAATTCATTTCTTTAAACATATGATCAAATTTTTTTTTTACATTTTCACATTTAATTCTTAAAACTTCTTGCTTTTATATTTTTTCACCTTTCACTGTTAACACTTCTTTACTTTTCTAACCTATATTACAATTTATACAATACATAGACTCACATCTTGTTGCTCTTTCAGTACATTTTCTCAATTGGTCCTAATATTTATTTATGTCTCTCTCCGTGTCGAACACCAGCCACTCACGACCCCCAAGCCATTTTGGGTTAAATGTCCTCTGCTTTTTCTTTACCGTTACCTCAAACTCGACAACAGCTCCCCCAGCCTTTGCCCTTTTATCACCCCCACACTCCGAACCTCCCAACCACCACCACATTCTTTTTGAGAGAAATTTGTAAATATATTCTAAAATTGCACACAAATGTAAACATAATACTAACCAAAACCCTAATTGCACAAACCTTTTCAAATAGCAAAACCAATGTTAACTATAATTGAGTAATAATAAAATGAGTGCAAATGACTTCGCTTTTCCTTTTGGCTTTTCACCACAACAAACAAAAAAACTAGCAGTAAAAGTAAAAGTGCAGCAGCAGCAGCAGCTGTAAAGATACCATCTAAAACCTGTAATGAGTATGTCAGTAAATATACATGAAGGAATATGGAGATTTAAAAAAGTAAACACATTTAACAGCACACGTCCCATTTATTTATTTACTTTTTATTTAATCACTTTATAAACTTTCTTAAACCATGGACTCACTGTCTCATTTCCTTAGTGTCATGACCTCCGCTCCGGTGACCTTTCCCCCAGTCATCTCCACACTCACCTGGTCCCGCACTGCGCAGCTGCAAGCCGTTCCTCATCTGTGGCTATAAAAGCAGTAAGGCTTGCAGTTGCCAGTGCGGGACCATTCAGTATTGTCACCTCCATAACCCGGACAGTTTTCTATCTCCTCAGTCACCATAACTCAGACATTCATCATCACCACGGACTCTGGCCGTTTGTTCCCAGGTTTTGGTTTGGTTTTGTCTCTGTCTTGTGTTTATGTTGCGTTTTTGTTATTAAATCTGTTCTCCCTTCAGCACTGTGCATTGGAGTCCTCTTTCACCTCACCCCGATCCTGACAGAATGGTCCCGCCAACCATCAGGACTCCGCCAGTGCCGAAGGGACCCGTTTTTGTTTTAGTTTTCCCCGATCTGTTCTGTCTAAAGTCTGTCCAGTCTTGCGTTCTGTCTCTGTCTGTGTATCTGCCCAGCGTTCTGTGTTTCTGGCTTAGCGTTCCGTGTTTCTGGCTAGCGTTCCGTGTTTCTGGCTAGCGTTCCGAGTTTCTGGCTAGCGTTCCGAGTTTCTGGCTAGCGTTCCGAGTTTCTGGCTTTTGTCTTTTGGTCTGTCTTGGTCTGTCTTGGTCTGTCGTTGGTCTTTTCTGTCTGTGGCTGTCTCTACCTGTTGCCTGTTGCTGGCTTCTGTCCCCTTTCTCTGCCTGTTGCTTTTCTCCCCCTCGGATTTCCCCTCTCTTCCTTACCCCGGGTCTGTTCGTCGTGTCTGGCCGGGTTTCGCCCCGGACCTTTTTGCAGTGTCTGGCTGGGTTTCGCCCCGGACCTTTTTGCCCTGTTGGCCAGGTCTCGCCCCGGACCTTTTTGCCGTGTCTGGCCGGGTTTCGCCCCGGACCTTTTTGCCGTGTTGGCCGGGTTTCGCCCCGGACCTTTTTTGCTGTGATGGCCGGGTTTCGCCCTGGACCTTTTTTGCCGTGTTGGCCGGGTTTCGCCCCGGACCTTTTTGCCTTGTTTGACCCGCTATCACCCCGGACCTGCTTGCGGTGTTCGGGTCGGTATCGCCCCGGACCTGTTCCCTTGTTGCCCCCGTGTCGGCCCGGTCCTTTTGTTTCCTAGTTTTGTCCTGTCTTTGTCCAGTGCCTTGTCTCTGTTCCTTTTTGTCGCTCCCTGCCAGAGTCCGTGGTGACCCCACCCAATCAGTTTTGCTCCTGCTACCAACCCAGTCCACTCAGGCCACTCAGTTCAGAGGGTCTTCTGCCCGGAGGGGTTCCATGCCGCCCTACCCAGAGGGATTCCACACCGCTCTGCCCAGAGGGTACTCCGCCCAGGGGGTTTCCACGCCGCCCTGCCCAGAGGGATTCCACACCGCTCTGCCAAGAGGGTACTGGGCAAGACGAAAAAGAAAAAAAAGACAGGGGAAGGATAAAAAAAATAGGACGGTCATATGCTGGCACCCCATAGAGGTGCCAGCCTGGCCATAGCTAAAACCGGGTCTGCACTTGCCACCAGCCAAAGTGGCTAGTAAGTTGGTTTTTTTACCCGCCAAAATTGATTTTCACCCGCATTTGGCGGGTGTTAATTTAGAGCCCTGGATGTACTCTATTGCTATAAGATGAATTCAGGTTATTGGGGAAGTGAAGAAGGGGTAGGATTAAATAAGCTTATGCTTCATCCTACTCCTTTTCAGACATGTCATTGTGTATTATTATTGTTATTGTTGCATTCTGCACATGTTCGAAATAAAGCATTCAAATTAATATGTCACAGTTGATCTACAGCAGCGGTCCCCAATTAAGTAAGTAAGTAATTATCTTGTATTTATTATCCAAGTCTAAACAATCTTTTATTTAAAAAAATGACCAGATTCTCTGGATTACATTTCTGTCACTTGAATGCCAAAAATGTAACCCATATGTTAGCAGAATAAGTAAAAAACAGATGTCTTTGGAAAGTTTATTTTCGAAGAGGAAAAGGCCAATGAAGAGACAGAAGAAGAGCCTCCAACTTCAGAGAACAGGGAAGATTTTAACAGAATACCAGGAGTTGTACTTGAACTAGTGATTTATCACTACAGGTGATTCCCACAGACCAAGCCCACCCCACTCTGTATAATTTTCGGTGATCAATATTAACAATCTATGGCTGCAGGGAAGGTGGCGGCCCCAGCTCCGCCGGGCAGGGCTGGAGTTCCGTCCGCGGCTCTAGGGGCTCGGGTTTCCGCCACGGTCGCTGCGGCTCATGCGTGGGCTGGGCCCAGTGGTTGTGGTCCATCGCCAGTGGCCGTGGCTGCTGCTCCCTCCGGTCAGCCCGTCCCGATGCAAGGCACCCCCTGGGGCTATAATGCGAAACGCCAAGGTGTGTGAGCAACAGGTGGAGGGAATGCATGTGGGTGAAAACACTGAGGTGAGGAGAGAAGGTGATGGTGGAGGAAAGGTTGAAAAAAATGAAACAAAAAAAGGTGGTGAGGGGGGAGAGAAGAGTGGAATGGGAGAAGGAAAAAGATGGGTGGAGGAGATAGATGATGTGGGTGAAGGGACCAGCAGATTAGAGGGGGCAGGTGGGAGAGGGGGGTGAGTTAACTGGGAGTATAGGTGAGACAGGGGAGATATGTGAGACTGAGAGTGACTGAAGGTGTGTGTGACTCAGGTGAGGTAGAGGAGAGTGTGTGGGAGAGAGCGTAGGCAGAGTGTAGGCAGAGTCCTGCACGGTTCTGATTTTGACATACCGCAACCGCCCATCCCTGTCATGTTCAAACCCATATCCAACCCGTTTTCCAGGTGACTAGTCATGAACAGACTTGGTATGAAAGATAGGTTGTAAAAATTACAGAAACAGGTGTGAGGGAGAGAAAGAGAAGAAAGAAGGAACTCAGTGTACTGTACTTCCCCCAGCATTCCAAGTCCTAGGGCAGTCCAAACTGAACTGCGACTCATACACCACATAATTTTTTAACTAACCTGATCATAGGCTTTCTCGAACAGGAATGTTTTAAGCCTAATTTTAAATGTAGAGACTGTGTCGGCATCTTTAATATTAAAGGGAAGCTGATTCCATAAGACAGGGGCCTGATAACTAAAGGCTCTAGCTCCTACTGTACTTTTAGAAACCCTAGGAACTTTTAATAAACCTGCATTCTGAGAACGAAGGGTTCTATTGGGTTGGTACGGAACCAGATCATCTTTAAGATAAGAGGGGGCCAAACCATTAATGGCTTTATATGTAAGGAGGAGGATTCTAAATTCAATTCTAGACTCAACTGGTAGCCAATGAAGGGTTTGGAGCACAGGGGTGATGTGTTCTCTTCTATTTGATCCTGTTAATAATCTTGCTGCTGCATTTTGAACCAGTTGAAGCTTTTTAGGGAATATTTAGGACACGCTACAAGTAAGGAGTTACAATAATCTAATCGTGATGTAACAAATGCATGAATTAATTTTTCTGCAGTCGTTTTAGACAGAATATTCCTAATTTTGGCTATGTTGCGCAGGTGAAAGAAGACTGTTCTGCAAGTTTGGTTAATGTGCATTTTGAATGAAAGATATGGATCAAATAAAACTCCTAAATTTTTAACTGTGGCACTGGGTGTTACACTTAAGCTGTCCAGAGTAACTATCTGGTCAGTTAGGGAGTCTCTCGCATTTTTAGGACCAATTATAACGACTTCAGTTTTTTCAGGGTTCAATAAAAGATAATTGGCACTCATCCAAGTCTTTATGTCTTGGACACATGTACTTAGTTTACCTATTTGCCTGGTCTGATCAGGTTTAATCGATAAATATAGCTGTGTGTCATCCGCATAACAATGAAAATTAATACCATGATTTCTAATGATGTTACCTAAAGGGAGCATATATAGTGTAAACAAAATAGGCATAAGGACTGACCCTTGGGGCACGCCATAATTAACTCTGGAGGACTGCGATGATTGTTGATTGACGTGAACAAATTGGTAGCGATTAGATAAATAGGATTTAAACCAGCAGAGGGCTGCTCCTCTAATACCTGTGGTCAATACTGTGGTCAATGGTGTCAAAGGCTGCACTAAGGTCTAATAACACCAGGACCGATATTAATCCCATGTCAGCGGCTAATAATAAGTCATTAGTAACTTTAACTAATGCCGTTTTAGTGCTATGATGGGCACGAAAGCCAGACTGAAACTGTTCAAATAAACTATTATCCTGCAGGTATTGGCACAGCTGTTTAACTATTACTCGTTCTAAAACCTTTGACAGGAAGGGCAAATTGGATATAGGCCTATAATTGGCTAAAATGTCAGGATCTAGGGTAGGCTTTTTCAGAATTGGTTTAATAACAGCATATTTAAATGACTGCGGCACATATCCAGTAGTTAATGAAGTGTTAATTATATTTAGGACAGTGCTAATAATTAGGGGCTCTTTTAAAGAGTTTTGTTGTAATTGGATCTAAGAGGCAGGTGGCTGATTTGGAAGACATGATAATAGATATGAGATCAGTTTGGTCTACAGTGGTGAAATTATTTCGTGTTACAGAGGGATTTATTAAAGGGCCTAGGTTTGAAAGCGCTACTTTTTCTGATCTAATCAGGCCATCAATGATCAGAGATCATTGATGGCCTGATTTTACCTGGTTTTAATGAGAACATTGTTTTATCCGCATATGCAGATGATGTCATTGTTTTTATTAAAAACCAGACTGACATTGACATTTTAAAAGTTTTAACCAATTTGTTTAACCATCTGTCATCAGCGAAGGCAAACTGGTCGAAAAGCAAGACCCTAGCTTTTTGCAGATTGTGTGGCAGCCTCCCTGTTCTTCCCCGGCTCCCATGGAAAAGGGATGGCCTAAAGCAGGGGTTCTCAAACTTTTTTGGCCCAGGTCCCCCTTAGAGGGGTGAAATTTTTCCATGTCCCCCCTCATCCTCGCGATACTGAAAATGATTTAAAAAAAAAACACTTCAACAATGATTATTATGAAACAATGATAACCTTTTTTAATAGTGCTTTTGTGCAAACCAGCGAATTTTTCAGGTATAATATAAATGAGCACTTCAGAAACAAAAATTGTTAATAATTTTAAAATAATAAACACAACAAAAGACACAAAACCGTGTGTGTGTGCGTGTGTGTGTGTGTGTGTGTGTGACAGACAGACAGAGACTTAATGAGAGGAATGAGCTTGTCAAACTCAATATAACTATCAATGTACTTTCTCTTTTTAGGATTAGGGCGTTTGTTTTTGTCATTGTCATTTTCATTGTCATTTCTTTTACCACTTCTTGAGGAACTTGGCGGACACAAAAATCGATCCATGTTCGCTGCAGGGTGGCAAAAATTAGCCTGTGACTCGCTCTGTCTCAATTTAGTCAAGCTGGCGTCAAACAACGCTGTTACTTCCGCCCGCTCGCTACAAAATAAAACTTCCGCATTTCAAAATAAAACAGCAAAAAAAAACAAAAAAACAAAACCGTGAATAATTTCGTGTACCCCCTGCACATGCGCCACGTCCCCCTAGGGGTCCGCGGACCCCAGTTTGAGAACCGTGGGCCTAAAGTACCTGGGAGTATTCCTGGGGAAGAACAACAGAAAGAACTGGGAGGACGTCACCAAAAAAATAGAAAACAAATTGAATAAATGGAAATGGCTACTCCCTCAGATGTCATATCAAGGTAGAGAACTAGTGCTTAACAATTTAGTTGCGTCCCTCCTGTGGCACCGCCTCGCTACCATGGGCCCCCCCACAGGTTTGCGAGAAAAAATCCAAGCAATGCTTGTAGACTTTTTCTGGGGGGGGGTCGCCACAGGAGGTGTTGTTTTTTATCAAAATAGGAGGGGGGCCCGGGCCTTATCCACGTGGCCAGCAGAACAGCAGTTTTTAGATTACAGTTTTTACAAAAGTTTTTAACAGGGCCCGCAGATCTTGTGTGGTGAGAAGCAGGCAGCTGTATCTTCAGACGTGTGAGTAACTTGGGGGTGAACACAGCCCTGTTTTTAAAGGATTTCAAATTATTAAATTTTAACAGGGTTCGTCTTTTTTTATCAAAGTGTTTTAGGTCCTGGGCCCTTTTTTAAAAGCAGTCCAAGCAAAAGCTCTGACTCTCTGTTCTGGTTGTTAAAGGAGCCATTGGTGCATGGAGCATAACTGGACATCTCCGGCGGAGCCACGACTGGGCTGACGGCGCTGCTCCGCACCAGCACGCTGCTGCTTCGGCAGTTGGTGGTGACGTGGCGGGGTCGGAGCTGTCAGATGCCCAGGCTGTGAGTTCTCTGCTGGGGGTCCGGTCCACCAGGGTGTGCCAGAAAATTCTACAGCTGTGGAGGCAGAGACTCACGGGGAGAGAGAGGGGTCTCCTCATGGACTTCGCCAGAGTGACTGAACCTGACCGAGGAGACCCCTTCCCAGAACTGAACATTTATCCTGACCTTGGAGACCGTGGCGGACCTCTCCTCGAGAGTCTGAAGAACATCAACCTCCACACTACAGAAAAGAAAGAATTTACAATTTATGAATGAAGTATTTTGCAAATAAATTAATATTGTTTACCACAAATTCTGTTTTTTTTTTATCCTCCAACACAACACCAAATTGAATATTAACATAACTTAAGGGTGACAAAGACAAATTATTTTCCAAGAGCCATTGATAAAGAGCGATGTTACATGAGAAAAAAAAGTGTTCCTGAGTTTCAATGTTCTTTTTGCAAAATGTACTCCTCTACTCTTTTTGTCGCCATCCTGATTTATTCACAGACCAGTTTATAGAAACCGCCAACCTGCTCTCCTCCAGAGTCCGTCTCTCCTACACCGAGGGGTCTTCGCCCTCGATCAATTATTCTTTTCTCCACTAGTAATGCCTGTGGATGCAGTGATGACGTATTTTGACAGTTGAGTCACTTGTCGTACTCATAAACCAAAGTGTTGTCGTATTCAAACCAAAGAAAGGCTACCTGTAAAGTTTGAAGTCATCATTTTTCCATCCGTATTCTGGTGGATAAAATACACACAATATATTTAATGCACGACTGGACTGGTTTGACAATTCACAAATATTTATTTTATGCACAACTACAGACAAATACTCATGGGTATCCAATCTGTGGACACTAATATATTGACAGTTATCTTACACCATAATGAAATAAAACAATATCCGGTCACAAAAAGTAAACAGATAATTTACCTAATAAAAATAAAATAAAATAATTAAAAAAAAAACTACAGGTGAGTTTCGGAAAAATGGCCCCACTGTGGGAAGTACAGATGAATAGACCATAAAGTCAACTAATAATTAACTTCATAAAATACAATACAGTTTGTGTCCATTAGAAGACAGTGTAAATATATAATAAATAAAACAATAAACTAGACAAACTTAAATTCAAATAGTCATCGATGCACCACAGGAATGAATCTTACGCAGAGAAAAAGAAGAACATTGTCCAGGCATTGACACTAGAAGTGATTGTGTAGAACTCTGTTTATTCTTTTAAGTTGTCTGGTAAAAAAAAAAAAATACCCCCTTGACTTTTTCCACTGTAACACCATTTGTGACATTGGATTTGTCTTTTGTAGTTTTCTTTCCTTTTTTTCACAAATTGCCATTGTACATTGTATGAGATTGTACTTTGATTTTTCTTCTATAATTAAAATAAAAACAAGATAACTGCCAGTATATTAGTGTCCACAGATTTCATAGCCCTGAGTATTTGTCTGTAGTTGTGCATAAAATAAATATTTGTGAATTGTCAAACCAGTCCAGCCAAATAATCCAAGACTACTAATTTTTCATTTATTTTACTTCTATCTGACATAATTGCAATTTTTAAAAAATTAAAAAGATCGGTACATGAAACTTACCACCATCGAAAAGATAATCTTCCCTCGGAAAAACTTTCTTGTTCTGCTTCACCGTTGGCGGGCTGCTTCTTCCCAGAATACACTTGTCTTTGATGTGGGCGGGGCTGGACATCATAGACATATATATACATAGACGCCTCATTGACTATGGTCGTCCACTGGAGCAGGGGACCTGCAGGGCGGCCATCTTGGATCAGGGCCACTCGCTCCTGCAGTTCATTACTTCCACAGAGGAATGATGTGTTTATACAATTTAAGTTGTCATAAATTGCTCAATTCTCAAGCAATATTGATATGCTTGAGAAGAAATGTAAAGAGTATAATGTACAGATATTTCTATAAATGTAAAGAGTATAAAGTACAGATATTTCTATAAATGTAAAGAGTATAAAGTACAGATATTTATATAAATGTAAAGAGTATAAAGTACAGATATTTATATAAATGTAAAGAGTATAAAGTCGCCCAATGACCGAGACGTTGGCAGTTCACGTCCCGGCTCTGTCTGTCCACATGTCGAAGTGTCCTTGGGTAAGACACTGAACCCTGACTTAGTCTCCCAGTAGGACTGACAGAACCTTAGAAACCTACTGATGGGTGAATGTGAGGCTAATGTAAAGCGCTTTGAGCACCATGAAGGTGGAAAAGAACGATATAAGTGCAGAACATTTGATGTCCCCAGCAGGTCTCTGAGGTCCTCTGATCAGGACCTGCTCGTGATTCCTCGTTCCAGGCTTAAAAACCAAAGGAGACTCCGCCATTGAAGTTGTGGCACCCACTCTGTGGAACTGTCTACCACTACATTTAAGATCTGTGGACACTGTGGACACTTTTAAAAAGCAGCTAAAGACACATCTGTTTAAACTGAACTGTTGTTGTTATCATTGTTGGTCTGTGTCTGTTTTTATGTTGTTTCCTGCTTTTACTGGGTGTTTTATGCCTTGTTGTTTTATATGTTTTTACTTTTATTCCTTTTGTAAAGCATTTTGTTACTTTTATGTTCTTGAAATGGGCTATATAAATAATGATGATTATTATTATCATTATTCTCACTCGCTCTCACTCGTCATCTGAACCCACTTATCCTCACTAGGGTCACAGGGGTCACTGGGGGCCTAATCCAGCTACAGTGGGTGAAGGCGGGGTACACCCTGTATGAGTCTCCAGTTTATCTCCGGGCTGAACATATATGAACAAACAATCACTGTCACATTCACACCTATGGACATTTTAGATTAACCAGTTAACCTATCAGTGCATGTGTTTGGATGGTGGGAGGAAACTGGAGAACCTGGAGAAAACCCACACAGACATGAGGAGAACATGTAAACTCCACACAGAAAGGTCTGGTGTGGGTATTATTATTATTATTATTTTTAGCCAACTGCATAGGCTACACACTGCACCATGAAAGCCCCAGACGTTTAGCCCAGAAGTGTTGTTAATCATGTTAACATTAACGTGTTGTCTCCAGATTCACCATTATTAAAACTGTTAGTTACTGTTCTGGCATCACACACCCGCACACATAAGCCTACACACTAGGCTGCATTGGCCCAGACATGAGCAAGATTTGTTTGGCATGGGCAGTGTTCTACATGGCTGTGCCAGGAGGGATTATCTGGTGGTGTTGTTATTGGGTAAATGAAATAATGACTGACAGGGAGCTCCCACCCATCCTAAGCCTGTGCACCCATCCCCCTCACATGTGCAATGTACAGAACGGGCAATATCTGGTGTGGGCATTATTTGGTAGTACAGGCAATTAATATTCAAACTTAATTTCTCTCCTCACAGTACTCTGATTTGGAATAATAGATATATTTTAATAAATAAGAAGTGTTTTTACTTTAAAGAATGGTCAGACCAGGGTATCTGGTCTATCCTACATTTATTGGATAACAGAGGGAATATGTTAGAATTCACTGAATTTAGGAACAAGTACAACTTAAACTGCAGCACTGAATTATTTAATAATGTGGTTAAAGCAATACCTCAGACTCTTATGGCTACAATCAAAGGATATTTAGTTTATGAATCACCCTTTATTCATTCAAGACGGTCTTTTTTCAACTGATAAACGTAGCAAAAATACATTTTTAAGGTCATTACTTTCCAAAAGATGTTTCCCATCACCCTTAAAAAGAAGATACATATAATGGACAGATACTGTTAATAGGCTTAGATGTAATTATCTGAAATGTTCTATTCACTGAAAGCTAAAGAAGTGCACTTCAGGACAATGAACGATATTTATCCTGTAAAGAAATATTGTGCCTAAGATTTAATGTAGATGTAAATGAATGTATATTTTGTAAAAATAACATGGAAACTCCGGAACACATTTATTTTCTCATGTAATATCACTGATAGATTCTGGAAAACTCTTGGAAAATAATTTGTCTTTGTCTCCTCTATGTTATGATAATATTCAATTTGTCTTGGAGGATAAAAAAACAGAATTTCGTGTAAACAATATCATACTTGCAAAAATTTTATTTATAAATGTAAATTCATGTTTGTCACACCTCATGTACATGTTTTGTTGAAGGAACTTGTTATCTTTTTGGACTCTTTAGAAAAATATTATTTATTTATTTATTATTACTTTATGTATGTATTTACTTATTTTAACCATTCATTTTGTTGATTGTCTTAGTTTTCTGGTTTTCTAGATGTTTGTTTATGGTACAGAAATCAAAGAAAAAAACATTTGGCAGTTCACCTGAGGGGTGGAAGGCAAAGTGAACAGAGGATGGCTGCAAACAGTGGAGGACAAGACTGTGCAAATCGTAGGCGGAATCCGGGAAGGTTCCCCAAACTCTGCTTCTGATTGGCTGAGCTGTTTCAGAGACATACTCGGACAATTGGAATATCCTGAAAAGGTGCGTGCATTTCTGTACGGTGGAATGTACATATTATATAGACAAATAGTATGCAAATCAATATATTGCAAGATTTCATTTGTTTTGATTTTGCTGATTAGGATGTACAGCTTCAGAAAACTCACTTTCAAGCAAAACTAGTTTTAATAAGATGTAAATCATAATCAGCAAAATTACAACAAATAAATGTTTGATATATCTTACTTTGCATGTCATGAGTCTATAAATGTATTGGTTTCACCTTTTATGTTGAGTTACCTGAATAAAAAACTTTTACACGATATTCTTAATTTTCTCAGTAGTACCTGAACGTAATCTAGTTTAATCTAGTATGGATTTAAACGACGCAGCGAAGGTGAACTCATTCCACTGTGGCTGTCGTTGGCTGTTAAGAATGAATTTTTCGAATCAAGAAAGTAGGCAGGGAAGCTAGTTTGACTGACAGGCTTCCTGTCCAATCCTAGCGTTTAAGGCGGGACTTTTCCCGGATTCCGCCTATGATTTGCACAGTCGCGTGGAGGACGCGGAAGTGGAGGCGTGGTTGGTGGACAACTGTGGATGGACTGTAGTTAGGTAGTGACGAACTAGGAAATGAGGAAATGGGAGAGTTAGATGGGAGTGGAAATCGGGCATTTTGATTTCTTTGCATGAATTAGGGCTTAAATATAAACGGAAAAACTGTACGGTACATAATTATGGTGATGAGGGGAACAAAAGAGGAGAGGAGAAAGTTTTGGTGAAAGTGTTAAAAGAAGGAACTAACTTTGATGGATGGAGCCCAGCTTTACTAACAGCTGCATTACAGGACGGGGTTGGTGAGGTAAGTGCTAAAAAGATTAGAAGTAGGTTGTTAATTATATGTAAGGATGAGTTAAACAAATTAAATAGCTTTAAAATCAAACGTACAGTGACATCAGACAGGATACTGTTGGGGGGGGGGGCTGTTCTCAGGTATACCACTATACAGAGAATCAAACAGGGGTCACGAGCCCTTTTCAAAACGACATCACTAGAGAAAAGGCGCGTTACTTTCTGACCTTTAAAGACGCAAAAGTGGGCAGTCAAATATACGGTCCGCGAACCAAAACCGGTCCGTCACCGGGTCCAATCCGGTCCAATGACACGTGTTTGTGAAACAGAAACTATAGAGAATGTTAACAGTAAAGAGAGTCATAATCCTTTTAGTTCAGTTTCCACCTGCAGACCAGTATGATGTGAAGTGGATCAGAGCAGTAAAAGAAGAACTGAACTAGAATGAGTCTGACTTCCCCAGGTTAAACAAACTCCACTCCTGTTAACATTTACACTTGGTAATATTAAAACACTAACGTTCTTTTCACAATAAAACAGTTTAAACTAGAAAAGCACTCTGAGAGCGCAGACCTCCGCCAAGATATAGACCCACCACCAAAATCTAACCATTACCAACCTACCCTGAAAATATCATCAAAATCTGTCCAAGTTTTCGAGTTATCTTGAACACAGACAGACAAACAGATAACTGCTGGCAAAAACATGACCTCCTTGGCAGAGGTAACAAACATCTGTATGGAAGGAAGATGTGAGAATTTGAAAAAAAGCCACAAATACTTTTCTACATGAGATAAAATGAACTGTAAAAACTGCAAGAAGAGTTGACTTTTCAGTAAAATAAATCATGCATTTATTTTAATTACTGATCACATAAATATTAATGAAAACAGTAAATCAAAATGTGGTCACATCAGAACAGGAAACTGAAGGGAAATATTTTTACACAGTGTTAGAATTATCATTCCAGCTTGGAGGGGGGACTTTTTTCTACAGCGGCTGTGCATGATTCAATTCAATTTTATTTATATAGCCCTAAATCACAACAAAGTCGTCTCACAGGGCTTTATAAAAACACAATCAACTACAGAGATATATGAAAAGTCCCAATGATGTCTAACAGTCTAGGGAAATTAGGCTATGCTAAACACCTATACTGTACATGTGACTAAAAAGTAAACTCATTGCTAACATGTATAGAAATCAACAAACCAACAAAGTACATTGCCTCTGTATTCATGACGCAACATTTGCATATCCAGCAGACAGTCCACTAACCAAACTGTGCAACATATACTATCGACCGTAGCATAAGCCACTGGGAGCCAAGCATGGCTAAGTACAGACTTAAAATCTTCTTGTATTTAGTGTAGACCTTGCATGCTATGAACCAATTGCGTGTAAAATGATATGCACAAGGAAGACACTCAAATGCTGCTGCGTACACGCCAACCAACACATCTGTGTGTGCATCAGCTGTTATTGTCTATTGCTAATAAGATAGCTAGGCTAAACAGAATATTAGCAGACCAAAATGCATGGTGCAGTATAGACAGAACGGAGCTGTGTTATGACAGGACTTTTACATTTTTACCTGTTAGTTGGTTCTTCTTTCAGCAGAGAATGTGTGAATTTCTCTCGGGTAGGGTGAAACCATTTCGGAATTCCAAAGGGAATTGACTGCGTTTTTCAAAGTATGTAATAATGAATTATAAATTAAATTTATTTACTCTTAATTCACAGAGAGGAATAGTAGATGAGGACACATTCTTCAAGGATGTAAATTTAACAACCCCCCCCCCCCTCCAAGTATCATTTTCGTCCCATTTGGGAGGTACCAAGTCACAATCGGGGGGTAAAACCCTGCTTTGTCAGTCAAATCTATCAAATTGAACATAAAACAATAATTTCTATACACAGTTTTTTGTGTATTGGGTTGTATATAGTATATAGCAGAGAAAGTTTGTACAAGGAGAATGAGAAAGGACTAGGAGCTTAAGGGAAGAGCTTACAGGAACTTCAGCGGAGGATTTCTAATTAAGAGGAGTGGGCAAACACCAGGACAAGGGTCACAAACTGTGAGCAAAGATCTTAATGTTTATCCATGTTGACACACTTTTTTATTATGCTACTCTTACAATACTGTCATCAAGCTAAAGTCATAAACACCTGACATGAGGAAGCTGAAACACCTGTGGTAGAACTAGTGGAAAAGCTCTTAAAGTCACTCACTGGTTCGGGGGGGGGGGGGGGTCCTTTGACTAAGTTGCTTTCCCCCTTTCACATTAGAGGTGAAGATGGGGTAATCTCAAATACCCCACCATATCCCACTCTTTTTGTTTGTTCACAACATGTTTAAGTTTAAATGTTACTTTTTCTTTGAGGCTAGCAGCAGCTAATTTGTTTTGATTTAGCTACATAATTATGCAAAACTTAAAATTATGTCATTGAATGTCAATGGACTGGGTAATCCTGTAAAATGAGCAAGGGTGATGAGGAAGTTAAGAAAGCAGGACATGCACATTATTATGTTGCAAGAAACTCATTTGGGAAAGGAAGAGCATGAAAAACTCAATAAATTTGGTTATAATATTTTTTATTTATTGCTCTTATTCACAAAGTCATAGGAGAGATGTTGTAATAATGGTATCTAAAAAAATTAAATTTGAAATGATCAAAGAAGTAAAGAATAAAGAAGGTTGATTCCTTATAATGAAGGGCAAAGTTGAAAATAATCTGATGACATTAGTTAACATTTATGCACCTCCTGAAAGTGAAGTGTCTTTTTATAAAGCATTTCTGGATTTATTAGTGGTAGAAACAGCAGGGGTCTGTGTCTGTGGTGGGGATTGGAACAGGGCTCTACACTAACTTTTTTTTCCAGGAGCACACGTGCCCCTAAGTTAAAAAATTTAGGAGCACACAAAAAACAATAGGGGCACAAGTAGGTTTTAGTTTTAAATGTTTATTTATTTACAGTGCAGTACTTGCGCACAGATACCGACATTCTTGAATGACTGCTGTCATTTGTGTTAATTTAGAGCAGACCATAACATAACTTTGTATTATGGGATGCTTTGTCCTTTGATACATTTTAGAACGTTGTATTGGCTGCTTTGTTATTAGATCCATTTTAGAATGATTAACCCTTTAACTCCTGAGACTGAGACACAGTAAAAAATAAAATAAGATAAAATAAGCAACACAATGAACAAAAAACAGTCAAAGTGATCATATAGCACGCGTTATGTAACGTTCTAGCACGCGTTATGGAACGCGTGCTAGAACGCGTGCCATTGCGTGCACCAGAACGCGTTCTGTAACGCGTGATATAACAAAGACAACGCGTGGCTATGTGAACACTTTGGCTTGCCATAATTAGCTCCTCAGGTCTGTGTGCCTGTCTTATTGTGTGTTGCAAGAAGCACTCGCACATGTGCGACTGTTTTGTTTTCCTCGTTCGCACGCTGAAATATTTGCTCGCAAATGCGAGTGAAATGGGCGCACTGTAGAGCCCTGGATTGGAATGCAGTTTAAAATTAGATACAAGTAAAAACAGAAGTAAAACGAATCTTACAAATTTACTTAACACAACTTTTGGTAAAATTGGTATGGTTGATGTGTGGAGACATCTGCACCCCAATGTGAACGATTATACATATTATTCTGAGCCTCATTTGGTGCATTGAAGAATAGATTATTTTGTATTTAGACAAGAAGACCTTTACAGAATAAATGAGTGTCAAATTGGGGTCACAGATATTTCAGATCGCAAGGCGATTTAAAAAAAAACATAATTTAAAAATTTTAATAGATGGGAATGATAGTGGGGAGGTCGACCCATCTATTTGATGATGACGGAGAGATTGGGAGAGAAACAAAGAGAAACAACCATAGAAGAAAAACAACAATGTGTGCAATTTCCTTTTATCAAAGATGAGTGAATAATGTGAGAAAACGTCAGCAATCTTTAAATTATTTTTACAGAAGCGACAACAGTCGTTCAGCTCCATAATCCACCATTTTGTTTAGTCATTCCTGACTTTCTCTGGACTCCTCCGTGAACTTCCTGGCGCTCTAACTACATCATCCTAAAGATTACACTGATTGGTTGTAGTAGCGCCCTATTGCATACAGAGGGATTTGAAAGACAACTTTTTAGCCCCGCCTCCCCTGACTATGAAGCACCACTAGACCCATACATGGAATGAATAGGGATAGCGCTGCTAGTCTAGTAGTCCGTGCATTCTGAGTAGTTTTCTAGTTTTTATTCTTGGCAGAGCAGACTTATGACAAAGATGTCAGTCTATATTTGATTGATTGATGTAAAAATAATTTGTAAAATTGTTTAAAATGTAAGCGATACCTGTCTTTAATGAGTCCAACTACAAACAAGCTATGGAATCACAACAATAATTAGAGCTTGCTCTGTGAGTAGCATCCAGCAGTAGCAGAGTCGCATCCAGCTAGGTTTTGTGCAGTCGCTTGTTTAGGAAACGTGGGAAAAAACGAGGCTTTATTTCCACAGAGAGCACATGAACCAGTTTGCTCTGCCATTTTTTTCCAGTTTATATCCAGCTACTGTGCTGCCATCTTCTCTTGTAGATGCTAATGCTACTTCAGATTAGCTGAAGTAGGGGGGGCGGGCTTAACCCCACGTGGGTGACGCCAATGTCGCTGTGACGTGTACTGGACAGGCTAGTTGTTCCTTTCTCTGTTGTTTTCTATGAATGGTAAATCCAGCCAGTGGAGGGGACACACCACACAGAATGTGTTGGGAAGTCAGGGTGACCCATCAGATTCCAAAAGGAATGACACCTTAATATGTTGGAAAAAATTTTTTTTACTGTTTAAAAGGAATTCATTAATTTTAATTTCAACATTTGGGTAATCAATTAAGAATATATCATTTAACTTACTGGTACCAAGCAGCACTTTGAATTATTTGCCGTTTCTATTGTTATAAATTTTTTTGGTTTAATGAATACCGTGCTGAGGAAGAAAATAGTTTTGCATTTTGTTTCCACACTGTACGGAAAATTAACCGAACCGTGACTTCAAAAGTGAGGTGCATACCGAACCATGACTTTTGTGTACTGTTACACCCCTACTGATGATAAAATATTTTGAATCACCAATGTGGATGCGTCTGCCTCAAAGCACAACAACGTCCCATTTGGACTGAGGACTAACATGTGCAGAGTGAATTAGGTGAATCCAAATTTGTTCCTGAGTGGATTAATTGCAATTGTTACGATTGACTAGGGGTGGGTTTGTAATAGTTTTGTCCAAAGTCCCTGTGGCACTCCTTTGGAGGAAGTGGATCAGGTTTAGGTCTTAATTGTGACAGAGGTGGAAGGTTTTAAAAAACCAAGTGACTCATGTAGAGATGGAGACGTTATTACAATGAAAATATTCCAGTCAGTTTTTAAAAATAAATGTTCTGATTAATATTAAATGTTTTTTTGTTCCAGGTTAAAAGTCGAGTTTTGGACATTGAAGAACCAGAAGGTATTTGTGTATTTAAGAATCAAAAATAACGTAACAGGACGTGATAAAGTTATGATCAATGTAGTTGTTGGAGCAGTTTAACCTGAACTAAAATGTGTATTTGTGTGTTTTCTTAGGGTCATCATGTCAGCCTTAGACATTCTGAGACGTAAAAGAAGAGAGATTGTGTGGATTCTGTCAGCAGACCCCCACCTCCTCCTCCAAAAACTTTATGAAAAACTTGTCCTAACAGACCGTGAATACCGTCGACTTCAGCTCAATAAAATCAGAGAAGAGTTGGTCGTCGAGGTCTTGGACTTGATCCAAGCTAAAGGACAAACCACGTGCTGTGGTTTCCTGGAACTCTTGCAGAGTGATGAAGACCTTAAAGCTGCTTTTCCACTTTTACAGGACACAGTCCCAGGTATAAATAAATATACAATTTAAACACAGTAGCTGTGTTTCCATTACAGTTTTTTGCAAAATAACAGAGATATTCCTAAATTTTCAACAAAGTATAGTTGTGCTTTGAACGTGTTTCCATTGATGGTTGTTCTAGGCAGGGGGGGTCGTAACTCTTGTGAAATATCAACCTGTGAGATTTCACTGCTGTCCTCTTTGGAGCTTCAGCTTGGCCATCACCCTGATAGTGTTAGTGTGAATGATTCGACTAATTCTCTCATCAGTAAAAGACCCTGGCGAAATCTTTAAAGGCACTAACATGTCATACAAACCAGCTGTCTCACATTATAAGGGTGTGTACATGTGGTCCCTACATTGCCATGTCGAAATATTAAGTGTAAATATGCTCAGCACTTAACAACAACAAATTATATTTATGTAGTGCTTTTGACACAGTGCTTGCACTTGGTACTTTACAGAACAGAGAATATATTTCTCTATTAAAAAAATAAACTTAAATATTCAAAAACTAACAGATAATAAAATTAAACCTTCACTGTGCCTAGTGTAGAAATCACCCTAATCACCACTCCAAGATGGCGGCCGTAGTTCTCGCGTCCCAGCAGCCAATGCTGGGTCAAGGTTGCTATGCCCACCATTGGCTGCTTAACAAACAATGCTATGGTTGTTATGGTTACAGCGACTGTGGCTGCCATTTTCACTCCGAGAGAAGTGAAAATGTGACCATGGACGTCACATCCTGTGACATATATTTGTAGCCATTCCATTGCAATTTTGCGATATATTAGAATATTGAAACATCTGAAAAACCACCAAATGAAAGCGTGAAAACCTTTTATTGATATTTGTGGGGTTTTTTTAATTCAGGTATTTCCATTACTAGTTTTTTTATAGTGTTTTTTACATTTTGTGAATTTTCAAAGGTAAAGTAAACGCAGCTCCTTAGACCTACTGTGTGTTTCACGTGACAGGAAATGACAGATGTAAACTGAACAGGTTTAATTGTGTTTTTCTCTTGAATTCCTTAGATTATGTGGAACTGAAGACACTAGAAGAGGTGATTATGAGCTGCACACACACTGTGACACAACTGTACTCAGTTTGGATAGAAGACACATTATTACCCCGGAGGGCAGAGGGCTCTGTTTGTTACTTGACCAAATTAAAATTAGTCAAGTACAGTATGTTGATCAGTATGTTTGTGTGTTTGTTTGCACTCTAGCAACCACATTTCTAGGGCGGCTGTGGCTCAGTTTTGGAGTGGGTTGTCCAATGACTGAAGGGTTGGCGGTTCAGCTCTGGCTGTCCACATGTCGAAGTGTCCTTGGGCAAGACACTGAACCCTGACTTAGTCTCCCAGTAGGACTGACAGAACCTTAGAAACCTACTGGTGTATGAGTGTGTGTGAATGGGTGAATGTGAGGCTAATGTAAAGCGCTTTGAGCACCATGAAGGTGGAAAAGCGCTACATACTGTATGTGCAGAACATTTTCCATTTCTGTAGCAAATTGGCTGTAATCTTATGAGAAGTTTTGTCTGTCACCTGCAGTATGGGATCTATTTTTGTGGATCTAGGCTAAAGGTCAAGGTCAATAAAAACATTAAAAAGTGTCCAGTACTTTAACGGTTTTACTGCGATTGATTTCAAATTTCTTGGGTACATATATATTTGATATAGGGTTCATTACGCTGAATATTAACCTTCAAGACTTGACCTTCATGGTCAGTGCCCAAGGTCAAATTTCACCAAATATGGACCATTTTTGTTTACTTTTGCACCATATCGAGTAGTACCTCATATTAAGCTAATAAAAAGTATTTTCAGGATCCATGCTGAATTTATCGATATGACATCATCATCTTTTATCAATACTTTAGTATCATTTAAGTTAGCTAATGTTATAAAAACGGTCATTTTTTCATGGTGGTAATGTTGTTGTTTTATCAAGATAGCAGCCTATATAACATGCTTGTGTCGATAATGGTATAAGATGACCAGGCTAATGTCATCTCCCGTAGCTGCAGAGTTATTTAACGTAAGTTATAGCTGGTGTTTACCTTTCATTGAGCTGTGGTATGCAGTGACAGCTGAATATGGTTGTGTTATTTATACAGATTATTTGTTTTATAGCTCTAACTGAATTTACAGATGGTCCACAGCAATTTAAAAAACGTGGACCTGATGGACCAGTCAATGATAGCTGTGTTTGTGGCGTATGATTAAACAGGCAGAGTTAACAGTGCAAATATTAAAAAAAATACTAAAGTTGTGTTTCATCTCAGGGACTAAAGAGACAACATGGGCCCTGATTAATTTCAAGACGAACATTTAAGGGGTGCCCCATTTCTAAGTCAGAAATAGCCCTTAACACTTAGTTTTGAGGGCTACTGATTGAGGGATGAGTTTGAGGGTTAAGGGAGGAATTGGAATTGGCCCCTAATATCACAAGTTTATTTTATTTAACTGATAATAAATGGAACCAAAATAACAAAACAAATATATATTAAATCACAAAAAAACATAATACATACGCGTAGGCACAATAAAAAAAACTGTTGGCTTCCAACTCAAAATCAACAAAAGCTGTGTTTTGGTTGTAGCAGGTTAAAAAGCCTGGGCTGACCCCATGTCACCTGAGCCAAACCACATATACCGTCCCAGTGGCATGGAGCAAACTTACTTCTCTGTGTGAATATGATTCATACAGAGAAGCTTCTACACTAATGTGGAGCCTGTGACAAGATTTGGTCTGAAACAAAGGATCTTCATCAGAACAAACAGGTTTCATCACATCCTGTTCAGTGAATGTTTCATTGAATTTCATGTTTGACTTTCAGTGAATATAAATCAGCTGCATTTTTCAGTTTCACTGTGTAAAACATGAAAGTTTTTATCACTGATACAAAGACTGAAACTGTTGTGTTTTATTAGAGACACAAGATGAACCTCCTCAGTGTTCTGGATGAACTGACACATGAAGAATTTGAGATGTTCAAGAAGAGACTTTATCACGACCATAAGTACAGATGGTTTCGGCTGAAGAAGGCAAAAAGGACAGATGTAGTTGATCTGATGATGGAACCGTATGGTGAATTTAAAGCCATGATGGAGACCAAGAGGGTTTTGGAGTGGATGGACAGGTCTGATCTGGTCCAGAAGCTGACACAGATCTACTCAGAAGCAGCAGGTCAGTCCCAGACACAGAAAATAAAAAAAAAGGTAAATGGACTGTACTTTATATAGTGCATTTTGTACACCACTTGGTGCCCAAAGCGCTTTACAATTCTTCACATTCACCCATTCACACACACTCATACATCAGTAGACAGCTGCTGCCAATACACCAGCACTGCCTGACCCTACTGGGAGCAACTTAGGGTTCAGTGTCTTGCCCAAGGACGCTTCGACATTTGGGCAGCCACAGCCGGGACGCAAACCGCCAACCCTTCGATCATTGGGTCGAAGGGTTGGTGGTTGAAAATGATGGAATTTACAACATAAAATTAGTTTTCTGTGTTTTCTCTTCAGTTCTGGGGGATCGTGTTTAAGTTTTTTGTGTTTATTTTTCCATCATTTAGGACAAACATAACAACTCTTTGAAAACAGCCTGAATAAACTCTGAATGTGACATTCTTCTGCTTTTATAGCATCATATTCAAATGTAAAAGAGTGACGCAGCAGAGATGAGATAATGAGATCGGGGCGAAGTCCTGCAGGACTAGATCAGCATGAGAACATCAATATCTAACCAAATATGAGTCTGTGTAGTTCTCGACTCACAAAAAGGTTTAAAGCTCCTCATTCATAAGGAACTAGTTTATAGAAACTGAAAAAAAAATCAGTCTCATATAGTAACGATCAGGGTGGGGGTGTGCGCGGGGCATGCGCGGAACAATAGCCTAGGCATGCAAGCCCCGAAAATTCAAGTCTAAACCCCAGCCCATAGGATACTTTCTGTTAAGGCTACTTTCTGTCCGTAAGCTATCTGAATAACAATAAGGTTTCTGTGGTTTGCACGGACACGGGCCCATTACATTTCTTGCTGTGCATACATCAATTTACTTTTGGTTTTGCGACCATGGAAGCGCTTCTAGTGAAGGAAGGCACGGATGTGTCAGACATAGACAAAACGGTAAAGAATAAATGGAGATGGGCTTGGATGAATGAGATGGGTGACAATGGCAAGCCATTTAGTTCATGGTGCAAGAAGATGAAAGTGGCAGGTGTGTGCTTTTGTGTGGTTTGCCATCCGGGAGCAATGGTAAAAAGGTGCTAGCGCGCCACCAATCGGAAGCTCGTCACAAGGCTAGTGTGAGATCGCTGCAGCATACATCTTCATTGCCTGGTGCAACAATCACCACAACCGAGGTACTTTCCTCCATGGCTGATCGTGTGTATGCACTAGGGCTGTCAACTTTCCTCTTCAATCCCATTCGAATTTCATTCCTTTTTTTAAAAAAAATTCGAATAATATTCAAATTTTTATGTTAAAATATAGCCTATTTATGCATTACTATAGGTTTACATGTAGGGCATGGGGTTATTATACTTTTGGCCAGTAGAGGGCGATGCACTCTGCGACGTGTTCAGCTGTGTGGGTTTCCTGGACTTCGGCTGTTTTAAGAATGATGTCCTTTAGTTCCCAATCATCGTTTATGAAATGTGCGGTGACTGTCACATATGCCTCGGTGGCTATCGAGGTCCATCCATCTGTTGTCAGGGAAATGTTTTCTCCGCTTTGCATTTTTTAAATGTTGTCCTTAGTTGCATTGTAAAGTTTCACAACCCTATCACTTATGGTTACGCGAGAGGGAACCTCGTACCTGGGTTCTAACTCCCGAAATCTTTAAACCCAGACCCCTGTGATATATTGATCGGTCTCATGTCTTTACAAATAAATTGTGTCAGTGTGTCTGTTATCTTTCTTTGACGTTCCGCCGATAAGCCCCGTGAAGAGGAGGCAGGCATGAACGAGGTGATGCGCGCCTGCTTGGGCTGAGGTTCAGCAGGCCTAGCGCTATCCGAAGTTAGCTCCGCCTCGGCTAACTTGCCAGGGTGTACGGTTAACAGGTGTGCCCGCATGTTGCTGGTTGTAGTGTGATACTTCAATCGAGTCTGGCACAGCTTGCATATTACCGTGTCCTTGCTTGTTATTTTTCCCTTTTCTGAGGGAAAGCCAAAGTATTTCCATACCACACTTCTGTTGTGCTCAGGAGTGGTATTCTCCTCGCTCGCCATGATCAAATTCTGATAATTGTTACCTAGGCAACGCTATGATAATGTTCAAGCATTGAAGTACGGTAACTCGATAACTCAACGTGAGATTTGGATTCAGTCAGACTCAGACTCATGTGACAAAAACGAATAGAAGAACGGCAAAAATTACGTCATTACGTTGTCTTGAGGGAAAAAAAAACATTCGACTAGTAATTCCTGCGTTCGAATTCTATTGTTTTTTTTTATATTCGACTAGTGAAATTCGTTCCAACAGCCCTAGTATGCACAAGTGTGGATATTAGGGTTGTCAAAAAAAATCGATTTTAGATACTAAATCGATATTGACCCCTGGTATCTAATTAGATACTAAGTTGCTGGAAAATAGATTTTTGTTTTTATGGCGCATCGCCGCTTTTTTGTAGCGGGTAACATTAAGAAATCTAAACAGGCATCAACGCAGTCAGCTCTGGCACAGCCGTAATGCCGGCGTGTAAGTTAAAGTCTCTTTTTTTCTCCAGCTGCCTCTGACAGCACACGGGATGACGCCAGTGCGACCACAAACCTATGCACTATTTCTATAGGTCTGTGATTGCGACCATCCGATGCAACTTTGCTTCGATATAGTCGAACGTCTATGCGCGCGGGCGGCAGCCTGTGGCAAGCCAAAGTGTTCACATAGCCACGCGTTGTCTTTATTATATCACGCGTTACAGAACGCGTTACAGAACGCGTGCCATTGTGCGCGCACCAGAGCGCGTCCTGTAACGCGTGATAGCGCGCCAGTGCGCGTGCTAGAACGCGTTCTGTAACGCGTGATATAATGAAGACAACGCGTGGCTATGTGAACACTTTGGCTTGCCATAGTCCCGCAAGGGGTCCGCGGTGGTCTCCGTGGTGGTCACATGATGCAATACGCTGCCGCCCGCGCACATAATGCTCGACCATAAAGAGGCTTGCAGTTAGCACTGCAGAAGGGCTTGAGCAAAAAGATAGGCCTACCTTAACTTGCCAAGAGATAGGCATGCATTTATTCGGCACCCGCACTCACTACCTTTTTTTAGCAGTCCATGGAGGAAATTTTAAAAGGAATCCCTCATATATCCAGTATCGAAATTAGTATCGAGTATTATCCTTAGTATCGGTATCGAGTTGAAAATTTTTGTATCGTGACAACCCTAGTGGATATGCTCATTTATAGCGGAGAATGACCGGCCCTTGACCATTTCTCAACCCCTTGTGAATCTTGCTAAAGTACTTGCAGAAGACCAGTGCGCCCTCTCCAGGCTGTCCCTATCAAATTCACATGCTTCATACATTTGCACGCATGTTATTGCAGCTCAGTGTAAGAAACAGTTGTCAGAGAAGCTTCAGAAGAAAATGTTTTCATTGAATGCTGATGAAGCAACTGATGTAAACAACGACAGAATCCTAAATGTCCTGATTCGGATGAGGAAATGGAGAAAGTGGTTACCCAGCATCTTGGGTCAAAAATGCTTAATATTGCAGATGCGTCTGCAATCACTAATTCAATGGAAGACATCCTCCAGTCTTACAGCCTGAACTGGAATCAGGTGGTGTCTTGTCCTGCTGGACAACTGCAGCGTAATGAGAGGGAAGAGATCAGGGGTGGAAACCCAGATTCGGAAGCAAAATCCTTTCTTACTTGATTTTAGTGGAGATACTGTGCATATGGTTTCCAATGCTGCCAAGGCACTTTTAAGCCCTTTCAAAGAGTTTGTGGAAGATTTTTGCTCAGACGTGTATTATGACATCGAGAAATTTCCTAAGCAAAAGAAAATTTTTGCTGAGTTTCAATCACTCTTGCACATGGACAGGAAAACTCTTATACGCCCCATAACTAGTAGGTTCCTCCAGATGTTGGACGTGTGCAACAGAGTGTGGGAGCTTCTTGATCCTATGATTGTGCACTACTTTGGCTTCTTGTCACCCAAAGACCAGCACAAATACAGGTGAGATAAAATAAAACATGTTTTTTTCATATCAGTTTTGTGAATTTAAATAATGTTGGGGGAGAGGGACTTTGAATGAAGATGCAATGTAATTTTTGAGGACATAATTCTTTTAATCTTATGATTATATATACAGATGGCTGCTGAATCAGGTACTGCAAAAGCATGGGGTAACGGCCAATGAAAAGGCAAGAGTAAATGCCCTGCAGCATCAACTGGAAAAATCCACAAAGGACCAAACAGATGCAAACAGCAACAGGAAGACAAGAATATCAGTGCTTTTCACAGAGTTCAACAAGCTCACAGCCATGATAGACTTGTACAGAGGTAATTTTTCATACTGTAATATGTATTTTATTGTATTTTATTATATTGTCTTTATTGTCTATATTTCAAGGTAAACAGGATTTATTTCAAAAGATATGTCTATGAAGTGACTATTTTACTTTGAAAATAAAAAGTGTTATTGAACTTGGGTTGCAATTATGTAGTTCATTATCATAATTTTGTATTTTCCATTTTTATTTTGAGAAACGGGGAACAGGGACAATGCATATGAATAAAAACCTTTACATTTAAATATGCAAGATTATAGCCAGCGGCCAATTCACATCTTTAGTCCCTGTTGATCTTAGAAATAATAAAAAAGCAAAAAAAAAACATATAAGATAAATAATGATAATAATAGTGTCCAGGCATTAAAGTGCTTAAGTGCAACTTTTGGTCAACATAATAATAATTTCAGGCTTGGTGCATTTTTTGGCAGGTATACTCCCATTCTTCCGGGGTTTCCTCAAGAACCTGCAGCATGAGAAGCCTATGCTCCATGTTCTTCATGTTGAGATGGTGCTGCTAGTGAGAGACATTCTCTCGAAATTCATGAAGCCTGATGCCATACCCCACATTGAAGCTGGATTCGCAGAACAGAGATTTGCATTTGCCAGACAAATTGTTAGCTGTAGGGAAGTTCAGCTATTTTGCTCTGAACAAAGCCAGGTTGGAGAAGACGTCCTGGGTGGCAGAGGTCTACAGCTCACTCAGGGAAGGCTATGTCAAGGCAGCTACATTCCTGATGAAAAATCTGCCTTTGGGTAATGAAGTCATAACCTCCTTGTCTGCACTGTCACCATCTTTAATGCAAGATCAACATGCTCGAGCTGCATTTAGCACTTTGGCTTAGTTCCTGCCAAATGTTGTTACCTCAGATGAACTGGGCCAGCTGGATGAAGACGTCAGGGTATACCAGATTGACCTAGATCTGGTTGTCAAGGCCAAAGGTTTTGATGATAATGAATCACGGATTGATGTTGACTGGTGGAGAGAAGTATTTTCAATGAAGACCGCAGGGGAAATCAGATTTCCTGTCTTGGGAAAATTGGTTAGGGCCCTGTTGTCAGTGTTCACTGGCCCTCTTGTTGAAGGCTCTTTCAACATCATGGATGACATCATTGAAAAAGACAGAGTCAGGCTAAACATTGAAACCTATGAAGGCTTTGCAGTGATAAAGACACACCTGAAGGCAGCAGAAGAGACTGCCTCAACGATGAAAATCAGTGCTTCGTTGAGGAGTTCGTGTTTGTCTTCGTATGGCAGATACAGACGCTATTTGAAGAAAAAGAAGGACAAAATAAGTCAAGAGAAAGAAAGGAAAATCAAGGAAGCTGTTAAGGTTCTGGCAGCCAAAAAAGTGAGGAAGGTGAAAAAAGCTTTCACTCCTACAGCCACATCCACTGGTGCCAAACAGTCCTCTTCTAAGGCCTCCTCATACCGCTCAAGAAGTGTCACATGCCCAACCAAGTCCTCACTCTCTTCCACCTTAACCAGCAGAGCCACTCCTGCAGCTAACCCCCCCCCCTCCTCCACAGGAGAGCCATCCTCCTCTACCCAAGCCCAAGGCAGACCAACAGCTAAACCCCCCCAGTGCAAAAGGAAAAGCTGCTCCTGTACCAAGGAACCCCCCTCATAAACGGGCATCAGTCAAACTTGATGACTTTGGCTTCTCTGCATAGAAGCAGAAAAAATAGAACCCTGTTGATCTGCACTTGTAGTTATTTCGCACTATTGTTATTAAAGCATTGTTAAATTTGCACTGAAAACTTGATGTTTCGTTATTTATATCCAATTAATGACAATAGTAAGGTTTTACCTTAGCTTGAATTATTATTATTAAATATATTATCAGTAGGAGCGTACAGGATAATGGACAACAGTGTTTGTGTTCTGTGCATTGCCGAGGTGGGTATGGGCCCATGACGGAAAGCTTTCTCTTTTTTTTTAACAACAATTTTCAGCCAGATCATTTTTTTTCACTTTAATTCATGCGATCAATAGAATTTACTTATAATCAAATATATTTGGACTAAAGTGTTGACTGAACTATAATAATCCTGTTACACTTTAATGTTAATTTTGTAGCTCATGTGTTGGTATCAAAGATGAACATGTCTTTAACACACATTTAGGATAATGCAAAGTTTGTCTGAGAATTGATCAGTGTCAAATATTTGTGTTTTAGGTGTGATTTTGTTTTTCTCTTGAATTCCTCAGGTGAAGGTGGAGCACAGAGCCAGACTCCAAAGGAGGTGATTTATGGACTGAGTCTGAAAACACAGATAAAACTCAAAGGATTATCTCTAAATGTTCACATAAATCTGTTTACATAAAATCAAAAGATGACAAAACAAGAAAAAAAAAACAGAATGAAAAGACGACACTGATTCACATGAAAAAAATAAACATCTATAGGAAATCAAAACAAGTGTTTAAATAAATACTGAGGGATCTGAATATTAAACATATGACTAGAAGAGAATACAAAGATAAGAACAAGCTAACTAAATACACAGAACACATGTCATAGATACAAAGTAAAACCCAAAGACAGAGTTCAGAGACACTCTCATTCATTCCTGTAAATGTTTGAAATTCAGTGAATGTTAAAACATCTGGAAATTTTTAAAACATGAAGGTTTTTTTATCACTGACACAAAGACTGAAACTGTTCTGTTTTATTAGAGACACAAGATGAAACTCTTCATTGTTCTGGATGAACTGACACATGAAGAATTTGAGAAGTTCAAGGACGGATATAATGAACAATCTATATACAGATGGTATCGGCTGGAAAAGGCGAAAAGGACAGATGTAGTTGATCTGATGATGGACAGATATGGTGAATCTATAGCCATGATGGAGACCAAGAGGGTTTTGAAGTGGATGAACAGGTCTGATCTGGTCCAGAAGCTGACACAGATCTACTCAGAAGCAGCAGGTCAGTCCCAGACACAGAAATTGAGACATTTACACATTCATTGGGTCTAAATATTCTAGAAAATGATGGAATTTACAAAACGTAAAATGAGTTTTCTGTGTTTTCTCTTCAGTTCTGCAGATCACATTTAAGTTTTTGTTTCCATGTGTTTATTTTTGCATAATTTAGGACAAAGATTCATTCAAGTCACAAAAACAGGACAGTTTCTCTGAGAACTGATCAGTGTCAAATATTTGTGTGTTAGGAGTCATTTTGTTTTTCCTCTTGAATTCCTCAGGTGAAGGTGGAGCACAGAGCCAGACTCCAGAGGAGGTGATTTATAGACTCAGTCTGAAAAACTCTAACTTGTCTCATATAGGTTATGAACAATCGGTGTATCATTCGTTCATTTGTTTTTCAAAATGAAACTAAAAATAAGACAACGAAAAAACAACTTGTTTCTTCATTATTTGTTTCCAAAACCAAAATGAAAAAACAGATAACGATCCGTTTTTCATGTTTTGTTTTTGTGTTGAAATGAATAATGGAAGAAACGGATAACGGCCGTTTCCCGTTTTATCGAATTTTTACCTGAAGCAAGTTGCGTAAACCAGAAATGACTGTGACCCGCAGTGACAAAGATAGAAACCTATGTCCTATTTCGAGAAACTAAGAGGGTCACCCTAAGACCTGAAGAGAAAAATTTGTGTCATATTCCAGGTATGTTCTTTTTATAATAACACACAAAAATATTTATATGACTAGTTTATATGTATATATTTCATATGCATACAGCTTGTACTTACTTTATGTATTGATGACAGGATAACAGTTTCCAGTTCTGCATCTGACATATGTCATTTCCACCTGAGTTGGTGATGAGCACAGAGTCTTCTCACTGACATTTCCGAGGATCTCTGAATACATAACTGTGTTAATCTCAGCATGTTTTTCCATCATCAAACACCATACTATAATGATCTTCAAGTCCGGTGGACATCTTTCTTTCAGTTGTTAACATTCATTTCTGGTTTACTCAACTTGCTTCAGGTCAAAATTTGATAAAATGGGAAATGGCCGTTATCTGTTTTTTCATTATTCATTTCAACACAAAAACGAAAAATGAAAAAAGTTTTTTCACTTTGGTTTTGGAAAGGAATAATGAAGAAACAAGTTGTTTTTTTTGTTGTCTTATTTTTGGTTTCATTTTGAAAAATTAATAAACAAATGATACACGGATTATGAACAATTACAAAATTTACCTGAATCCCAAAATATTTGTTTGGTGAAAACATATGAAGTGGCTTAGAACGATTTTACTTCAGTGACTGAAACTCTGGAGAATTTCACTACTTTTATTCTGGTGGGGGTTTTTTTACTTAGCAATGGATGCTATTTAACTTTTTTTTCCTTCCAGAGTAAAGGAGGACTGAAGACCCCAGAGATGGGCCATAGTCTGGATGCTCAGCTTGAGTCTCTTACCCACAGTCTGGAAAATCTTCAGGTTTTCTCACCATCCAGGTCATGGATCAGAATTGTACGTCATCAACACCACTCTACTGACTTTAATGACAAAACTGTAATTTGTGGATCTGCTCAGAATGTACTGTCTTTACAGTTTACAGACACTCTTTACTGTCGGCTCACAACCACCTTCCTTAAGTTTTACTGAACATTGACTTTTAATACGTTTTCTGTCTGTTGGTTGAAGAATAAGGTATAAAAGTATGAAAAATAAAGTACAGTAGAATATTATTTCTAATGTTTCATGTATGGTATGGATAGCATTAAACCATCCTCAAATCCATACACAGTATGATCTAGACCACCTCCTGATGTGGTTGAGAGACATGTGGTCTAAAGTACATCATAATGGGTCCATGGGGTTCATTACTGAGGTTCTGTAGGTGTTCATCACCGTTCTAAAGACTGAAACTGTGCTCTTTATTAAAAATAGAAGATGGAGAGGATCCTCCAGGGCTTTGTGGATTCACTGACAGGGGATCAGTTTGAGGAGTTCAAAGGTCACTAATATCACAAGTTTATTTTATTTAACTGATAATAAATGGAACCAAAATAACAAAACAAATATATATTAAATCACAAAAAAACATAATACATAAGCGTAGGCACAATAAAAAAAAACTGTTGGCTTCCAACTCAAAATCAACAAAAGCTGTGTTTTGGTTGTAGCAGGTTAAAAAGCCTGGGCTGACCCCAGGTCACCTGAGCCAAACCACATATACCGTCCCAGTGGCATGGAGCAAACTTACTTCTCTGTATGAATATGATTCATACAGAGAAGCTTCTACACTAATGTGGAGCCTGTGACAAGATTTGGTCTGAAACAAAGGATCTTCATCAGAACAAACAGGTTTCATCACATCCTGTTCAGTGAATGTTTCATTGAATTTCATGTTTGACTTTCAGTGAATATAAATCAGCTGCATTTTTCAGTTTCACTGTGTAAAACATGAAAGTTTTTATCACTGACACAAAGACTGAAACTGTTGTGTTTTATTAGAGACACAAGATGAACCTCCTCAGTGTTCTGCATGAACTGACACGTGGAGAATTTGAGATGTTCAAGAAGAGACTTTATCACGACCATAAGTACAGAGGGTTTCGGCTGAAGAAGGCAGAAAGGACAGATGTAGTTGATCTGATGATGGACAGATATGGTGAATCTAAAGCCATGATGGAGACCAAGAGGGTTTTGGAGTGGATGGACAGGTCTGATCTGGTCCAGGAGCTGACACAGATCTACTCAGAAGCAGCAGGTCAGTCCCAGACACAGAAAATAAAAAAAAAAGGTAAATGGACTGTACTTTATATAGTGCATTTTGTGCACCACTTGGTGCCCAAAGCGCTTTACAATTCTTCACATTCACCCATTCACACACACTCATACACCAGTAGACAGCTGCTGCCAATACACCAGCACTGCCTGACCCTACTGGGAGCAACTTAGGGTTCAGTGTCTTGCCCAAGAGCGCTTCGACATTTGGGCAGCCACAGCCGGGACGCAAACCGCCAACCCTTCGATCATTGGGTCGAAGGGTTGGTGGTTGAAAATGATGGAATTTACAACATAAAATTAGTTTTCTGTGTTTTCTCTTCAGTTCTGGAGGATCGTGTTTAAGTTTTTTGTGTTTATTTTTCCATCATTTAGGACAAACATAACAACACTTTGAAAACAGCCTGAATAAACTCTGAATGTGACATTCTTTTGCTTTTATAGCATCATATTCAAATGTAAAAGAGTGAAGCAGCAGAGATGAGATAATGAGATCGGGGCAAAGTCCTGCAGGACTAGATCAGCATGAGAACATCAATATCTAACCAAATATGAGTCTGTGTAGTTCTCGACTCACAAAAAGGTTTAAAGCTCCTCATTCATAAGGAACTAGTTTATAGAAACTGAAAAAAAAAATCAGTCTCATATAGTAACGATCAGGGTGGGGGTGTGCGCGGGGCATGCGCGGAACAATAGCCTAGGCATGCAAGCCCCGAAAATTCAAGTCTAAACCCCAGCCCACAGGATACTTTCTGTTAAGGCTACTTTCTGTCCATAAGCTATCTGAATAACAATAAGGTTTCTGTGGTTTGCACGGACACGGGCCCATTAAATTTCTTGCTGTGCATGCGTCAATTTACTTTTGGTTTTGCGACCATGGAAGCGCTTCTAGTGAAGGAAGGCACGGATGGAAGCTTGAATTATTTTTACAGTTTGTAAATGTATTATCAGTAGGAGCGTACAGGATAATGGACAACAGTGTTTGTGTTCCGTGCATTGCCGAGGTGGGTATGGGCCCATGACGGAAAGCTTTCTTTTTTTTTTAACAAAAATTTTCAGTCAGATAATTTTTTTTCACTTTAATCCATGTGATCAATAGAATTTACTTATAATCAAATATATTTGGACTAAAGTGTTGACTGAACTATAATAATCCTGTTACACTTTAATGTTAATTTTGTAGCTCATGTGTTGGTATCAAAGATGAACATGTCTTTAACACACATTTAGGATAATGCAAAGTTTGTCTGAGAATTGATCAGTGTCAAATATTTGTGTTTTAGGTGTGATTTTGTTTTTCTCTTGAATTCCTCAGGTGAAGGTGGAGCACAGAGCCAGATTCCAAAGGAGGTGATTTATGGACTGAGTCTGAAAACACAGATAAAACTCAAAGGATTATCTCTAAATGTTCACATAAATCTGTTTATATAAAATCAAAAGACGACAAAACAAGAAAAAAAAACAGAATGAAAAGACGACTCACTGATTCACATGAAAAAAATAAACATCTATAGGAAATCAAAACAAGTGTTTAAATAAATACTGAGGGATCTGAATATTAAACATATGACTAGAAGAGAATACAAAGATAAGAACAAGCTAACTAAATACACAGAACACATGTCATACAAACCGGATTCGGTTGAAGTTGGGAAATTGTGTAAAATGTAAATAAAAACAAAATACAATGATTTTAAAATCCTTTTCAACCTATATTCAATTGAATACACTACAAAGACAACATATTTAATGTTCAAACTGATAAACTTTATTGTTTTTTGCCAAATAATAATTAACTTAGAATTTCATGGCTGCAACACGTGCAGTAGAAGTTGGGAAAGGGCATGTTTACCACTTCGTTACATCACCTTTCCTTTTAATAACAGTCAATAAACGTTTTGGAAGAGAGGAGACTAATTCTCTTAGCTTCTCATGTGGAATTCTTTCCCATTCTTGCTTGATGAACCGCTTCAGTTGTTCAACAGTCCGGGGTCTTCTCTGTCGTATTTTACACTTCATAATGCGCCACACATTTTCAATGGGAGACAGGTCTGGACTGCAAGCGGGCCAGGGGAGAACCTGGACTCTTTTACTTGGAAGCCACGCTGTTGTAACACGTGCAGAATGTGGCTTGGCATTATCTTGCTGAAATAAGCAGCGGCGTCCATGAAAAAGACATCGCTTGGATGGCAGCATATGTTGCTCCAAAATCTGTATGTACTTTTCAGCATTTATGTTGCCTTCACAGAAATGTAAGTCACCCATGCCATGGGAACTAATGCACCCCCATACCATCACAGATGCTGGCTTTTGAACTTTGCGTTGATAACAATCCGGATGGTCCGCTTCCTCTTTGGTCCGGAGGACACGACGTCCAGTGTTTCCAAAAACAATTTGAAAAGTGGACTCATCAGACCACAAAACACTTTTCCATTGTGCATCAGTCCATTTTACATGAGCTCAGGCCCAGAGAACCCGGCGGCGTTTCTGGATGTTGTTCATAAACGGCTTTTGCTTTGCATGGTAGAGTTTTAACCCGCACTTACTGATGTAGTGACCAACTGTATTTACTGACAGTGATTTTCTGAAGTGTTCCTGAGCCCATATGGTGATATCCTTTACACACTCATGTCGGTTTTTAAGGCAGTGCCGTCTGAGGGATCGAAGGTCACGGTCATTCAGTCTTGGTTTCCGGCCGTGGTGCTTACGTGCAGTGATTTCACCAGATTCTCTGAACCTTTTGATGATATTATGGACCGTAGATGTTGAAATCTCTAAATTCCTTGCAATTTTGCTTTGAGAAATGTTGTTCTCAAACTGTTCAACTATTTTCTCACGCAGTTGTGGACAAAGTGGTGAACCTCGCCCCATCCTTGCTTGTGAATGACTGAGCATGTTTGGGGAGGCTCCTTTTATACCCAATCATGGTCCCCACCTGTTCCCAATTAGCCTGATCACATGTGGGATGTTTCAAATAGGTGTTTGATGAGCTTTTCTCAGCTTTCTCAGTATTTTTTGCCAACTTTCCCAACTTCTACTGCACGTGTTGCAGCCATGAAATTCTAAGTTAATTATTATTTGGCAAAAAACAATAAAGTTTATCAGTTTGATCATTAAATATGTTGTCTTTGTACTGTATTCAATTGAATATAGGTTGAAAAGGATTTTAAAATCATTGTATTTTGTTTTTATTTACATTTTACACAATTTCCCAACTTCAACCGAATCCGGTTTGTAGATACAAAGTAAAACCCAAAGACAGAGTTCAGAGACACTCTCATTCATTCCTGTAAATGTTCACAGTATGATCCAGACCACCTCCTGATGTGGTTGAGAGAGATGTGGTCTAAAGTACATCGTAATGGGTCCATGGGGTTCTTTACTGAGGTTCTGTAGGTGTTCATCACCGTTCTAAAGACTGAAACTGTGCTCTTTATTAAAAATAGGAGATGGAGAGGATCCTCCAGGGCTTTGTGGATTCACTGACAGGGGATCAGTTTGAGGAGTTCAAAGGTCACCTCAGGGATGGAGGTCTGTTTATGAAGACGTCGAACCTGGAAACTGCATCCACGAGAAACACAGTGAAGATAATGTTCCAGACGTGTGGTCCATCTGGAGCCATGGAGGAGACCAAGAGGGTTTTAAAGAAGATGGGAAGTGCTGATCTAGTCCAGAGTCTGAAAGAGTTCTGCTCAGTAGAAGGTCAGTCACAGTCTGAGAAACACTCAAGTCATTAGGTGCTTTCCCACCTTTTGTAGTTCCCATAACCTTTTTAGTTTCTAGAACCTTTTTTCCCCTTTTCCCACAGCATAGGAACTACATAGTTCCTAGAACATTTTTTGTTTGTCCTGGCAGGCAGGGTCTTTTTTAGTTCGATAGGAACTATCTGACCTACTGTAGGTGTTTGATTGGTAGAGCCCAGACCACGCTGTTATCTTTAAAACCATCTGTGTAGCATCAGTTGTGTTGCAAAAAAATACGGAGAAACTAATAAATAAACGGGCCGACGACGTGGTTTTGTTTTTGGGTTAATAAGGATGTTGGTTAAAGCTATGACATTAACATACTTTGTAGTATCAGCTGCCGCTGGATTCTTCGTCTCCTAACTCTCTGTAAACTCATCCATTCTTGACATTAGACGCTGTATTTGACCACAATTAACATTCCTGTGACACAGAACATAAACACTGTGGCCTCCTCATTCTCTATTCTAGTTCAAAGTAGCGCTGTGGCCTCCTCATTCTCTATTCAAGTTTATCGTAGCACTGTGGCCTCCTCATTCTCTATTCTACTTTATAGTAGCACTGTGGCCTCCTCATTCTCTATTCTACTTTATAGTAGCACTGTGGCCTCCTCATTCTCTATTCTAGTTCATAGTAGCACTGTGGCCTCCTCATTCTCTATTCTAGTTTATAGTAACGCTGTAGCCTCCTCATTCTCTATTCTAGTTTATAGTAACACTGTGGCCTCCTCATTCTCTATTCTAGTTCATAGTAGCACTGTGGCCTCCTCATTCTCTATTCTAGTGTATAGTAACGCTGTAGCCTCCTCATTCTCTATTCTAGTTTATAGTAACACTGTGGCCTCCTCATTCTCTATTCTAGTTTATAGTAGTGCTGTGGCCTCCTCATTCTCTATTCTAGTTTATAGTAACACTGTGGCCTCCTCATTCTCTATTCTAGTTTATAGTAACACTGTGGCCTCCTCATTCTCTATTCTAGTTTATAGTAACACTGTGGCCTCCTCATTCTCTATTCTAGTTTATAGTAACACTGTGGCCTCCTCATTCTCTATTCTAGTTCATAGTAGCACTGTGGCCTCCTCATTCTCTATTCTAGTGTATAGTAACGCTGTAGCCTCCTCATTCTCTATTCTAGTTTATAGTAACACTGTGGCCTCCTCATTCTCTATTCTAGTTTATAGTAGTGCTGTGGCCTCCTCATTCTCTATTCTAGTTTATAGTAATGCTGTGGCCTCCTCATTCTCTATTCTAATTTTCTTGTCAGAGTACCAATATATAAATGAATTTACATATCTTTATAATAAAGTTGAAACACAGCTTTTACATTTCCTTGACTTGTTTTCTATTAAATAAATAATTAATTATTTAATAATCAAATCTGACAGATATTTATTCCACTGATCCCACTGTGTGGATTCTGTCATTCACATGTATTTATTTATTCACTATTAAAGCCATGACATCAACACGCATCTAATGTGATCCAGGGCCGTGCAGAGACCTTTGGAAGCGCAGGTGCTCAAAGTTAAAAAGGGGCACATTGAGCACAGATTTGAAACACGGTACAGAAGTATACTTTGCAATATAAACCGTTGAATTTTAGCGACCCTTATTCATAAAGAAGGGAACACAGAATCACAACATACCATATCATTGAAATATTAATTTATTTTTTAGAGGCTGCAACTGCAAACAAAATATGTGTCTTTAGAGAGAGGCCTCAGCCTAACTGTCAGTCAGTTGGTCAGTATCTCTCTTTCTCTGCATGTCTGTCTGTCTGTCTGTCTGTCAGTATTTCTCTTTCTCTCCATGTCTCTGTCAGTGTCAGTGTCTCTCTCTCTCTCTGCATTTCTGTCTAGTCTGTCTCTGTCAGTGTCAGTATGTCTCTCTCTTTCTCTCTGTCTGTGCCTGTATCTGTCTGTCTGTCTGTTTGTCAGTGTCTGGTCTTTGTTGCAGTTATAACAGCAACTTCCGGTTGCCCATGCTCTTAAAAATATCGATGACTTCACTGAGGTTTACTGGGATGTCTTTTTCAATTGCCAGTAGAAGCAGCTCTGACAACCTCTCCTCTGTGCAAAGGGTTTGAAGTTTTGTTTTCACCAGCTTCAGTTTTGAGAAAGAACGTTCAACAGTTGCTGTAGATACCGGAAGGGAGCCATATGTCTTCAGCAGCTCAGTCAAGTTGGGGAAAACCAGATGTGCACTGTTTTGTTTGACCACAGAGAGGATAGATGCCACACTGATGGGTGAGGGACATGAGTATGACGCATGGAAGACCTTAAGTTCTGTCTGCAATTTGTCTTCTTCTTCAATGTTGTAAAACTGGCAGAGTTTCTTCACAGCTTGCAGCGCCTCTGTTGGAATTTTTGCTGTTTTCCAGTTCTCTTGGACTGTCAGGCAGTGGATGGCATTCAGGATTTCCCATGTGGAGTTATCTTCTCCCTTAAACCGTCTCTGAAGCTCCTGTGTCATTGTGTTCAGAAAAGTGTAGTACACCTTAACACGGTAGTAGTCTTGCAAAGTGGGGAAAGTGTGGTCAGCAGTAGCTGAGGTGGCACTGACTTTAAACTTTGCTGGCATTTTTCTTTTCCTTGCTTGACCAGGAATCTCAGCTGGGGGATCCAGGCCCACTGATGCAGCCTTCTCTGTAGCCTTTCTACACATGCTGTCAAACTCCTCCTCTGTTCTGCTCTGGGTCAGCCTTTGAAAAACCCCATCCACAACTCTGTATGCTGCAGCCAGGTCTATATCTTTCTGTTGCAAAGCATCAGAGGCCACTGCAGTCACCTGGAAGATGGGACAGGTGATCTCCAGACACAGAAAGAATTCAAAGTTGATGCTCCTCAAGAGAATCATCGCATCACCTGCAGAGGAGTCTGGCGGGTCTTGCTCTGTAATGTCTTCAAGAAACTGCATCACAGCTGGGAGGACCTTCCTTAAAGTGCAAAGCGCAGTTTCTCTGCAAGCCCACCGCGTGTCTGACAGCTTCTTCAGCTCCAGTGGTCGCCGATCCGGATACATCTTCTTCTGCATTTCAATAAATGCAGAGTGTCTTTTGGAGGAGTTGGCAACAAAAGCATAAAGTTTTTCAACTAAGTTGAAGAAGCTGACAAAACAGATGTTTGACTTTGAACTTTCAACCAACACCAGATTAAGGCAATGTGCCTGACAGTGTACATACAAGGCCATTGGATTTCTTTTGAGAATTCTTGACTGAAGTCCATTGAAGCGTCCGCTCATGTTTGCAGCACCGTCATACCCTTGACCTCGGATGTTTTCCAACTTCAGATCATTTTCTTGCAGTAGAGCCATCACGACCTTTTCAAGAGCATCTCCACTTGTGGTTTGAACATTACACACTTGAATAAAGTGCTCCTTGATCTGCATGTTATGCACATACCTGATAACGAAGGAAACTTGTTCGGTTTTTGCAGTGTCGGTGGTTTCATCCATTAGAATTGAGAAGGTTTGGCTCTCCTTGATTTCTTTCTGTATTTCTCTTTTGACGGATATGGCCAAAGCTTTTATCATATCATTTTGAGTTCTGTTGGAAAGAAGTGAGACAAGTGGTCTTTTACCTGGTCCCTGCTTCTCTTTTATGGCCTCCAGGTGTAATTTAATTACACTGTCATACTGGCTAAACAGCTCCACCAACTCTAGAAAATTTCCACGATTTTGGCTTGTAATGGTCTCATCGTCTCCTCTAAAAGGCAGGCCCTGCCTTGCCAGGTATAGAGTGATGGCCATTAAGCGGGACAGGATTTCTCTGTTTTTTTCTATTTCTCTGTCTCGAGCAGCTTGCGATGCTAGGTCGCCAATTTTGAATGCTGCCTCCAGGGATTTTTTTTTAAAGCTGTTCCACCTCACCATACTACACATGTGAGATTCAGAGGCACTGTGTTCTTTAATTTTTTCCAGAGCCTTTCTCCACTGATTAAGTCCCTCCGATTTCCACATTTTGCGGCCTGTGTATTTTTCTTCTCTTAAAAAAAGACGGCAGCTAAAACAAAACATGGCGTCAACATTTGGGGAGTACTCTAGCCATGTGTTGTTCTCATACCATTTCTTTTGAAATGACCGGCCCTCTTCATTTTTTGGAAAAGAAAGGAGCACTGGTTGACATGGTCCAGTTTTATCACAAAACTGAATGAAGGCCTCATCACATTTGATTTTGTATTTTGGGACATGGGCAGGATCATTTGGGTGGGCGAGTCCAAGTAGGGGTGAGAACCCTCCAATTGCAGTCTCCTCCTGACTTGATGCTCCCTCTACCTCAACATTCTGTGTGGGCTCCTCAACCACTTCTGATGCCTTTCCCCCAGTTTCCTCCTGGCTCTGTCTTTGCAGAAAACTCTCCTTTCTCTGAGGGTCAGTATCTTCTCCCTCCATCTCCTCCTCTTTCTCTTCTTCTATATCCTCTTTCTCTCCCTCCATCTCCTCTTTCTCTTCTTCTATCTCCTCCTCTTTCTCTCCTTCCATCTCCTCTGACCTATCTTCACTCACTCCCTGTCCATCTGGAAACAAGGCACAATTTGCTCTTGGATTAATCTAATTAACACGACCTCTTACACCTTATCATTAATAAGATCAATCAATAATCATTAAACAATACACCATATAAAATGATAGATAATATAACAGAACACCAACATTCAAAATGTGTTTGTTACTTTTGTTTTCTCTACCAAAATACCTCTGCAATGTAAATAGCTGCTATATATGTTCTTCTTACCTTTTGTGCTCTTTTTCATCCAGCTGGTAAGTGATTCACTTACCAGCTGGATGGCCTCACGCAGCTCTTTTTGTTTTTATTTAAACCTCCTGTCCTTACGAGGCATCTCTGCAGAATGAAATATGATTGTTAAACTTCAATCTGATGCCATAAAACACACACACACACACACACACACACACACTGTAGCCATGAATTTAATCCATCCATAACCTGACCTTTATTATTCTTATTGATACCACTAATAAAGTTAAAAAATAATAATGAAATAATAATGAAATGATTAGTTTAACTATCAACCAATACAGATTTTAAAAGTTATATAATAATATAATATAATATAATTCTTATGCATTATACTTATATTTACAGGCTCCCCCCGCCCGCTCGACAACATCACCCGCGCTCTCCTCCCCCCCCCCCCCACTCGCTCATTTGGACGACAAAGGATGCTCGTTGCTCATTTCACTTCATCATATCAAGATGACACTGTGTGCACAAAAATATAACGTTGCAGATCCTACTTACCGGGTCAGTTTTTCACTCTCTCGGGGTCTTCGGTTTCACAACTCGTTGCCAGCTGGGCATGTCCGAGCACGTCAGGGCAGTGAGCGCTTAGTAATGAGGGTACGTTGTGGACATCACGTGACCAACCCAGGTAGATCTTTATTATTATTTCTTTTTATTAATATTATTATTTTATTATATTTTGGGGAACACAACCTGACTTTTATACGCTCATAGCGTACAAATAAAAAATAAAAAATAAAAATAAAAAAAAAACTCTGAAAAAAGGGCACTTTGGGTGTCAAGGGGCAAAGGGGCAGGTGCTCAAGCACCCTCCGCCCCCCCCTCTGCACGTGCCTGATGTGATCTGAAACATAAGGCTTTGAACACTTTACATGATTAATCTGTCAACAAATTGGTATAGTTATGTTTTCACCTGTGTTTATGTGTGTTTGTTAGTTTGTTCATAACTATAGCTTTTATTCAAGGTTTTTGGTCTAAAACCTTTAACAAAGTGGATCAGAATATTTTTTTCTTGCTAATTGCTTATTTGAAGGAAAACAATTTGTATGTATGAAAAGTGATAAATTCCGAAAGATTTAAATGAAATCAGGTAAAACTAATTATTAAAATTATTAAAACTAATACATTTGATAATATTGATATTAATATTTGTATTCAGTTCCTACAGTTACTTTTCATTGTTATTTACAGATGATACTACTTACTGATTACAAAATATATAACCTCCAAGGGCGTAATAATGATGTTGACATTGGTGGGGACATAATTAGAACTGAAAGATAAGGCATTTCGGTCGGTGCTATGAAGGTACCGAATTTCAGTACCAAGCCCTACTCTAATAGACTTTTAGCACGATTCATCTGTTTCAGTAGAATCCATGTCAGACTGCGACACATTCCACCCCACCTAAACAAGAAACATGGGAAAGGGAAGCACGGAAGTTATTACTGCATGTTTATGCTGTGCTAAAAAGAAAACTATTGAAATCGAGCACTTGGAAGAAAAAAGGCATTGTGATCTGAACAGGAAGTTGAATACAGACAGGAAGTTGAGCCAATCACAGATAGCAAGGCTGTCCCCACCAATGACACAACATCTTTGAGGCGGAACTGAGGATGGGAAAAATTAAGCTTTGTTTCCTAAATGTTGTTGTGTAATTTTCCATTCAAAATTGTTATTGACATTTAAGAAACATCCAAATATTGGTATGGACACGTCCATAGCATCCATATGCAATTTGACACCCATGATAATGTCCTTATGCAAACAGAACTATTAAAGATCCAGACTACAATTATGAGCAGATGGCTCTCAGGTAATCTAACCCAAACACAAGAGAAACAAACACCCTAGCCCCCTGCTTTAATAATATTAAACTGAGGCCAACTATATCTTGAACTCATCTTTGGAGCTTCTAATCAATGAACACGAAAATCCTAACACTACGCCGCTCTGCTATATCCCACATCCTCTTCCAGATGTTAACGTTCATAATATCAGAGGTCTTCAGTCCTGGTCCTCAGGTTTTAGATGTGACACTGCTCCCAACACACCTGAGTCTTCTTCTTTTTGGAGTTTTATGGCGGTTGGCAAACATCTTTTTCTGTACAGTACCGCCACCCTCTGTTCTTGAATGAATCACGGTGGCTCCTTATCTAACCTCAGTTAATAAACAAAAACACCAAACAACAAAAAAATAAACCAAGACAAAAAAAAAAACAAACAACCATAAATACCCCTCCTCTCCATATCTACTTTCTATTTAACATTCACCACTCATATCTAATACTTCTCTAACTCATATTCTTTTAATCACTTTTGTCTTTCTTAAAAATGTCATTAACAACTTACTCGATTCTTCCCCTGTTTGTTTTTGTAATATCTCCTTCAAATTATAATTAATTTTTCTTTTCCTTAGTTTCATAGTCAAAACCCTCCTTTCTTCTTCATATTTTGGACACTGTATCATAACATGTTCTATTGTTTCCTCACTCACACATTGTTCACACCTCCCATCATGATGTTTCTCTCTCCTATACATCATACTGTTCACCCTTCTGTGCCCAAAACGTAACCTTGATATCACTGCTTCTTCTTCTCTGTTCCCACTGACCTTCCTCACACCCCCCACCTGCCTTTATATTCCATAATACCACCTTCCTATTAACACACCTGATTCAAATGATCAGCTCGTTATCAAGCTCTGTTGAAGTCTGATAATGACCCACTGCTGTGAATCAGGTGTGTTGGAGCAGGTTACATCTAAAGCACAGGTGTCAAACTCCAGTCCTCGAGGGCCGGTGTCCTGCATGTTTTAGATATTTCCCTCTTCCATGTGATTCAGTTTAACCCTTCAACTCCTGAGAACTAACAGACTTCACTCGTGGATTTATGTTTTATATTTGATAGCTTTATTCTTATTTTATTTTTCATGTCTTTTATTTATTTCTACTTGTGTGCTGTGTCTTTTTTTCCTTTACTTATTGGATACAGGTACAAAAACACATTTCACTGTACTTTGTACAATGTATAACTGTGCATGTGACAAATAAAGCTCATCTCTCTCAAATAATTGGTAACATGAGCAAAGTAAGACACAAATGGCAGAAAATCAAAGAAAAATACTAAAATAGAAAATAAACAAAATGTAGAAAAATAGACAAAATGAGCAACAAAAACTAATAAATATTTAGAAAATGACAAATAATGTGGAAAATTTAGACAAAAACTATGACGAAAGAAGAAAACTAGTTTTGAAATTTGGTCTCAGCAATTTTAATTTTGCCTTTAAAAAATGTTTAAATAAAATAAAAATAAAAAATCTTGCTTTTTGGCACCCTTTCCGTGCACAAAACTAAAAGGAAAACGGTTGAATTTTCCTAAATATTTAAACTAAATCATCCATTCAGAATGCATCAGCACTGACACATAAAGAGTTAATAATCAGCTCCTCATCAGACTGATAATGATGCAATGGCCTCCAGGTGGAATGGAAGAGGGAAACATCTAAAACATGCAGGACACCGGCCCTCGAGGACCACAGTTTGACACCCCTGATCTAAAGCATGCGGGACAGTGGACCCTGAGGACCAGGGTTGAAGACCTCTTATAATTAGAAACTTTATTACAGGCTCAAGGCCCACAAGGGAATCACAATACAAACAATTATTTAAAAAAACAAAAAACAATTCACATTCATATACATACAACCATTAAAAAAATACTGAATAAATACATTTAAAAAAGAGAAGAGAAGCTAATGAAGGGACTCATACCAGTGCTCCCAGATTGTAGATAAGTACCTAACAGCGCTACAACTTGGATCTACTAGTTGTGCAATTAGTGTATTCGTAGAGCGGTCCAGCCTGCCCATGAATTTAAATGTGAGATGTCTCAGCAGTGCCATGAAAGTAGTTAGGTGTAGTTTACAGAACAACCCACTAGCTCTAGTACTTCTTGGTTTCTTTAAGAGAATCCTGAGACAGTCATTGTATGCAACTTTCAACTTGAACAAGCTCTCTTTCTTGTATCTAATCCAGAGTGGAGCAGTGTAAAGAGGGGAGCAGTAAGTTCTAAACAAGTTCACTTTAACATCTGTAGTGCAGTGATGGAATCTTCTAACCAACATATTTGCTTGGACATGTAACAGTCTCTTCTGTCTGCTCATGTCAGCATCATCCTCTAGTGCATCAGTTAGGATGTGGCCTAAGTATTTTGTGAATTTAGCTACTCCCAGCTCCACTCCAGATAAGTAAAAAGGAGGGAACTTAATTTTCAAATCATCTTTAGTCCTACAGATCATAACCACACTCTTCTTAGCATTATATTTAATGTCAAATTCTACTCAATAGTCAGAACAAATATTTAGGAGCTGTTGAAACCCACTGCTACTTGGAGATAGAATTGTAAGGTCATCAGCATATAAGCAAGGGATAATACATGGAACACGAGTTACTATCAGAAAAATATTGCCCGACGGGGCGAACAAGGGGTGTTGTTCCGTCCCGAAGGGGAATATTTTTCCCGCTTATTCTGCAGGTTATTACAGTTTATTACTGTCTCTACTCTAACAGACTAGTGTGGTGACATAGGCGGGGCAGACAGAAGGGGGCTGGAGAGAGTTTTAGGTGGAGAAAACAGAGAGACGGATGTACACAGTCAGGTCGGCGACCGAAGCAGGTGTTGTCCCATTCCTGCAAATAAATACTGAAAACGAAGCTCACTGAAACCGCTCCTTGTTTTATAAAAACCAGCATAGAGGACTTAAACGAGGGGTAAAATACTTACCTCGGCCCTACAGATTTTGTATGAGATGAGGACGGCAATTTCCCCTGATTTTCCTGACTACGGTAAGGATGACATCAGGATAGGTTAACATTGGATAAGCTAGCAGTAACAACGAAGCTATTATTTACTTTAAAAGTGGCCGAACTACCTGCGGAGTGATATGGTACAGTGAATCTGAAGTGACAAAACCCGTTGCCATGGGCAGTGGGCGTTAATGGCACAGCGGGCGGTTATCGAAAAAAATCCGCCCGCTGACGTCATTCAAAGTGAACGGGACGTTCTAGAGGGCCGTCGAATAAGAAATGGTTAATCACCATATCTCCCACCATACATCCTGTTTTACATGCCCCCAACAGCCTAGAAAGGTCATCCATATATACATTGAATAAGGCTGGAGATAAAATGCTCCCTTGCCGTACCCCATTGCTAACATAAAAGGGTGTAGAGAGGATGTTACCCCATTTCACTTGCACACTTTGGTTGGAATACCAATAAACTAAAATCCGTAGTAAGCTACACGGGACTCCCCTTTGTTTAAGTTTATTGAACAGTTTAAAATGATTGACACAGTCAAAAGCTCTCGAAGCATCAATGAATCCTAAAATCATAGTAGAGCCCTGTCTCTTATATGCCTCCACAACCTCTTTCAGTGCATAGATGCATTGGTCAGTGCTGTGCTTGGGTTTAATGCCAAACTGGTTGTCAGTGAGAGTTATATATTCACTTATTTTGTCAAGGATTAATCTCTCCAAAACTTTGGAAATTATGCTAACAAGGGCTATGAGTCTATAGTTATCAATACTACCAACCTTACCAGCCTTGTCTTTGATAACTGGAACAAGCATTACTGACATCATGGAGTCAGGCAGTATTCCATGACACACCAGACCAGAGAAACAAATAGACAGTAGCACTGCCAACCTAGGACCAGCTAGCTTTAAGTGCTCAGCTGTGATGCTGTCCATGCTACATGCCTTTCTGTCTGTAAGTTTCCCTATGGCCTTAGCAACTTCATTTGTATCGAAAGGTTATAACAGCTCCTACCAGTTTGAGGGTGTGTGGACAATTTTCATCATTTGATCTCTTCTTTCTTATAGAAGTCTTACCATCTCAACAAGGTCCATCCACTTCAGAACCATCAACCCAAATTGTAACAAGCCTCAAGCCTGACATTATAGCAATTCAGTCTAAACCAATGCAGCTCACCACACGTTTATTCACATTGGATCCATCTAGTTCAGGTCCCTCCCCTAACCCTGATCCTAGTCCTCACACTAACCCTCACCATAACCCTGACCCTCACTCTAACCCTCATCCTGATCCTAACCCTAACTTTGACCCTGACCCTAACCCTCACCATAACCCTGACCCTCACTCTAACCCTCATCCTGATCCTAACCCTAACTTTGACCCTGACCCTAACCCTCACCATAATCCTGACCCTCACTCTAACCCTCATCCTGATCCTAACCCTAACTTTGACCCTGACCCTAACCCTCACCATAACCCTGACCCTCACTCTAACCCTCACCCTGACCCTAACCCTAACTTTGACCCTGAACCTAACCCTCACCATAATCCTGACCCTCACTCTAACCCTCATCCTGATCCTAACCCTAACTTTGACCCTGACCCTAACCCTCACCATAACCCTGACCCTCACTCTAACCCTCACCCTGACCCTAACCCTAACTTTGACCCTGACCCTGACCCTAACCCTCACCATAACCCTGACCCTCACTCTAACCCTCACCCTGACCCTAACCCTAACTTTGACCCTGACCCTAACCCTCACCATAATCCTGACCCTCAGTCTAACCCTCACCCTGACCCTAACCCTAACTTTGACCCTCACCCTAACCCTCACCCTAACCCTAACCCTTTGCCATTGGACCCATCTGCATCAGAACCATCCATCTTAGAACCAGGTCTAATCGTATCAGACATGCCCACTACAAGTCCTGCCCCATCAGCCACGTCCACATCTCACCTTTCCACGCAACGTCCAGATGTCCAACATTCAGAGACACATCAGTCTGTCTGGACAGAGGCTCCGGCTGGACCGAGACCAGACTGGGAGGTATGGAAATAAATGTCCAAATGAGTCAGTCAAGTCACAAATGCTGAACAACTAATGTGGACCTTTGTCAATTTTAGGAGTTCACACCTGGTGATTCAGCAGAGGGTGGAACAACTTGGTACAGGTAAACATTTTAAAACTGATTTTCCTCATATTTATTCCTTTATATTATTATCGTTCCAAAATTAAGATTCAGGTATAATGGCGGGGGTCTGCCCAGATGGTAGCAAAAGAACACATTGTCTCCTTGTCACAATCTGAGCACCTCCTTGCTGTTTTTCAACCCTTTGTGCTCATGTAGCTTTGCCTTCACTATCGCAGTCAAGTCATCTTAACAATGTTGAGACAAAGCAGCATTATTGAGCGACTGATGGTCCACTTCACTTCCAGTGGATGTTAAACAACAGCTGAAGCAGGTACATGCACTTACTGGGTTCATATGACTTGTTGGTGTTTTTCAGGTTCATGTGTCCCCGTTCAGGCTCATACCATTGTACTCGAACTGGATTGGTATTTGTCATGAATAAGGCGGCGGGACTTCAGTACAGGACTGTACAATGGGATGAGGACCTCATGGAGGCAGCTAGTAGGACGCCTGCAGGGCCGCTGTTCAGTATTGAGTGTCCGGACAAAGCTGTTCGTCAGCTCTACTTCCCACACTGTGAGATAGAACCTGGTAAGAAAGTTATTTTTCTTTGGTTAACTGTGTTTTTGTATTTTTATCTACATATTTTTGGAGTCCAGAAATATTTTACAGGGTCTTTTTATTTTATTTCAGGTGAGCTTTGATTAGTTTCACGAGTTAATACGTAGTTGTGGTGTAATTTTCTTTTGTAGTTTGTATGTTTTTCTATCTAAGTAACAGTGTTTTCACAGCTCCACTCCATGAAGAAAACCTGCTGTCCATCGCCCACATCACTAATCATGGAATGAACTTCATTCATGCGCTGGAGATCACAGACACTCACGTGGTCATCGATTTCCCACATTTGTGTAAATTTGGCATCAGTTCAAGGCGTCGAAGAGGAACTTCTAAATACATCAGACCAGTTAGTGGCCAGGTTCTGCTCTTCCTGACACCACCCAACACACTGGAGATTTATCTCCTGTCAATCAACGTCAATGTGGACGACGTAATAGCTTTTGTAAGTGTTTAGTTGCTCTAACATTATTGATTTTCCATAAAGTAATGAACCAGCTGCCTTCATTTTCAACTGTGAATCACCCTAAATGTGTAATCATCCGGTTGTTTTAATAATTCAGACTTGAATGTTTTAATGGTTCATAAGGTGGAAAAATTTGAGCCCAGAGCAGTGTACCTAAGGGAGCCGTCCACATGCAAACTCATCACAGAACACAAGTACAGCATCGACTGTTGTTATGAAGACCAGAGCATACACTGTAAAGTGAGTAGAATTTTACATTTCTACTGTCATGTGTGAATTAAACTCAACTAAATTAGTGAACTAAACCTTGTTTAGTTCACTATGGTTACTATAACAATGATGAAAGTACTGCTCGTTTGCAGGAAAAAGAGTTTGACCTGAACTTTGGACCAAATTATCACATGATGTTTAAAATCCGTCTTCCAACAACAACAACACAAGTTTCTTTAACAATCAACGACCAAAACAACAGAGAAGTCTGGGGTCTGGGGGACATAACACTGCCTGGTAAGACTGTCTTTCAGAATCACACATCAATAGTGTAGGAGATACCGTCTCTCACATCTTCATTATTTTGTCATTAAACCTGAGACTAAAGTGTTGGTGAGATACTAGCACCTGAATATTTTCTTGACAGTAGAATGTAAACATGTGAAAGTATGAGTCCTCAAACTGTGCACCACTACCCACATCCACCAGTAGTTTTATTTACATAATCATAAAATATGCTGAACCACTTTCTTCAGACTTGTCTGTCCAGTGGTACCTCAACGTAGGAAATTAATTCGTTCCATAAGTGGTACTGTGAATCTTTCGTAAATAGCTGCATTTTACATGCCAATACTACCACTCAAACCCTTTAAAAATGCTAAAAGTATACGCATTTTGTATGAGATATGTGTTAAAAGTCAAAGAAAATGTAGATTTTAGATGTAATTTATTGGTCTCAGTGGGTAAAAGTGTCTTCACTGACTGAATATTTAAACCATTAAAATGAACCCAACATGTGGGTCATTTTCATACCTTTGTGGTTTTTTTAATTGTCACTTTGACCTTCAACAATATTTGTTTATGGATGTTTGGTGAAATATTGATCCAAAGATGATTGCCTTTGATGACTTTTCATAATTTTCCTAATTTGGACAAGGCATACGTTGTCAAAGTGGGCGATTGCACGTCTCGCGAAAATTTTTTTGGGGTGTTTTTTTCCACAAATTTGGAAAGTTGATTAAATGTGTGCAGCATGTCTTTTATTGGTGACATTAGTCAGACTATTGGAATACATCTAATTTCATCTTTTTGGTGTATGAACATTTTTTTTTGTCGTATTACATTTTTTACCAAAGGTTTGGGTCTTTTACCACTGATGCTTCTGCTTTTCATGTGTTGGGTGTCAACATTCATAAAGTCATCTAAAGAAAACTCTTCCAGAAGTTGAATTCTGACAGTGTGTCTTTGTGTTTGTCATTCAGCTCCTGCTGCATTTCAGACGCCTCAGAAGAATCTCCCACCAAAGAAGAAGCTGCTTTCAGTTGGGTTTGACTCTGTTTATCATGTTTCTGAGCCTGTTCAAGTCATTGGTGAAAGCTTCCATGTATTTCAGGACAATGACCAGTTCTTTGTACGTCATCCTGATTACTTTACCTTTGACGTTTTGTGATCACAAGTTGGTGTTTGTAAGAGAAAAGTTCTTGGCTTTTTCACCGTTTTGTGTTACACTGAAATGATTCCACCTGGAAACAAACAGACCAAGGTTTAATAGGTTAAAAGCTGCTGTGTGGGGTGGGTACATTTTGGGCTCAGTTGAGCAAAAATTCTACCATTTCCTTTCAACAGATCATCATTCAAGTGTCTGAGAGGAAACATGACTGTGACTACTTTTCTGGACTCTCTTTTCAGACTGAAGAGAATCTCTCTTGTTACTCAGTAGGGATGTAACTAGGGGTGTGAATCTTTCACTCACACAACGATCTGATACGAATCTTGATTCACAGACCATGATCCTATTCATGGCGATTCATAAAAATTAGTGAACAATTCGGTTGGGTTCGATCCAATTCAGTTAAGTTTGATTCAGTACAAATTGACAATTTAACCGCAAGGACTTTTATGTACTATTGTATGTTACTGAGAAGAAAAAGAAACAAATATTTCAAAACCGTATCCTTTGGTTTATTTAGTGGCACAGAGACAATAAAGCAGGAACTACTGAACATACATTTTCACAACATAAACTGAAGTCTTTACAATATACTGTACCTGTAGATAACTGATATTAATGATAATATACCTGTAGATAACTGATATTAATGATAATATACCTGTAGATAACTGATATTAATGATAATATACCTGTAGATAACTGATATTAATGATAATATACCAGTAGATAACTGATATTAATGAAATGCAAAACTGATAATCTAGTGTTCCTAATTTAACAGGTTTGCAAAACTCTAAAAAACGTTAAAATATAAAACTTACTTTCCCTCAAGAAAGACAAAATAAAAGATAAAAATGTCATAAAGTTTAATTATTCCTACAAATGTGAGAATACACTCAGCATAACACTGGGGTTGGACATAAAATACACGTTTTTACTCTTTTTGAGGAAAATCAACTGATTTTCCTCAGAACACTGTCCTAAGAACACTGTCACTGAAACTATATCCACTGATTTGATAAAAAATTCTTTCTGATGCTGGTGTCTGGTTTACAGGAGACTCACCGGGAATCCAGTACCGGTGGGCTGACTGAGTCCCACACAGGTCTACTTTACATACCCATACCCATGTACATTAGACCCCATGATTAAACATTCTCTACCCAGGAGCTTAGTGTTTAGCTTTATTTTCAGTTTAAATGCAAACCACATCATAGCTCCCAAATAAAACAATCCGCCTGTATGGATCAACCACGGATCCGCGGTTTCATCAATAAATATGCTTTAATTTTGTCACTTCCTGTCTGCTACCTGCAATTCCTTTAACTTAAACTCCGTTCGTGCCGGGAAAAAAAGCAGATAAACATCCGTTTGGAAGTTTTAATGTGTACACATTTCTGAAAATAAATGCCATGTCATTGTTAAGCTACTTGGTCACAGATATAAAGAGCAGAATTACAGATCGGTGCCTGGACCTCAGGAAACCGATTCACAGCCGTAAATCCAGGGCATCGGACAGTTCGTTGGCAGTTTTACCGATTCAGTGCTCCAGTTCGTTGGCAGTTTTACCGATTCAGTGCTCCATGGACCAATTCACTCAGATCTCATGCTACACAGACCGATAACGGATTTGAATCAGTTTATCTTTACACCCCTAGATGCAATGGTACACGTCGTACCAAACGCCTCACCTCTCACAATTCAGTATGAGCGTGTATCGCGTTATGGCTTGGTTTTAAATGATATTTCCAGACAACTCACATTTATATTAGCGCTTTATAAGTTAACTGACTTATGGAATTCTACTGCCATTGGTTGGAGCCAGATGTGGAAACCAGCTGTGGACTGCACTTAACCTTTTTGACTTCAACAGAACTCTGATTAGAGGTCTACGTGGGACAGAATTTCCAGTCCTGCTCCCGCAAATAATTATGATTTCCAGTCCCGCTCTGGCCATATTTTGTCCCGCACCCATCCACAATTTCTGCAGGATTCAGATTTGAATTGAAATGTGGCTTACAGAAGTCTGCTTGCCCAGTGTCCCTCGGGGGCCTGAGTTCTTCTGATTGAGGCTCAGCCCCTGGATGATGTGAGGCCGGTAACGGATCCCTGTCGTGGTTAGGTTCAGTCTTTTCGGAGTCGGGTTGTTTGGGAAGGCAGCCTAAAGTGGGTGGTAACCTCCAACCAAGGCAAAATACCGACATGAGACCGATGGTTGACAAGTACCTTAAGGGAATGTTGAAATGAACTTTAAAGAGAGAGTTCAAGAGGGCATGAAAGTGTTGAGAGGTAAATGGGTGGGGTCTGTACATGCTCAGTCCGCCCGGGGGATTCAACTTCGGCAAGTCAGGGTCGGTCCTTCCCCCATCTCACGTATATATGATAGTCAAAATGAATAATTTATAACTTTTATTTTAAATATGTTTTTAGTTAGTGGGACTGCAGCTTATCAGCGCTCCCACCACCTCCTGCGTTGTGCATTCCCTCTCCTGCCCGTGCCCGCAGTGAGCTTTTAATATTTGTCCGGTGCCACACTGCTTTGCGTTAAGTTCAGTCCATTTACAATGTAAGAAATGGATGTATCTATTTGTGTACGTAATGCGAACATAAATGTAACCTAAGAATTTCCATCAGATCTCAGTTACATTTTGCGAATTGTGACTCAAGAACCACAATAAATGCCAAACTGTGGATAACATGTACTGTTGCATCCCTATGACTCAGACTTTGGAGGTTAAATATATGATTGACATCTGTAATTATTAGGGTTGTCAAAAAAATCGATTTTAGATACTAAATCGATATTGACCCTTGGTATCTAATTAGATACTCAGTTGCTGGAAAATCGATTTTTGTTTTTATGGTGCGTCGCCGCTTTTTTGTAGCGGGTAACGTTAAGAATTCTAAACAGGCATCAACGCGGTCAGCTCTGGCACAGCCGTAATGCCGGCGTGTAAATTAAAGTCTCTTTTTTTCTCCAGCTGCCTCTGACAGCACACGGGATGACACCAGTGCGACCACAGACCTATACACTATTTCTATAGGTCTGTGATTGTGACCATCCGATGCAACTTTGCTTTTAAAGGCCTCGATATAGTCGAACGTTTATGCGCGCGGGCGGCAGCCAGGCGGTAGCGCATAGTATCACGTTAGCACCACGGAGGCCACCGTGAGCATGTCAGCCTATCATTTTTTGACGTGCGCGCTGCTAGTCCTGTATGGCAAGCCAAAGTGTTCACATAGCCACACGTTGTCTTTATTATATCATGCGTTACAGAACGCGTTCTAGCACGCGCACTGGCGCGCTATCACGCGTTACAGGACGCGCACTGGCGCGCACAATGGCACCCGTTCTAGAACGCGTTCTGTAACGCGTGATATAATAAAGACAACTTGTGGCTATGTGAACACTTTGGCTTGCCATAGTCCCGCAAGGGGTCCGCGGTGGTCACATGATGCAATACGCTGCCGCCCGTGCACATAATGCTCGACCATAAAGAGGCTTGCAGTTAGCACTGCAGAAGGGCTTGAGCAAAAAGATAGGCCTATCTTAACTTGCCAAGAGATAGGCATGCATTTATTCTGCACCCGCACTCACTACCTTTTTTTAGCAGTTCATGGAGGAAATTTTAAAAGGAATCCCTCACATCTCTAGTATCGAAATTCGTATCGAGTATCGAGTATTATCCTTAGTATCGGTATCGAGTTGGAAATTTTAGTATCGTGACAACCCTAGTAATTATCATCAGTTACTGATCACATTCAGTCAGAACAATAAGAGAAAGCGTACGTCAAATTTCTAAAATAAAAAAATAAATATGGTCTTTTCCATCAACATTCACTGGTACTCATTTAAAAATGTGCATTAAACACATTTGTGAAAACACATGTAGCGACCAATCAGAATCAAGCATTCAGGAAAGGCTTGTAGTTAATGACAAAGATAAATGCGATAAAACTAAAGGTCCAGTTCAGACTCTATTGAGCAAACAAGTGTCAAATAAAATGAAAAACCTGATGTTGCTCTCATGACAATCCTGATTCAGCCACTGGAACTAGACCATAATGGGATCTCTTATATTCCACAGTTTCCAAGGAGACAAAGGAGACAACTGATGAGAAGAAGAAAAACTGTTGGAAAATACAAGGTGCGGTAATGTCTGAATAAAGTTGGCTATGGCTGCCTGTGATGGCACCCCCACCCCCCCCCCCATGCTCTGGCATGTTCTTTTATTATTTGTTTGTGTGTGTAGTTGGTGGTGGTGGGGTGTACTGATTGTATATGAAAAGCATATTGTGCCACATTACACTGTATGAAAAGTGCCACATAAATAAAGAATGATTGATTGATTCTGTTTTATTAGAGGAAGATAAAGATGCAGCTCCTCAGTGTTCTGGATGATCTGGGAAACGGTGACTTGGACAGGTTCAAGTGGTACCTTAACCAGAAAGAACTGGGTAACATTTCACCAATTCGAAAGCAGAAGCTGGAAGAGGCAACGACAACAACACGTGTAGTTGATCTGATGGTGCAGACATTTAAGAAGTCTGGAGCAGTGGCGGTGGCCAGGAGGATTTTAGAGAACATGAAGATGAATGAGCTGAGAAAGAAGCTGTGAAAACTGCACTAAAGATCAAAAGGTCAGTCACAGGCAGAGAAATGTGATGGTGTCCAAGTCTTAAGGTCTGAGTGCCCAGATGAAGAGGTACGACCAGAGTTCATGTTCTGAATCATCTTCATCTACTTGAGTTCCAACCTCTGACAAGTTCTACCTGGTTCCTCTGGTTTCTGGAGGCTGAGGCCCAATTAAAATAAAAAGTGTTTGATCATGAGCAACGACAACAAGGGCCTTAATATGACGACAATCCCTGGGTGAGACCATCTCTAGAAGCTTTTGGGTTTGGTTTGGTGTTCCTGGTGTGTGGTGATTAGAATTGACAAAAAGTGGACCAAGGAAGGAAGACCAGATCTAAGTCCAACAGAACATCTATGGGAGGTGCTGAACACAAAAGTTCAATCCCTCCTACCTCTTTGAAACATCTAGGACTTAGAGGATCTACTGCTAACATCTTATACCAGTCTTATACCAGGTCTTATACCAGGTCCGGTGTCAGAGTTGTTTTTGTGGGTACAAAAGGGAGCTTCACAATATTAGGCAGGTGGGAATAGCTTCCATAGATGTTAAATGGTTGAGGTCCAGTTATAGTTCCTAAGACCAGTTTTGGTCCTAAAAAATGCAGGTTTGGAGATGTTGTCACCCTCAGTGTGATAGTTGTCAAATTGACTATGGCAGGCACTATTGATTATTTTACATCAGAAACTGATGAAAACTTTAATTTACAAAGAAAAGAAAGAACTTATTTTTAAAATGACACAAACATCAGTGATGGGAAAAACAGTTTGTGTTAATGATGAAAAAGAAAAGATTGAAATGTAATAAATGTGCGTAAATGCTGCAGTTGCAGTTGGAGGCACTTGTAAATAATGTTCTTCAATAATGTTTCCTTTGAATGTTTTTTTTTATCAGGAATATTTTAAAAAGTTCAAATATGTTTTGTTGTAAACTTTTTTATTTTTATTTTTTAAATAAATGACTTTTTCAAACATGTTCATTTCTGACCCAGACCCCCTAAAGAGACATGAATGTCAGTTTTGGGGGTCAGGTCATTATTTAGAGTGAGTGTAAAATAGTTTCCATTCTAATTTTGGAACATCTAGTGTTTGTGTGTGTGTGAATCTGTACAGTTTGGACAAATGTCAAGCTTTTCAACCACTTTACTTGTTTTTTTCACTCCACAAATACTCCCATCTCCACTTTTTCTTTTCTGTAAAATTCCTCGTTTTAATATCAGGATGGATTCATTAATTTCATGGTAATATCTGAAGTATTCATGTTGGGTGATATTATTTTAAGCACTCTGTCTGCAGAGGCATATCATGCTATAACTCAATAGATATTCGAGTTATCACCATTAATTTACATGGGTATATACATATAGCTAATGCGTATTAGATGCAATGATCAATTTGTGTGAAGGTCAATGTCACAATTAACTAAAAGGTCCAAATCACATTATGACTCAAGAACAGAGGGTCACAGAACTTTCAGATTAGTAACAAACTATGTGGAATGAAGATTTCTACAATTGGTGTTGTCACCTATGATGAATAGTTAAGGTGATCTCTGGAGGTCAAAGGTGACATGTCACAAAACTGTGTCAAGCATAGTCATATCACACTATAACTTAATCAATACTGGATATACAAACCGGATTCGGTTGAAGTTGGGAAATTGTGTAAAATGTAAATAAAAACAAAATACAATGATTTTAAAATCCTTTTCAACCTATATTCAATTGAATACACTACAAAGACAACATATTTAATGTTCAAACTGATAAACTTTATTGTTTTTTGCCAAATAATTAACTTAGAATTTCATGGCTGCAACACGTGCAGTAGAAGTTAGGAAAGTTGGCAAAAAATACTGAGAAAGCTGAGAAAAGCTCATCAAACACCTATTTGAAACATCCCACATGTGATCAGGCTAATTGGGACCATGATTGGGTATAAAAGGAGCCTCCCCAAACATGCTCAGTCATTCACAAGCAAGGATGGGGCGAGGTTCACCACTTTGTTCACAACTGCGTGAGAAAATAGTTGAACAGTTTAAGAACAACATTTCTCAAAGCAAAATTGCAAGGAATTTAGAGATTTCAACATCTACGGTCCATAATATCATCAAAAGGTTCAGAGAATCTGGTGAAATCACTGCACGTAAGCACCACGGCCGGAAACCAAGACTGAATGACCGTGACCTTCAATCCCTCAGACGGCACTGCCTTAAAAACCGACATGAGTGTGTAAAGGATATCACCATATGGGCTCAGGAACACTTCAGAAAATCACTGTCAGTAAATACAGTTGGTCACTACATCAGTAAGTGCGGGTTAAAACTCTACCATGCAAAGCAAAAGCTTATGAACAACATCCAGAAACGCCGCCGGGTTCTCTGGGTCCGAGCTCATGTAAAATGGACTGATGCACAATGGAAAAGTGTTTTGTGGTCTGATGAGTCCACTTTTCAAATTGTTTTTGGAAACACTGGACGTCGTGTCCTCCGGACCAAAGAGGAAGCGGACCATCCGGACTGTTATCAACGCAAAGTTCAAAAGCCAGCATCTGTGATGGTATGGGGGTGCATTAGTTCCCATGGCATGGGTGACTTACATTTCTGTGAAGGCAACATAAATGCTGAAAAGTACATACAGATTTTGGAGCAACATATGCTGCCATCCAAGCGACGTCTTTTTCATGGACGCCGCTGCTTATTTCAGCAAGATAATGCCAAGCCACATTCTGCACGTGTTACAACAGCGTGGCTTCCAAGTAAAAGAGTCCAGGTTCTCCCCTGGCCCGCTTGCAGTCCAGACCTGTCTCCCATTGAAAATGTGTGGCGCATTATGAAGCGTAAAATACGACAGAGAAGACCCCGGACTGTTGAACAACTGAAGCGGTTCATCAAGCAAGAATGGGAAAGAATTCCACATGAGAAGCTAAGAGAATTAGTCTCCTCTCTTCCAAAACGTTTATTGACTGTTATTAAAAGGAAAGGTGATGTAACGAAGTGGTAAACATGCCCTTTCCCAACTTCTACTGCACGTGTTGCAGCCATGAAATTCTAAGTTAATTATTATTTGGCAAAAAACAATAAAGTTTATCAGTTTGAACATTAAATATGTTGTCTTTGTAGTGTATTCAATTGAATATAGGTTGAAAAGGATTTTAAAATCATTGTATTTTGTTTTTATTTACATTTTACACAATTTCCCAACTTCAATTTGTACTATAAAATTCAATTTGTACTATAAAATAACTTTGTATTATAATACACGCACTGACACATATATACATATAACGAAATGATCAATATTGCAAAAGGTCAAAGGGCAAGGTCGCAATTAGCATGAAGGTCAAAATAACATTAGCTCTAATTCAAGAATGGGTTGTCATCGAAATTTGAAATTGGCACAAAATAGGGGCGAGATGAGACATTCTCTGAATACTTGTCTTTATTTACCTCCTGAAAATATATTTAAATAAACTGTCCAACAAGAAAGGTGTAAATAAGTGAAATATCTTAAGAAAAATACCTGCAATTCTAACAATACTCTAGTAGATCTGAACCATAACACGTGTAAATGGAGGCATTTACATATGTGTTATGGATCAGATCTACTACAAAGTCACTAAAACTGTTAAAATTTTGCTGAATTTTCTTTAGAAATTTCAGGTTCATATTTGTTCAGGTTTTTCATATTTTATTGTTCCAGGAGAGTTTGTAAGTATAAATATTTTCCTAAACTAATGCTATATTTGCACTATAACAAAGAAAAGTTTTAAGTTGTCATTATTTATGGGCATAATATAAATTATTATCACATCAAAATGAGAAGAACATATGGAGTCATTGTTTTTTTGTAGGTTATTCTGTTATAATTTGACTGTAGATAATATTATGGTCTGTGTGTGGAACCTGAACTAAACACTTCCACAGCCTTGACTGTCGAATTATTGGAATTCATCCCAGGGGACGCATTTGGTCCCCAGGCCACGTTTGACACCCATGACCAATAACAAAACGATAGAAAAACTTTTTTTTTATATAACAATGTGTTAAACCTTTGATGCATGCAATAGGAGAACCTCAGTCAAGATGTTTTTCTTAAGTGTTTTTATTCCTCTTTAAAGCTGTCATTCCATGGTTATTTCATTAATATTACTGTTCTCCATTGTTATTGAATATATTGTGTGTTGGTTCTATTTAAAAAAAAAAACGCCCAGAAAATAACAAAAATGACTTCAGGTTGAACAACAGAGTTTACCAGTACTCAGAATGCACGAAGGAACACTCCCCCCTCCCCTCTCGTTGTGCGTGTTTACCTTTATCCAAATAGCATCCAGCTAGGTTTGTGCCGTTGCGGACAAGGCTTTATTTCCACAGAGAGCACATGAACTAGTTTGATCCGCCATTTTTTCCAGTTTGTGCAGCAGCTACTGTGGCTCCATCTTCTCGTGTAGATGCTAATGCTAATGCTAATGCTACTTCAGATTTGCTGCAATGGGGGACAGGCTTAATCCCACATGGGTGACGTTAAAGTCCATCTGTTATCAGGCCGGCTTTTTCTGGGTCCCTCGTTCCTCTTGTTGTTTTCTGTGAATGTGGTATGCAGCCAGTGGAGGTGACAAACCACTTTCAGAGGCAGCATGTGTTGGTGAGTCGGGGGAACCCATCAGGTTCCAAAATGAGCATGGATTTTCAGTGGAATGACACCTTCAAGTGTTTTAACCTTTTTTAAGTGTTTTTATTTGTTTTTATTCACCTTTAGGGTGAAAAAAAGAATGTGATGTAAATGTTTTTAATGAACCTATTTTTTTTACAGTGTTATAGAAATGTCCACTCAGCTGGAAAACATGTTTAAATTTGAACCAAAGAAACATGTTTTTAAAACCCAATATCACAACACTATGAAATAAAACATTGTAATGGAGTGTTTGTTTAAGAGACTATTAATTATTGTTAATGAGAGTTAATTACTGTTAATGACCGTTTTTTTTTACAGTTGATGACGGTTAATTGCAGTCTAATAACAGTAATATATTTACAGATAAACATGTTTGTGCAGATTAGGTTTAAAGCCCTTCTGTGTAGAATTTTCCATAGTGTTCTTTATAATAATCATTCACATTACTTATTAAAATGGGATGAAATAGCCCACAATCAGTTAAAAGATCACACTGTTCGATCACTTTTAACCTATAAAAACCCTAAATCTAAATATACATGAGCGTAATGTTATGGGCGCAGGACGGGCAGAAGATGGTGGAAGGAGCACACGCGGTAGAATGCTCCGAGTAGCAAAACCCTTAATATGTAAATACAAACTCCAAACTAATCTCTGTTTGATGCAAAAAATGCTAAAACCATACTAAGGCAGATAATTTTCAAGTAAGGAATCCGGGACATTTAACAAAACAAAAGACCACAATACTAAAGCTTGTGCTCTCCAACAAGAGAACATGGAGTCAAACGCTAAAGGTAAAAAAATCGCCCTTGAAGCCACCAGCTCCCGAGAAAAAACCAAGAGGAGAAGACGATTGAAGGAGCATGTGTCCAAGATACCTCTAACACTGCTGGACTGGCTCTACAGTTGTACACACACACAGATTGCTGAGTCAACAATTTTCATTATTGTTGAACATTTTTTCTAGATAACTTCAGAAAGCAAGCTCACCGATTTAGTCATGAGGGGCCTTTTCCTTTTTTTGGCAATCTTCTCTTTTAAGATGTCATTCATTAGTTTTAAGTTGCCCTCTTTTTCATGTTTCCTCGTGGCCTAAGATATGTGTTTGAAAGATAAAAAGGAGTTTTATTCATTATCTGAACCCACTTTATCCTCACTAGGGCCGCGGGGGTCACTGGGGGCCTAATCCAGCTACAATGGGCGAAGGCGGGGTACACCCTGTATGAGACGCCAGTTCATCTCAGGGCTGAACATATATAGACAAACAATCACTCTCACATTCACACCTATGGACAATTTTAGATTAACCAATTAACCTATCAGTGCATGTGGATGCCTGGGACTTTTCATGTATTTCTGTAGTTGATTGTGTTTTTGTAAAGCCCTCTGAGACGACTTTGTTGTGATTTAGGGCTTTATAAATAAAATTGAATTGAATGTGTTTGGATGGTGGGAGGAAACTGGAGTGCCCGGAGAAAACCCACGCGGACACGGGGAGGACATGCAAACTCCACACAGAAAGGCCTGGTACGGGATTCAAACCAGGGTCCTTCTTGCTGTGAGGCACGAGTGCTAACCACTGCACCACCGTGCCGCCCGGAGTTTTATTCAATGTGTTAATTGTTACTGACGGCATGTAGGACGACCATGTTGTAAATTACAGTAACAGTGGCACCTACTTTTTTAGTGCTGCCAACCAGAGGCCGAGCAGCTGGGACCTTGGCAGGCACAGGGTCAGCCTTCAATTTAGGGACTGGCGTCCTCTTTGCAGCCACATCTTTTCTTAGCTGTTCTTCATCCTCTGGAATAGAATAACCTATTAACAACATGCTAATAGAGAAGAGATCTATGGCTGCAACGGTACAATAGTGACCTACAGCATCTCTGTATACACAATACACAACTCACACTTGCTACACTCACACACATAGGTGCAGCATAGTCATACAGCTCTGGAGCCAGCACGCGCTAATAACATCTCAGCACGTGAATGACTGACTGGGACAGTGACAGTTATAATACCCTTACCGTACATTAGCTGCTATCAGTGGACAGGAGAGTAAGAGAAATACTGCACCAGGAGGACACATCAACCTGAACCAACTGGCATTCTTCGTGGACAACAGGTAACGAGTTTTTAATATATACCGTAATGCTTTTAAGTAACTATTTTTTCTTTTCCCTGTTTTTTTGTATTTTTGCGCTGAAAAACTGTGCACTCCTCATCACTGCTGGTTTTGGATTTGGGTGAAAATAAATGAAAAACCACTGAAGTCAAACGAACCCTTGACATTTATATATATATATATATATATATATATATATATATATATATATATATATATATATTAGTATTTATTATTTCAGTATTGCATCTGGCTATTACTGTTGATTTGTTCCAGCAGACTAGCAAAGTATATATTTTTTTAACTAGCTGCTGTTATAAATCTGTCAACTTTCAGAGCAGACTGTAATAACCAAATATTTATTTTGAGTAAATGGTTGGTTCTCAAGTTTTGTTTCCAGGGTGAAATTTGTCTTTGTGTGACCCTGACAAATAGTATTCCTGAATCCCAGGCACAACAAAAAATGTTATAATTCACTATAAGTGCAGATTCAACATTATTATCAGTATTGTCACTGGAGTGGGGCTGCCAAAACAGCCCCACTCCCCAATGCCGTGTGCCCGACAGGTGCTGTGGCCCTCAGCTTGGTGCCCAGGTCAGAATTTGGCCCTTGATGGAATCTAATTGGGGAACCCTGGCCTTCTGGATCACATACACACACACACCAGTTAAAGCCTACCGGTTTAAACTGGACCCAACTGGTGAGGAGTCTTAATCCAGCAGCTCTAATGGTTCTACTGGACCTCAACCATTGTCAAATGGTATTCTAACTGGACCTACCAGTAGAAATTTTCAAAAACCTTTTGGCTCCAGTAGAGACCAATAGACACCAGTTCGGACCAGTTCATACCAGTAGAATTCCTATTGGATTTTACACTGGATTTTACACTAGGGAAATGTACTGACAATGACATTATTTCTACATGTTTTAGGTTGTGCACAATTACACTCTGCCTGTTACTAGTGTTTAGCTAAGTTGTTATAAAAGTGTGTTTTATTCTTAGGAGTTCACAGCCTTAAACTGTCCCTCTCTCCCCCACACACTCTGGCCTTCACCCCCCCCCCTACAGACAGTTACAGGTAATGGTCACATTTACACAGTAAATGGTGCTCATAGAATACTGAGCTCAGAGCCTTGGCTTTTTAAATCACACAGCCTTTTGGCTCTCCTCTGGGCTTTGGTAAAAAAAAAAAAAAAACAAACAAACATGAGTTTTCTAGTCTTAATAACAACTACAAACAAGTAACTGGTGTTTGTGAATTCCTCAACTGGTGCCTTGAGATGTGGTGCTAGCTTAATAATAATAATAATAATAATAATAATAATAATAATAATAATAATAATAATAATAGCATACATTTAGCCAAGCTAAAAAATTCAAGTTGTACTTATTGATGTCATTTTCTTATGTTTCATTGAAATCTCTAGAAAAACTAAAGCCAGATAAATATATACTTCATATATTTAATCTTTAAATGCAGTACATTAGAAAAGTGCAGTAAACAGGCCATGTACAGAGGGGGGGGGTGTCATCCCCTTTCCTTGATGGGCCATTAATTAAGTCTGTGAGAAACACGCCTGTTTTACACCTTAATATTGTACACTTCCAAGGCTTTTCCAAGTCTCAAAATAATGTTCAAAGTTTGCATTTTTAAGCAAAGTAGAGATTAAACTTTTACATGGTTTTTATAAGCAAAAAAAGTCTAATGAAAACCACTGATGTGCAAATTAAGAAATATCCTCCTAAATTCAAGGTTATCAAATGTATGCTTTAAAAATCAAGTGTTCAGTTAAATCAAGTTTAAAGCCTCTCCTTATTAATGACATGTTCTTGTTCTTGTTTTCTAAAATCATCTTCATTGACTTTAAAAAATTGAGTTTTCAAAAAACTTCCAATGACAGAAATAAGATGTCTGTCACATCTTCTACCTTTGACCTGTGACCCTCCACACAGGTTAAGTTGATTTAAAATCTAACATATAGAGAAATACATAATTAAAGTGAATTTCAGGCATTCATCATCATTTATATTGTGAATGTAATTACAAGTTCTACTTAATCATGTAAAAAATAACGTCATAAAAATCACACATTTTCATCGTCTCAGTAATAATTTCATACAGTTATTTCCAAAAACACTTTAAAAGTTATGATGGCATGATCTGCCGCCGCTGCATCAGATCTTTCGTGTTAACACAGTAACTTTTGAACGTTTGTTACTCTTTTTTTTTAGTTATCTTGTACACAAATAAGCAAACGATTAATGGGACGTCATCATTTCTTTTGACAATGCCACCCACAAAGAAACCGAATTACAATCTGCAAATGGAAGACGATATTAAGGAGATCCGTAAGTCACTGAACTTCATGACGGAGGAGATGACTAAAGTCACGAAGCAACTAACAACATTAATGACACTTTGTAACGAAGTTAAGGAACTTAAAAACACTATAAAAGAAAAACACATAACTATTTATGAGCTTGAAAAACGTATCGACATCATGGAGCAACACACACGAATAGAAGATGTTATTCTAACCGGCCTGAACATCCAACCCCGTTCTTACGCCAAAGCAGTAGCAGACGGCAGAAATGTGAGTGAAGATGCAAATCCAGAAGAACAACAGAATCTTGAAAAACAAGTTTTGCAATTCCTGGCGGAGAAGAACATTCGCGTAGATGTAAAAAACGTATCTGCTTGTTATACTCTTCCTCGGAAGGATAAAACCAAGCCGGCAGTCATTCTGCGCTTTGTAAACCGGAAATACAAAGTGGAACTGCTACGACAAGGAGCTAAATTAAAGGGATCTGGAGTATATTTGAACGAACATTTAACAAAGAAGAACTCTGAAATCGCTCGAGAAGCACGCATCCTGAGGAAAAATAATAAAATTAAAGCTACATGGACAAGGAACTGCAAGGTGTTCAACTGAATGGAGCTACCCCAGAGCAAGCTAAAGTCATGACAGTAAAGGAACTGAAAGACTTACAACACATCAGATAATGTTATTTTTTTTTTTTACTTCAATAACTGTAGTCTCTTGTTTTTGAATCGAACTGTTGAATGGACTAATACTCCTTGTTATGAAACAAATGGAAAAGACTCTACCCGGTATCTACAGGGGAATAAACTTAAGGAAAGTCTGTGAATGGACACATGATGTGGAAGTTGGAACTATGGTTCAGGGGGGTCTGCTGCATACAGCCAATGATTACATGCCCACTTTACGTGGGGCGGTTAACTTATGGTTCTGTGGATTTATTTGTAGATGGATATGGTCCTTCATGTTGAAAAAATACATGTTGAAGGATGAAATGTGTATGATTTTGGGGATTTTGAATAAGATTTTGGTATGGACAATTTGCATATTGATAGGACATGATTATCCCCCTCCCTTATCTCTTTTTTCTTTCTACGATTTTGGTATTTGTTTTATTTTTTCGGTCATTACAAAACATGATGTGTGCCAGTGTGGGCAGTAAGTTTGTGTGTTTGAATAGTGAAGTTGAGTGTGTCAGTGGGATATATTATTATGTATGTTCCATAATGGAGTGTGTAAATGTGTGTGGTGAGTTTGTGTGTTGTATGAGTGGTAGTAACAAATTCATCCAAAGAATAGTAACTGAGACAAATGACTGAGGAAGACTTTATAATACCTTTTACAAATATTGATGACAATGAATTAGAATTATCTCTTAAAAATAGAAACACACTCAACCTGAGTGATATACAGGAATATAAAACCACTAATGTAGACCTAAACGTGTACGACTCCTTGGAGTACAAAAAATAATGATTTTGCTGAAAATATAGATCCTGACAATAACTACTATTATGAGATAGCAAGTAATTGCAAATACTATACTGATGACCAATTCAAATGTGTTAAAATGAATGGAGCATTTTCAGTGATACATTTTAATTGCAGAAGCCTGTATAAAAACTTTTGTAATTTTAAAGAATATCTGAAACAATTTCATAAATTTAAGGTCATTGCAGTTTCAGAAACATGGCTAGATACAGAAAAAAGTTGTGATGTAAAACTTGATGGATACACATTATTTACTAAACATAGGAACAACAGAAAGGGTGGGGGTGTGTGGGGGGGGGGTTGCTTTATATGTTGATTCAGACTTGCGAAGTCATATAATAGAAAACAAGACAACCAGTATTGATGGTGTCCTAGAATGTGTCACTATTGAAATTATTATTGAAGGAGGTAAAAATATAATTGTAACTTGTGTGTATAGAACACCAGGCTCATGCCTTGACACATTCAATGGAGAAATAGAGAGTCTGTTTGGTAATTCCAACAAAGTACTAATTGTGCGTGGTGACTTCTATATTAACCTACTAAACCCCCAAAATAACATTAAAACAACAAATTTTATCACGACCATGTACAGTAATAACTTGTTCCCACTTATCATTAGACCCAGTAGAATAACAGTAGATACAGACACACTAATCGACAATATATTCACAAATGTCTTGGGAAGGCAAGTAACGGCTGGGTTACTTATCAGTGACATTAGTGATCATCTCCCAGTTTTTGGTATTTTTCACCAGCTTCTTCAAAGGAACCAAAAAATAACACACACTCCCACATTAACTAGATGCAGAACACCAGAAGCAGTTGCTGCACTAAAGCAGATTTGAGCACTCTGACATGGAACCAAGTCTACGCCACAACTGACCCTGATCTGACATATGATGCTTTTCTGTCCAATATAATGACATTAAATGATAAACACTGCCCACTGCAAAAGTTAGATAGTAAATGCAAAATCAGAGAAGACAAACCATGGATGACCCCAGGAATATTAAATGCATGTAAAAAGAAAAATAATCTGTATAGATTATTTATAAAATATAGAACCAGTAAAGCTGAAAATAGATATAAGACATATAAAAATAAGTTGGTAAATATAATAAGATTAAATAAGCAAAATTGCTATCATAAAATATTAGAGCAAAATAAGAATAATATTCAAGGAATCTGGAAAGTACTAAATAGTATAATAAAAAAAAAGACTGAGTCTGTTGGATATCCAACTTATTTTTTAAAAGATACATTAATAATAAATACAATTAAAGAAATGTCAAATGAAATTAATAATCACTTTATTAATGTTGGACCTAGCTTAGCAAATAATATTTCAGTACCAAAAGAAACAAATGAGCTTGACTCAAGAATAATTACACAAAATTCTAAATCTTTTTTCATTAGGAGTGTGGATGAAAATGAAGTTATTGAAATTGTAAAATCATTTAAGAAGAAAAGGTCAAATGACTGTCATAATTTAGATATGCACCTAATAAAAGAAATCATAAATTGCATAGCTACACCTTTCACATACATTTGTAATCAGTCTTTCCTCACAGGTATTTTTCCATCTAATATGAAAATTGCTAAAGTAATTCCTATTTTCAAAAATGGAGACAGACACCAGTTTAATAATTACAGGCCGATTTCTCTCTTGCCACAATTCTCAAAAATACTAGAAAAGTTATTTGTTGTAAGAATGGGCCATTTTACAAATGAACACAAACTACTTAGCAATCACCAATATGGTTTCAGAGCAAATATATCAACTTCAATGGCGGTCATGGAATTAGTGGAACAAATTACAACAGCAATGGACAACAAAGAACATACAGTGGGTGTGTTTTTAGATTTAAGCAAAGCTTTCGATACCATTGACCATTCAATGCTATTAAAAAAGATGGAGCGATACGGCATCCGGGGTGTTGCAAACTCCTGGTTAAAAAGTTACCTTAGCAATAGACAACAGTATGTATGTATAAACAATGTTAATTCCGAAAATAGACAGATAAGCCATGGAGTACCGCAGGGTTCTGTATTAGGGCCCAAATTGTTTATTATGTACATAAATGATGTTTGTCTGGTTCTAAAAAACTTAAAATGTATCCTATTTGCAGATGATACAAGTCTATATTACTCTGGAAAAGATCTAAATCAAATACTAGATGAAGTTCAAAAAGAGCTTGTAAAACTAAAAGACTGGTTCGATATTAATAAATTATCATTAAACCTCGGCAAAACCAAATACATAATTTTTGGAAAAAAGTTAAATAATAAACAAGTCAGACTCAGAATCAAGGAAACTGAAATTGAAAGAGTGTCTGTAATACAATTTTTAGGTATTATAATTGATGAACATCTAAACTGGAAGAGTCATGTGACTTATCTTATATCAAAGATAGCTAAAAGCATTGGTATAATGTACAAAACTAAAATCCTTCTGGATCAGAAATCTCTCTACATACTGTATCATTCTCTTGTTCTTCCATATTTAAACTACTGTGCAGAAATATGGGGCAATACCTATAAATCAAATATTAATTCTATATTTTTACTCCAAAAGAAAGCCATACGAATTGTTACTCAAACACAATACTTGGCGCCAACAACTCCCTTATTTATTAAATTAAATGCTTTAAAAATACATGATCTTGTGGACCTCAACACTCTTATTATAATGTATAAAGCTCATGACCACATACTTCCCTACAGTTTACAACAGATGTTTCAGCCAAGAAGTAGTGATTATAACTCAAGGGGAACTGAAATTTATAGGACAATAAAGTGCAGAACTAATTCTAAAAGTCATTGTGTCTCTGTTAGGGGGGTACATCTGTGGAATAATCTGGATCAGAATCTAAAAAAGTCATCTTCAATTTGTGTTTTCAAAAGGATGTATAAAAAAAGTATAATAACAAAATATAGAATATTATCTGAGTAGCTGAATATATAAGGTATATAAGGTAGAAGAAAAGGGGAATGAATCTTATATTGCAATAAAACTATCATGGTTAGGATATATCTATATATCTATGGATCATATCTCGTAATTATTGTTTATGTAACTGTTTTTGTGGTGAAAGTGAATGTACTTTCACCACAAACTAATGCTTTACCAATACTAGTACTTTAGTTGATCATATCAGATTATATGAAGTGAATTGTAATTAATGTTTATATAAATGATTATGGATGTTTTTGTGGTAATGATAAAAAGGACAAAGTATATTGTGTGTTAGCGCAGTATACTTGAATTTTAGTTTGTAAAAAGGGGGTGGGAGTTTATAAGTTTTACTTCTTCCCACTCCTTTTCGAGTACAAGAAAAAGAATGGTTGACTATTTTCATTGTTGTTTTGATGATTATTGTGTGCTCGAAATAAAACTGAACTGAATTGAAAAAAAAAGTCTTTCTCTACAGTCATTCCTGTTTTAAAACTTTCTGATGTAATTATCTGTAATTACAGTAGGGGGCGATAGAGAGAAAACTGTTTGTGTGTAATTTTTTAAAATTTCCACTAGGGGCAATAGAGAGCAAAGTGTGTGTGTATTCCTGGCGAAAATACATTTCTGAGGAATTTTCTGAAAATTGAACACGAGCATGTTTATAGCCTCTAGAGGCTGTTAGGGAGGAAATGTTTGTGAGGACAATGGAAATGTCCTCACTTTCTCCAAATGTCCTCACTAGAAAGGTCTTTCACGACTGAAAATCCTCACAAGTATAGACGTACAAACACACACACACACACACACACACACACACACACACACACATCATCATCATCCTCATCATCATCATCAGTCTTATCATTCTAATGGCTAAATATCACATACATAGAAGTAAATATATGAGAAACAAACCTGTGTTCTCTGCCTTCTATAATGAAATAACACAATATGTGGATAGTATCCACTGTATTTTTCTCTATTATTTCCATGTCATCACCCCTGGCAGAATGTTATGTATTATGTGAAACAAAATGTATGCAATGTTTTCTGACACATAAAATAATAATAATAAAAAAAACTCATATTCATACCAAAGAAAGGCTAATTGTAAAGTTTGAAGTCATCATTTTTCCATCTGTATTCTGATGGATAAAATACACACAATATATTTAATGCACGACTGGACTGGTTTGACAATTCACAACAGACAAATACTCACAGGTATCCAATCTGTGGACACTAATATATTTATAGTTATCTATTTTTTTTATTATAGAAAAAAAATCTAAAAACAATCTCATACAATGTACACTGAAAAAAAACTGAAACAAATCCAATGTCACAAGTGGTGTTACAGTGGAGAACGCCAAGGGGGTATTTTTTAATTTATTTTTTTACCAGACAACTTAAAAAAAGACAATGTTCTTCTTTTTCTCCGTGTAAGATTCATTCCTGTGCTGCATCGATGACCATTTGAATTGAAATTGTTTAGTTTATTGTTTTATTTATTATATATTTACACTGTCCTCTAATGGACACACACTGTATTGTATTTTATGAAGTTAATTATTAGTTGACTTTATGGTCTGTTCATCTGTAGTTCCCACAGTTCAACACCGGAAGGCGCCGTTTTTCCCAAATTGACCTGGAGTTTTTTTTTTATTATTATTATTTTATTTTATTTAAGATCATTTTATTTTTATTAGGTAAATTTGTTTACTTTTCGTGACCGGATATTATTTCGTTATGGTGTAAGATAACTGTCAATATATTAGTGTCCACAGATTGGATACCCATGAGTATTTGTCTGTAGTTGTGCATAAAATAAATATTTGTGAATTGTCAAACCAGTCCAGTCGTGCATTAAATATATTGTGTGTATTTTATCCATCAGAATATGGATGGAAAAATGATGACTTCAAACTTTTTTATTTTCTTTTTTTTTAATATCTTTATTCAGAATCAAAATCTAGCAGTTACATTCATGAAAAACACATTTCTAATATTTCAGACTAAGGAACATTTCCTATATAGAACAAATACAACATTGGATAAAAGGATAAAGACAAAAAATACAGTCACAAAGAATTAAATTAAAATACACACACATAAGCTAAACAAACAAAATAAAAATTTGAGATCGGTCTAATCTTGAATCAAGGCATTTAACAAATTTATTACATTCCATGCTTGTTTGGTTTTAATATATTTAAGTGCTTTTTTGAAGTTTTTTAGTTCATTCATGTAAATACAAAATAATGTTCTTATTTTCATAAAATGACACCTGTGTATATGCTGTTGGGTTAGAATAATTATGGTATTGTATACATTTTCCCTTTTTCTATCCTCCAGTAAAACACCAAATTTAATGACATCATAACTTAGAATAGGTGAATTTGAATCATTTTCAGATATCTAATTTTGAAAGGATCTCCAGAAAGTTTTCACATATTCACACTAAAAAAAAGGTGTTTCAATGATTCAATTTGAGATTCACAAAATGTACAGTCATTTTTTTCTAAATTGAATCTCTGTCTAAGAAAATCATTACAGGGGTAAATATCATTTATTATCTTCAGATGGGTTTCTTTAGCCTTGGGTGAAACTGGAAGGGAGAGGTATCTGGTTCTGATTTTTTTAATCTCATCCTTTGAAAACTGTTGCAAAATATTTCTCCTTTTCAGTGGTTCAAACTTTACAGGTAGCCTTTCTTTGGTTTGAGTACGACTTCCCACAATTAACTCAACTGTCCAAATACGTCATCACCGAATCCACAGGCATTACTAGTGGAGAAAAGAAACATGGATCGAGATCAAGACTGCGCATGCGCTCAACCCGTTCCCGTTTCATCTTGCTCCAACGTCTGCGAACTACGAAATATATCATTTAAAATTAAGAATGAGTACTCGTAAATTTAGCGAAAAAGTTCTCACCTTTTTTTCCGCCTCGAGCGATTTATTTTCATCAAGAGTCAGAAAATGGCGTCCCAAAATATCATGTGATCGTTCTAGACCAATCGAGTTGCTGATTTTATTTATTTGTTTATTTATTTATTTTACAACAGATCAGAAAAATTCTGCCAAACATCCTCCACAGTGGACAAATGACTTCTAAGTCCTAAATAGTGCTTTATATCCATCACTAAGACAATACTGTATATGTGTGGTATATTTAAGAGCTACATTGTTTGACTCCTCGTTGTGTTCGATACACACCATGGATCATCCAGGTAAATGACCTGCGTGACGTCATTTACCTGTTCACCCACTGAACATCTTTGGATAAATAGTCTAATTTGTTTGTTCCGTTAAAGTTATTGTTGTGCTATTATGGTTTTTGAGTTATTAACAATTCTTTCAAATGTCATCCTGGGGTCACCCAGTCCCCACTTCCGCCAAATTAAACCAAAATAGTCTGGTTTGTTTGAGCTTCGTTTGTGCTATTATGGTTTTTAGGTTCTTAACAATTCATTTAAAGGCCAAATTTTAACCAAAGTAGTGGCGTTTGTTTGTGCTGTTATGGTTTTATAGATATTACATAATGTTTCAGCTGTTAACATCAGACAAAGCCAATAACCTCGTCCTCCTCCGCTCTAAGTTAACGACAAGAAATAGTTTTTTTTCTGCATTTCCGGTTCATTATATGCATTAATAACACCTGGAGCACAAATCAGATTCAAGACATAAAGTTATTTTCCAGGCTGGCATTTTTTCTTTCGTAGTTCTAACTGTTTAGGTGCGTTTTTCACTCAGACTCCAGTCAACCAGTCAAACTGTTGGGATGTCACCCTGAACAAGAACTGCAGGTAAATATCTATATTTTTACATGTTACAGTGTTTTGGTTGTTTTGTTATTGTAGAAAATAATGCAAGGATACAATGGTCAGAAGATGAGTTTACTATATTAATATTGTTGTTTAATGTTCAGACTTCTTTATACATTTGTGTTGCTGTGCTTTGACAAACTGCTAGGCTACACATGATATTTTTGGTAACAGCTATTTTATGTTTTTCTGCTAAACAGTAATTGTTTGAGTGATTATTGTTAATAGCTGGTTTATAAGGCATTGTTACCTGTAAAGTAGACAGACTATCAAACCAATTATGAGTATTTTATGGTGGACATACAAACAGTAAAATGTATAACAAAGTTTAATAAATTACTTTTCATATTTTACTCTTTTAAATGTAACTGTTATTTTAATTATTACTTTCCAGCTAAATTAATTCTTTGAATTACCTTTAAGTTACTAGTTATATTCTTTTCCCTAAAAACTGATTTTGACCAGATTATTCATCAAAAAAATAGACACTGTTTTATTTTATTTAAGCATTACATGACCTTAGCTCTGCAGATGAAAATAGTAGTGAACACTGCAGTGTTTCATCACTTGATGAGATGCAGTATATAATGGACTGAATAATATGCCTGTTAAAAAAAAATCCAAATGAAAGACCTCTCCTCTGACTTTTTAAGCCTGATACCTTCTGTTTTGTCCCTCCATAAAAACAACAAAGATTAGTTCAAACCAAATGTATTTTTCCATACGAGATGAGTGTTTAACATTTGATCTTTGCAGTGAAAACTGTAGCAAAACCTTAATGTTCATAAGTGAAACGGTGATTGTATGTCATTAGTAGAAGCTTCTCCAACCTCTGTAGAGAAAGTGTATTTCTTTAAGGACTGAGCACCAAACCTCCTTTAGTACTGGAAAGAAGTCATTTCTGTCATATTAATAGTAATGCACTACTGCGTAGCATTGCCTACAGAAAATAAAAGTGTAGATCGGTCAAATACATGTGTATGTTTACAGACATGTATATCTATAGATGGATATGGACAGACGTGCATTTGAAGTTGATGACTCCATGAATAAACATGACATATGTTTGTAGCACTGACTTTATTTACAAAATAGAATAAAAAAATAGCTGGATTTTAAACAAGAATACACAAACTATGAACATAAAGTATGAACTGAAGTAATGATTTTAAAAAGATATTTACAAGCATGACAGGAAAAGAAAGAAATGACTAAATATGACTGCAGATGAGGTACATGAAGTAATGAAGTCATCACTCTTTTGTGTAGAACACAGCATGTGGGTGTATTTTTTTGTTGTTTAATGAGCTTTTCACTCCACTTCCCAGGTCATCGTACATCTCCCACATACATGCAGCCCTCCTGCAGTAGGACACATAGTGTCCAAGAGTATCCTGGGTCAAACGTCCCCAGAAAGCAATGACTGCCCCCAAGGTAAACGTGGTTCCTTGGAGCACCAGAGTGGAGGGAAATTCACTTAAAGTGAATTCCCTGTGCAGCTGCTGTGGAGTTGATGTAAAATGGCTGCCAAGGTCAGTGTCAAAGCACAGAAGTTCTCCCAGACTGTAGCTGTGAGTAACCATGCCTGCACACAGCACTTTTCCTGTATTGAGGTGTTGGGTTTTTTTTAATTCAGGGGGACACTGACATGTATTTTGGATTGGCCTGAGGCAGGGAGACTCAGGAAGGCTGAGTCCTCGTTCCACAGCAGTCCCAAGATGAGCCATGGCAGAAGTCTGCAGGACAGTAATGGACGTGGAAACAAACACAACTTCCCTTGTGGTTTGTTTGCTGAGATTGCAGGACTGTGAGGAACACTGCTTGGTGAAATAAACCCTTGGAAGACCCCTCAGTGTTCTTTCCAGTACAGCACAGATGTGGCACTGTGCATCCACTTGGACGGCACCAGACTTGAAGTGGACGGCTTTGAATATTGCCCTCAGTAGTTGTGCCCTCTGTACATAGACCTGTTGGGTCACACCCTGTGTGGCCATGGCTTTCAGCAGCTTTAGGAACTGGTTGTCACATTCATTGCTACAAACAGTGTTTGGAAAAGAAATGCTGTCACAGAAAGCACAACATAAACTGTGACAAAGTGCATCAAATGCACAGGTGTTTAGCACACACTCTGGATTTGACACATTTAACAGGCTGTTGATGATTTCCATTTTTTAACAATTGCACTTTGACTTTTTTCTGCTTCACAGATGTATCTGCATGTAGCCATTCACTACAAGGAGAGAGGTAGGAATTCATCTTCCTTTTTTTGGGTGGAACCACTAGGCCTCTCCAGTTTTCAACAGTGTCCTCATCTGCTGCAGGAATGTTTGTAGCAGTGTCAGATTCCTCACAAGGGTAAGCATGTGTTTTTGTGTTTGCTTTGATGTGGACAGTAGTAGATGCAGGGGTAACTCCTGTGACACTCATTGTTACAACAGCTCCCTTCTCCTCACGTTTCTCTTTTGCAGAACAAATTTGCATTTTTCCTTCAATGAAGGCAAGATGACGAGTTCCAAATCTATCCACCCGAATGGGTCAATTGTGGTTTTTAAAAAGTCCATTCTTTAGGTTTTTGAACTCAGCTTCAACAGCAGCTGAGCTTGCAGTGATGCTGGTACTTGTGAAAAGAGGGACCATTATTCCTGTCCAGAGTGGTCAGTAACTTCCAAGTCTTATTATATGTGGAATAATCTTAGGGAGGTAGTGGATATTATCTGGATCCCCATTAGCCATGGCCAGTGACCTGCTCTCCTCACATATTTCTGTCACCCACAGTTGGACGTTTGTCTGGATCTGATGACACGCATCCACTTGTTCCTGATCCTGTTCTTCACTCTTTTCTTCTGGAATGGTGACAAAGTCTTCTGCACTTTGAGCTTTCAGGTATTTCTTGCACATTTGTGATGTGAGAGGGGCTCCAGAACTGTCATTACCCTCCGCTTCACTGAATGCCACAATAGTGATGGCACGTAAAAGTTCCTTTGCATGCTCCAATGATTGTGACTGAAGAAGCTGCGCTATTGACCTTACAAAGAAATGTTTAATGTCATGTGTTTTCTTTTTCAGGCAGTCCCACTGACAGAACATTTTGATGCAGTGTGCAACATCAACCCTAACAAAACAAGGTGGGAGTTTTGCACATTGATTAGCCAGTAGTACACTGAAGCATTCATTAATGTCGGTCTTCAGATCAGGGAGAGGGGTAAAAGCCTTGACCACAGCTCCCAAAATGGCCAGAGAAAAATCACTGCCAACTTGTTTTGGAACAGGTGCACCTGCACGAGTCCATTCTGTCAGCCACTGTGTGATGGCATAAACATCATGCTTCTCCCACAGCATTTGCACCACTGGGACACTTGAGCTGTTAAGCCCTGTCAGAAGTCCCTGATCCAGGAAAATATGTCCAGATGAACCATTTGGTGTCACTAGTTTCCTTACTACTGAGCCAGTTGTATCCAAACATACTGTTGAGTATTTGTTCTTTATTAAGCTCTTGTACACATGCATTTGTGTTTGACTCCAGTAGTGACAGAAAAACGTATCCAGTCCAATGTCTTTAATATTACTACTATGAGGGACAGTGTATTTTAACATCTGCAATAACAAAATGGATCCTTGTCACCTAATTCTAAATCATTTCTTTCTTTGCTTTATGCAGTGTAGCCAAGTTAGGTGGATGACTTGGTTCAGGATCAACAAAGTCCATCAACTTCTTGGCCTGTGATGTCCGCCATACATGAGGTTCCATCCTTCCTTCGCTAAGTTCTCTGGCTATTTGCACCTGCATGTTTCCAGACATGAAAGGCTTAGAACAGTCAGTGTGGAGCAGAGATGTATAGTAACGAAGTACAATTACATAAGTACTGTAATTAAGTAGTGAAATGCAGTATCTGTACTTTTTTGAAGTACAATTTTTTTCGCCTACTTCCACTTCTACTTCACTACATTTAAAAAAAAAAAAATCAATACTTTTACTCTGATAAATTTTTTATGTGCCGAATCGTTACTTGTTCCTCTTATTAAAATAGTTCAGAAGCATACCAAACATACCAAACCCATAGCATATCAATGCCAGAGCGATAAATGGTTCTGTCACCTGGTTTGATGATGGTGTCTCATCATTGGACGAGTCAGCGATCAAACACTACATAATAAGACTGCACGCTCTAATCGGCCTTTTGGTAATGTTACATGTGTAGCTGCTACACCGTGTTTACACAAGAAATATTTGGTTTGTCTCTTGGCCATATTCTTGGAATACTCTGGCCTTTGAAACTTTTAGTTTTTTCATGAACACTTGTAAGTGAACTGGTATGTCCTTGTACTACTGCTGCCTCAGCTGAAGTTGTGCCTTTTATATTAAATATATAAATGTGTTAAAACTTGTGACTGCTTTCATTTAGTATAGACACAGTACTTTAAAATTTTACTTTCAGTACTTAAGTAGTATTTTTTTCATTACTTCTACTTGTAATTTTACTTCTACTTTTACTTTCAGTACTTGAGTAGAATTTTTTTTACATACTTCTACTTGCAATACTTAAGTACAATTTTCTTTGGATACTTTAGTACTTTCACTTGAGTATGATGCTTGAAGAATACTTCAACTTTTACTCAAGTCAGTTTTTTGATGTAGTACTTGTACTTCTACTGCACTCCTCTAGTCCAGTACTTTATACATCTCTGGTGTGGAGGGAGTGGTCAGCGTTGTTGATGGAGCATTTGAATGTCATTGGGCTGTTCATTGCTGCCTCTCTATCACATGCCATCTCCAGATAAACACTGCACTCTTTGCAGTAGCCTCTGATTTCAATCTAATAGTTTGTAGCTGATGGATGGACCTCGGTTCTTTTATAAATAAATGTGCAGGGACTTTTCACTGTCTTCCAAATGTCCTCATTTATGACATGAGTCCAGGTGCCAGGCTTCAGAATGGTATCTTGTCTTTTTTTACTTTGACAATATTTGTCATTGTATTCGACCTGCAGTTTTGGGAAAGTTCACCTTAATTAGGAACTAGTTCAAAGTTCAGTTCAAGTTACTCAATATGAATTAGTTCAGTTCATCGTTCATTCTTCCAAATTATGAACTAGAAGTTCATGGATCCCAAAATTAACATTACATGTGTCCAAGACATAAAGACTTGGATGAGTGCCAATTATCTTTTATTGAACGCTGAAAAAAATGAAGTCATTATAATTGGTCCTAAAAATGCGAGAGACTCCCTACCTGACCACATAGTTACTGTGGATAGCTTAAGTGTAACACCCAGTGCCACAGTTAAAAATTTAGGAGTTTTATTTGATCCAGATCTTTCATTCAAAATGCACATTAACCAAACTTAACCTGCGCAACATTAGCCAAAATTAGGAATATTCTGTCTAAAACGACTGCAGAAAAATTAATTCATGCATTTGTTACATCACGATTAGATTATTGTAACTCCTTACTTGTAGCGTGTCCTAAATATTCCCTAAAAAGCTTGCAACTGGTTCAAAATGCAGCAGCAAGATTATTAACAGGATCAAATAGAAGAGAACACATCACCCCTGTGCTCCAAACCCTTCATTGGCTACCAGTTGAGTCTAGAATTTAATTTAAAATCCTCCTCCTTACATATAAAACCATTAATGGTATGGGCCCCTCTTATCTTAAAGATGATCTGGTTTCGTACCAACCCAATAGAACCCTTCGTTCTCAGAATGCAGGTTTACTGAAAGTTCCTAGGGTTTCTAAAAGTACAGTAGGAGCTAGAGCCTTTAGTTACCATGGTTACTGTCTTATGGAATCATCTTCCCTTTAATATTAAAGACGCCGAAACAGTCTCTACATTTAAAATTAGGCTGAAAACATTCCTGTTTGAGAAAGACTATGGTCAGGTTAGTTAAAAATTATGTGATGTATGAGTCACAGTTCAGTTTAGACTGCCCTAGGAGTTAGAATGCTGGGGTAAGTACAGACACTGAGTTCTTTCTTTCTTCTCTTTCTTTCCCTCACACCTGTTTCTGTAACTTTTACAACCTATCTTTTATACCAAGTCTGTTCATGACTAGTCACCTGGTGTCCCCTTTCCCCCCTCCCCCCCTGGGGGGAGTGGTGGCTCACCTGACAGTGTCTTCACGGGAGCCACGGACGACAGGATCTGCAGTATCTCGCCTGTGCCGACCTGTGACCCCGGACCACCGCCCCTGCCTGTCTGGACCAGCCCCCCTTCCTGCATTTATACATGGACGTTCATCTATAGTCTGTCCGTCCATGGGAGTGGATCTCTCCTTCAATGTGGTTCTCCTCAAGATTTCTTCTTTTTCTCACTGGGTTTGGAAGTTTTTTCTTGCCGAGAAGGAGGGTCTAAGGACAGGGGATGCCTGGGACTTTTCATGTATTTCTGTAGCTGTTTGTGTTTTTGTAAAGCCCTCTGAGACGACTTTGTTGTGATTTAGGGCTTTATAAATAAAATTGAAATTGAAATTGAAACTGAGAACTGTGACCTGATCAAACCCTTTATCTACACAATAACTTACTTTTAAAGGCTTTATTTTCCTGGCTTTCCTTTTTTCCCTGGTTAAATAAGTATTATTTCATCCATTGCAAAGAAATGCAGTTTTACTTTTTACATTTATTACAATTGAGTAGTTGTACATTTTAACTTTTACTTCAGTTAAGGAGTTGAATCAGTGGATTATTTTATTTAGTTATTTATTTTATCAGACAATTAGAGTATATAGAGTTCTACACAATCTCTTCTAGTGTCAATGCCTGGACAATATTTTTCTTTTTCCCTGCGTAACATTCATTCCTGTGATAATTGATAAGAACTTTATTTGAAACAGGGACAGTGCACATTAATAACATTGCTGTGAATGCGCCAGAATTAGCCAAGAGACTATTTTTCATCTGTAGTCCCTGGACAGATGTTAAAGTCACCCTAAAAACAGAACACAACAAATAAAATATGAAACATAAGAATAAATTATTTTCAGTTACTGTGGTGCATCGATGGCCATTTGAATTTAAGTTTGTCTAGTTTATTGTTTTATTTATTATTTATTTACACTGTCCCCTAATGAACACAAACTGTATTGTATTTTATTTTATGAAGTTAATTATTAGTTAACTTAGTGGTCTGTTCTTCTGTAGTTCCCACAGTTCAACACCAGAAGGCGCCGTTTTTTCAAAACTGACCTGGAGGGTTTCTTTGTTATTTTATTTCATTTCATCTTATTTTTATTTGGTAAATTTGTTTACTTTTCGTGACCAGACATTATTTTGTTATGGTGTAATATAACTGTCAATATATTGGTGTCCACAGATTGGATACCCGTGAGTATAGAGTATTGACTCCTCATTGTGTTCGATACACACCATGGATCAGCCATAAAAATGACATATATAATATATAGACTATGGCTGTGATTTCAGATTAATATAAAAAACCTTGTGCAGAAGGAAAAGAGTCCATAGTAATAATAATACACAGTACAACCTATATATAATATTGCAGTTCATATTATATATGTCATTTTTATGGCTGATCCATGGTGTGTATAGCACCATGGATTTTAGATGTGTACTTTTACTCTGAGTAGAATTGAAACAAAGTAAAGATACTTTTATTCAATGACATTTTTTCAGTACTTTTTCCACCTCTGATTGGAAGGAAAGGGCAGTGGTCTTTCCACATCTGCATAAACTTTCAAATAAATTCCTTTGCATTCATGTGACAAGTGTACCATGTGAAAGAGGGTTTTCCCCAAAACTGGAGAGGTGATAACGAAGAAAAGAAATGGTTTGCACTTCTTAAATAAAAACTTTGAAATCTAAGTCATGCATATTTCCATGTGTTCATTGTATTAATGTAGTTTCATTTATTCATTTAGCACATATCAGTAGCTCAATGGTGCAGGGATGGAACAAAGCCCAATGGGCTTGTACAGGAGTTCCACCCTTAACACAAATTATAATCAACTTAGATGAATAAAGTTAACAAATAAACTTTGAAAATCAGGAGAAAAAGTAGAAAATAAAAGAAGAAAAAACATTCATAATTCAAGATATGCAAGATATACAGATGAAGAAGAAGCAAATAAAGTAGTAAGGCAGTGGAGAGGGCAGGAAGTGACTAACTGTGCACTAGATGTTTTTTGAGCTGCTTTTTAAAGAGTGAGAGGGACGTTAGAGAAAAGTGTCAAAGTAAAGTGTTCCAGAGCATCACACCTCTGTATGACAGGTTGAGTTGATTATGTGAAGTGCAGGTTAAAGGTGGATATAGATTATTATTATTACTGTGTCTAGTTGTGTCTGAGTGTATTTTAGTAACACAAATGACTTTGACACACATGTACCCACACACAAACTTTATTATAAACCATGTCAGATCAGGACGTGTTTTGTCAAGTACAGATCGCTGCGGCCTGTGGGAAGGCGTGGCTGGACATCTAGCCCAGCTTCTGGAGTTTCTGGTTCTACACGTTCCAGAGATAGTTGTGGAGGGAGGAGCATCTGCTAAAGTCACCTCTGATTGGCTAGAAAAGTAAAAAAAAAAAAAAAAACTATATTTGTATAAACATTTCAAGTGTTTTGATAAAGTTTCCAGGAAACAGTGGTTGTGCAGAAATGTCTATAAAGTCACCTGCTCTATGCACTGGACGTATATAAAAGGTAGGTGGATGTTTAAATATACATTTATTCTTTATGTTTGTCAACTATTATTACATTGTGACACAGAAGTTGTGTTTTATCAAGCAGGAATGTCCAGTGAAATGACAGTAAACCGTAATGGAGGATGAAATTCAATGGAAAAACTATGAAATGTGGAGATAGATTTGAGTTATTAATGTCATATTCTGTCATATCCTAGAACATGTTTGTACTGGAATGTGAAGAACACTTCCTTATAAAGATTTTATGAAACTTTTATAAATATATATATGTTATAGTTAAAAAAACAACCTTGTTTAAAAAAACATTATGAACAGTCATTATTTGACTTATTGTGCTGAGGTCTGAGGGAACAATTATAAAACCACAATCTATACCTTAGTGTGTTTTCAAAAAAGACTGATTAGGATTATTCATAATGTGGGCTTTTTAGAGCCAAAAGTGTTGAAATTCTCTGATCTTGTTTAATATTTAATTGTTCTTATCATCGATAAAGTAAAAAAACTATTATCAACTACCTGGAAATGTCCCAAAAAAAAAAGTAGATTTTGTAGTTATCTGTACATTACTGGAGTATTTATTTTTCTGACACCTTTTTATTTTTACTCCCTGTATTTTTGTATAAATATCTGTACTTTATACTCTTTACATTTATATAAATATCTGTACTTTATACTCTTTACATTTATATAAATATCTGTACTTTATACTCTTTACATTTATATAAATATCTGTACTTTATACTCTTTACATTTTTATAAATATATGTACTTTATACTCTTTACATTTATATAAATATCTGTACTTTATACTCTTTACATTTATATAAATATATAAAGTTCTTTCAGTTGGCACAGACCCAGCAGACTCGTCCTTGTCTGGAACTAGTTTCTCCAGATTCCAGTAGATCACACACCTTCAACACAGGATCATTTTCACCAGTTTGACTTTTTCAAACTCTTTCATTTTCTCTGTTTTTCACTTTGTTTCAATATAATGTCCCCATGTGGTCCCAGTCCTTGAGGTGTCCTCCTCAGATACTTTTATCCATTTGCTTTACCCCTTCATGCATGTCAGGTGACCAGTGGTCACACCCTTTAGGTCAGTCTCGTACCATGGGATGCATTGAGTTTTCCAACCCCTGATTCAGACCAGATTAACCTGTACCCTGTAGATTTGATTAATAGAAATCCAATCAACTGATAGCTATCATAACATAGTGTTACCTTATTTAACTCCTCTATACCTGTTCAATAATGCAACAAAAATCATAAAAACTAACATTAATTCATCCACTATATAATTCAGATTTTTATATTTGTCAAGGTCGGGGGTGAGGTAGGAGAGGACTCAAATGCACAGTGCTGAAGGGAGAACAGATTTAATAACAAAACCAAATCAAGACAAAAACAGAGAGAAACTACAAGAAGACTAAAACGCAAACACCTGGGGATATATCGGCCAGAGTCCGTGGTGATGATGAATGTCTGGGTTATGGTGATTGAGGAGATGGTGAAACAGTCCGGGTGATGGAGGTGACAATACTGAATGGTCCCGCACTGGCAACTGCAAGCCTTACTGCTTTTATAGCCACAGATGAGGAACGGCTTGCAGCTGCGCAGTGCGGGACCAGGTGAGTGTGGAAATGACTGGGGGAAAGGTCACCGGAGCGGAGGTCATTACAATTTTACACTTTTAATGTCCATCAATTCTTTTAACAACATTAATAATTTCAGTAAACCACTTTTTCAACCCTTGTAAGACACATTTATATTTCACCTTTAGGTTTTACATTTCCAAAACAACTCTCGTCTTTCTGACTCAACTCAATTTTTAACACATTTTAGTTCCATGTTATTTCCCTGTTTTACAGTAGTTCTGACCTTTTTTTTTCCTAGTATTTCTTACTTTTCTTCATTGGTAACTATTTGTCAGTCTTTAGTACAACTTATTGCCTGTCATAGTTTTATAACATACTGTAATTCATTTATTAGGTATACGAGGGCATTAACTAAAATGTCGACTAATCGACATGTCGACTCCTGCAGCACACGTCGACTTATATTTGGAGAGGTTGACAAGTCACATGTTCTCTCTCCCTCTGTCTCTCTCTCTCTCTCTCTGTGCGTAAACACAGACCAAACATAAACCAGACATGGCTGCTGCAGGTAAGTCAGTTGTGGTGGGATGACAAAACAAAAGACAGTGACAGACACACATAGCAAACGTGATAATACTTCACTTTAGATTTAAAAAAATTTAAAAAATCTGAAGAGGTATGGCTAACATGGGTGATATTTGCAGTATCCACTAGCTAACCTGAGTGATAAAAAGCACAGACAACCCGCATTAAGACAACACGCTCTTTTTTTCCAAACATGATGTGGACAGTGTGGTGTTCGTCTTGTCGGTCGCTGCATTAAATTTTCGCACTTAAGATGAAAACTGAGGACATGTGACAGACGTGTGGACAGTCCAGTTTTAGAGCGGTGGGTCCAGACCAAATGTGGACATATGTTCACCTACTGATGTTGTCCAGTTAAATGTAACTGAAAACTCTTTGCTAACATTAGCCTTTGTTGTGTTGGTGTTAAAATGCTGTTTATGTCTTGTCAGTGGACATTTAACTTTAATACCAGTTGTTCATTGCTGGAAGGACATGTGTGCGTATTTTGTTTGTTTGATTTTTAGCTGTTTGAGCTCCACTGATGTAATCTTACTAAACCTTAGCCAATCATCATTGTTTAGGAGGTTATTTCACCCTCCCCTCCCCTCCCTTGTCACTCTAACACTCTCACACATGTCACCACGTCATCTAGTGATTTTTGGTAATTTTTTTGGCAACACTGCTCACACACACACACACACACACACAGACACACACTTGTGCGAGTCCATTGTTGTGGATTTTCGGCATGGATCAAGGATTTAATCACACCAGAATTTGAGTAGGAAAAGGCTCAGTTTATTTTGACATGTATCTTTTTATAATCCATCCTCAGTTACCTTCGCTAAAACCTGCTCCAACCAGTTCCATGATGTCATCTGATTGTTATGGCGGCCATGGCTCAGTTGGTAGAGTGGGTTGTCCAGTAACTGAAGGGTTGGTGGTTTGAATCCCACTCTGTTGTGGGCGGTCTGTTGTGCCCTTGGGCAAAGACACTTCACCCTCCTTGCCTCCAGTGTCACTCACACTGGTGTATGAATGTGTGTGAATGTTTGGTGGTGGTCAGAGGGGCCATAGGTGCAGAATGACTGCCACGCTTCTGTCAGTCTGCCCCAGAGCAGCTGTGGATACATATGTAGTTTACCACCACCAGAGGGTAAACTGGAGTCTGCATGTTTCAGCTCTTTAGTCTTTCTCGGTGATAGTCATTTTTTAATGGGGGCTCAAAATAAAGTTCTGCTTCGGGCCCCAGTTTGGCCAGGTGTGGCCCTGATGCTGATAATTATTAACTTTACTGTGTTACTATGAACGAGTAAATGTGTGTTCATACAGCTGGATTGAGTTAGCCAATCAGAACACAGGTCTTAAATAAGCAGTGTTGACAACTGTTAGCAAAAAAAAATGGACAGACTCTCTCTCTCTCTCTCTTTCTCATATGTACCAGTCATTTCACACCAACAGTTCACTTCATTAAGTCACATCCAGATTAAACTCAGACCATATCAGATGTGTGATGCAGGTTTTTGTCCTAAACCCTCAGTCTGGTTCACCTCTGAACCGCTGCTCCACATCTGATGTTTCTCCATCATAGAACCACGTCTAAAACTCTGATGTGTTTTCAGTGTTTGTGTGACTGATGTGGATTCAGCAGAATGGATCAGTGTGAGGACACAGAGGAGGGAGCCTCTCCCTCAAAGACCTCCAAAAGGAACCCCCCAAGACCTGGACCTGAAAGACCCCTCATGACTCAGAGGTAAGACCACCATCTGGATCTGTCCACCACTGTTCTCCATGTCAGAGCTCAGCACTAAAACCACTGACATCACTATTCACAGACCTGGACCAGGACCAGGACCCAGCTGTGTGTCCATGAAGAGTGATAACTCCAAGTTCCTTGGTATTGACTTCCAACAGAAACGTCCATCAGAGTCAGAGTACGTTGTCCTCATTCAATAACAACTCAAGTCAAACCATCTTTATAGTCAAGTGTGAAACAACAAGTTAAACAGAAGGAAAATGTTTCACCTACAGAACAATATGAATAACTTTACACCAGAGTGTGACTCAAAAACACTTGTATGTAAATGTTGATGTGAGCACAGACACATGGATGAACAGATCCTCCAGGACTCACCTGGAAACTGGCTTTGGATTCCCTCATGTGATGGACAGTGTTGTGTGTTCAGTTTTCAGTGCCATGTTTCCATACAGTAGTAGGTCTATCCATCAGCTGGGTGGAAATATGATGGTTGGCTGTGGACACACACATACAAATAGTCTGTCATTAGATTCACCTGGTTGGACTCAACAACATCTGACTAAAATACATTAATATCATTATTTATTTACACTCAATTATTAATGACCTGATTAACTTACAGAGGAAAGAAGTTTTTTCCAGCCCATGCATTTATGATATATTCCATTAAAATCATCCTTCAGTCATTAAATCTGCCCAGTACTGTTCCTTCTCCAAACCCACATGCTCCTTCTGCACATGCTCAGTTCTGTCCAGGTCCAAACTGGATGTTTCAGCAGAAAAAACATCCAGGACATGACATGTTCAAACTCAATAATTTACTTTTTTCTTCTTCTAAACAACAAACAAAAACAATATTTGCATCTGTTTGTCTGATGCAGCCACATCTTTTGAAACAATTTTTTTTCCTGAAAACATTTCAAATTGTAAAATCTTAAGGGTGTGTGAAAACATTTTCTACTATTGTAAAACTAAATGATTCTGATGTGATTTTGTTTTACTTTCACCTGAGTTTGTTTTTTTAATCAGAACTTCAGACTTTATTGATGTTCAGTGTCTTGATCATTTTCTAACCAGACTTTTCTGAAACGTAAGTTTAATGTAAATGTCAGAGGCGACAACTGTTTATAAAACATTTATCAAACAGTGACTTTAGTTTATAACGCGTTTATTTTCAGCTCAGATTCTTTACATTATTGAGTGTGTTTACATGACCATAAAAATCTGATAACAGAGTAATCAGATAATTAGAATTAGATCTGATGCATTTACATTCACTTAAAAACTGTGATTATTAAAAACTCTGCTTCAGACACTGGAGTCCATTATCAGATTTCTTTGAGTACATACACACAGTGATGATAGAATCAAACTTCCTGTTATTGTCTTCTGTTTATGTTTGACTACGTAACTTTAACACATGTGTAGATGGAAAAGAATGAAATAAATCTGATTAAACTGTGATGGACCACGGAGAACCCAAGCGCAAAACAGGAGACGTGCGTAAAAGTCCAAACAATACTTTATTCTCACACAGAGAAGAATAACGATACAGAGAAGTGAGGACAGGTCCTCGTTAAAGTCTCTCGGAGCTGGGCTGTACTTATCCAAGCCGGCCCGGAGGTCTTCCTCAGGTCCGGGAGCGGGACTGGAATCAGACCGGTTCTGGTCCACGGTTGAGGCTGATGACGAGGCTCGTAGTCGGGTTTCGTTCCGGGGTCAGGGCAGGCGGCGAAAGGCTTAACAGGTTCCGGACCAGGTTCAGAGACAGACAGGGACAACAGGCAGAAAACGGAGGTCGGACAGAAACGGGACTGGTACACGGAAATACAGGAGATACAGAATGCTGGAAAATCAGAGGACTGGTCATGATAATCTGGCAACGGTTCAGACCAGAATGCGGGCTTATATGCTCCTCACCTGATGGACACACCTGGATCCATCAGGTGAGAAGCATAATCACATCAAGAGGGGAACACAGAATGAGGTGAAAGGTGACACACAGGGAGAACATAGAGCAGACACACACAGACAGAGAAGCAAACAGAACACACAAGGAACAGAACATGACATAAACTGTATAAATGTAGGAAGACATTGGAGTATTAACAATAAATTCAGTTGATTTAATCATATTTTTTATAATCCAGTGGTTATCTGATAAATCAGATGATCCTGTTTACATGATCACTTTAATAATATGGTAACTCCACAGTCATGATCATGATCGTAGCATTAATGTGTGTGTAAATGGAATCATTTATTCTCAAAAGGTTTCATGAGTATATATCATATTTGGTTTGTGTTTAATTGGTCAATAAATATAGAGGTTGGTAAAAGTTTCCAGTTTATTTTCCAGATTTCACAAGGTCAAACCACAGTCCCAATAAAGACATGTTCGAAAAGGAGTAGGATGAAGCATAAGCTTATTTAATCCTACCCCTTCTTCACTTCCTCAACAACCTAAATACATCTTGTAGTAATATAGTGCATAGTACAAAAAAGATGATAAATAAAATAATAACAATAACAATGATAACAATACCAATAATCAATAACTGAAGTACTAAACATAGACATATATACAAAAAAAAGAAAAAAAAAAAACTAAAAACAAATGAGCAGACAGGAAAGTAGGTAACAAATAGAGTTTTTTTGTTGTTGTTTTCTTTTTTCCCTCCCTTCCTTCTTCTTCTTTTCCCTTTTTTTCTTTCCTTTTTCTAATTTTTTTGCATTTTGCTTTCATTTTTTATTTTATTTATTTTATTTATTTTATTTATTTTATTTTATTTTATTTTATTTTATTTTATTTTATTTTATTTTATTTTATTTTTCTATTCATTCACTTATTTTATTCATGTATTTATTCATGTATTTATTTTTTATATCTTTTAACCCCACAGAGGGGGAGTCAACATTGCTTCAGATCAGTACATATTCCAGTCTGGCAGACATATACTAAACTATTTAGTGCATGTGTGTGACCATCATCGGTCCTCCCCGAAAGCTGAGCAGACATTCCCCATTAGAACTCTCCCTTACAAGCCAGTGAGGGCAGTGCTACACCTCAGTGATGTGCGGAGGAAACAAAGGCTAGACAGGATGGACAGGACGAACGGGGACAGTAACCAACAGGCAGTGCTATTGTAATTAAAGACTGCAAGGTGATGTGTTATTCCCAACCACCAACTGTCCTTCAATAGAAAACTAAAAAATAAATAAGTAGATCAGAAAAAGAGGAGAAAACCAAACCAGCACAAAAGGAGAAACAAAAAACAAAACAAAAACAAAAACAAACAAAAACAAAAACAAAAAAATTTAACAATCGGCACTGAGCACCACAACCGTGGATGTCCTGATAGTACAAAATAGAATGCAATGTAATAGAATAGGCCAGAGGAGGACACCAGTGCAGAAGAAAACGAGTCTAGTGTAGAGATTGTGGAGAGATTCTCAGCACATTCTGGCGAGTCCCATCATTCGTTGAAATGGGACTCAGTAGTAGCTGGTGAGACCCGATCAAACATGCAAGTGTGAAAGACCCCGAAGCCCAGAACAGCAATCACGACAAGGCAGGGCCAAGTCAACAGGGCAACCCCCACCTCGGGCCGCAGGAGCCACAGGACGCCACCCCCAGAGAGCCACCGGGGCCACTGTGAACGACACAAACCCGGAGAACAAGAGGGAGCAGCTACAGACCCCCCCCAGCGCACCAAGACCGACCCAGGCGGCCCGGGGCACGACGACCCACCCGCCGCCCCAACCCCAACCCCGCCCACCCCAACCCCCACCAACCCCCCCCACCCCACCACCCGACCCGCCCAGCCGAACCACCCACCCCCGAGGGGGCCAACGGCCCCACGCAGCCAGGAAACCAGACACAGGGAGCGAGCCGCCCACCGAGGGGGCGGCAACCAGCCCATCACAAGGCAGGCCGACACCAGTCGCCGGCCGGAGGACATCGTAGCCCGGACCCAACGCGAGTCCAGAGGGCAAAATGGACAGTGTGCTGGGGCCCGGCAACGCCAACAGGGAGATACCCCGCACCCTGCCCCAGGTGAGCACAGTACACCCATGGCCCTCACCTCCCCACAATGCGTCCCAACAACCCCCACATGCCACCAGCCCGTACATATGGCCTCGCTGGTGGGATCCGGCCCCCTTATCCCTTATGCCTTATGGCTTATGGCTATGGGGTAGCGGGGGTAGACTACTATCCATGTTGCTGTGCTGGGGGGTCCCCGGGACCTGGGGGCTGTGGTTGGGGGGGTGCTCCTCCTTGCCCGTCGGGTCCAAGCTAGTGCCATGGCTCTTGGCTGGATGCGGGGGTTGGATTGGCCAGTCTGGCGGGCGCTGTGGCAGTGTACTGTGTACTGTGTACTGTGTACTGTGTGTTAATATGTCTCCAGGTCCCTGACTGGAGACATTATCCCTGCACCGTGATTGTGTAACCCTGAGTGTCATGTGGTGCATTAAAAGTGCATTATTGATAATATACATATAAAATCTACATGTGGTCGCCTTCCTTTTATGAAAATGTCATGTATTTAGCTAGAAAACTTACTGACATATTGTACTGTAAACTTAGCTGCATTTGAAGATGACAATGACATGAACCAAAAACCAACAACGAGAGCGGTACATTCAAGACTTTTTTCTCTGGTTATATTTGATATATGTGTCTGGAATTTTGTCTGGGCTAGTTTACATGGTTGAACTTCACATGGTACAAATTTGTAGCGAATCCAAGATGGTGGAGCAGGATTTTTTTTTCTAACCCTTTGAATTGAGGTGGACTGACCCTTCTAAAATGTGATTGGCTGACAGGTGTCCCTTTGTTTAGTGTGAACAGACTGTTCAGTAAATGTTCTTCAGTGTGTGAAATGACATTTCTATGGAACTAAAGTGAGTTCAGTCCTGCAGCCATGAGGTCACTGATGTGGATCCTGATGAACTGAACTAAACCTGTTGATCAACTCAAACACTGAGTGTGAAGTTCCAAACTCACTCACATGTTGGTTCTCAGTGGGATCAGCAGGACCAGGACACCTGTCCCACTACAGGGGGTCATGTGACTGATGTTGACGTCCAGGTGTGTCCACCTGTTGGTGTGGACAGACATAATGTGAGCTGATTGTTGATGGTTGGTCCACAGAGTGGAGCAGCAGAGCTCAGATGTTCCCACTGGTCTACAGGATCAGACTCAGCTGGACCACATATTTCAGGTGTGTACATGTCCAACATCTACTGGTCCATCTGTTCTGTCCAATCATCTGCTGTTTTCAGACCAGTGGACGTCACTGTGTCCAACATGGACCTGAGCTTTGGTCCATGTTGGACTTTGTGTTTTTCATCATGTTTTGTGTTCCAGCTGCTGGAGGAGAACATCTGCACTTTTGTCAAGAACCAACTGAAGAAGTTCCACCAGGTTCTGAGTACAGATTACCCAGAATGCTTGGAGAGTCTGAGAGATGAGGATGAAGAGCAGAGGAAGAGCTCAGAGGCTTTTCTGAAGATCACACTGAACTTCCTGAGGAGGCTGAAGCAGGAGGATGTGGCTGAGCGTCTGCACCGCAGTAAGATGATTCTGTACAGAATGAACAGACTAGGCCTGGGCCATAAACCCAAAATGTACTGTTACTGACATTTACTACCATCACTGCACCACTACCACTGATGCATGGGTCGATGTATAAACGACCTGCAACTGTTCGTTTTTTAAACTAACCCGCCCACAACTCAGACCACGACAAATATATTTGATCGAACCGACCTGCTTCTGGACCCGCATTTTAAAAAAGTAGTCAATGGTCTTTATGAACATCACGTGACTTTACTCACATACCTGAACATCACATGACCTTTGACCTTACTCACATACCTGCATTTATGTCAGTGTTAAACTGTTACTTAATATGTTAAGAAAATACTTTTGTTTTGCTTCATTCAAAAGTTATCAACACGAACGCAGCATCTAAACCAGGGGTCGATAACCTGTAACACCCAAAGAGACATTTGAATGCAGTTTCCATGGAAACCAAACCACAGGGAGCCGCTCATTATCTTTAAAAATATCAGCTAATGTGTCCCAAACCTTACTTTTTTTGTTCGTATGTTTCCACTCTCCCAACTTTATTTTCTCTCTTGCTCCCTCCATACCGTAGGATACTGACCACATTGTACGGGCGACTGTGGCTCAGTTGGTAGAGTCAACCCTTCAGTCCAGTGGACTGAACGGTTGGCGGTTTGTGTCCTAGATCTGGCTGTCTACATGTTGAAGTGTCCTTGGGCAAGACACTGAACCCTGACTTAGTGTCCCAGTAGGACTGACAGAACCTTATAAACCTACTGGTGTATGAGTGTGTGTGAATGGGTGAATGTGAGGTTAATGTAAAGCACTATGAGCACCATGAAGGTGGAAAAGAACTATATAAGTGCAGAACATTTTACATCGCCTACAAATTATTCTAATTAAGTGTATGTATTAATAATAGAAAATTCTACCAAATATTTAAATTTCAATGATTTACCAGGTTATTTTACTGTTTATCTCAAACAACAAATGAACCAACCGACCGACCGCAACCCCAATATCATTAAAAAATACTTTTGAACTAGAAAAGCACTCTGAGAGCACAGACCTCTGCCAAGGTACACCCCCCCACCCCCCCTGCCCCACCCCCTCCCTGGGTCACCACCAAAATCTAATACAAATCTAAAACAAACATCCAAACCAACCAACACTGACAAAAAATAACCTCCTTGGCGGAGGTAATGACCTGCAACTGTGGATGACCGCAGGCGCCCGCTCACTTCAGGTCAGCTGGCGCATCATTGACGACTACAGACGGAAACACACACACAAACACATAACTGCGTGTGTGGCTGAACCCCCTCATTTATTGTACATTTATCATTATCAAGGTCAAACTGCCCAGTTTATGGTGATATTGATTTGAGGTCATATCGTCCAGCCCTATGTGAGACTGATGGTTTTATCTGCATCTACATTCAGGAAGTCTGTCTGGAGTTTGTCAGCGGAAACTGAAACGTAACATTCAGCAGAAGTTTGAGTGTGTGTTTGAGGGCATCGCTAAAGCAGGAAACCCCAAAACCCTCCTGAAGCAGATCTACACAGAGCTCTACATCACAGAGGGAGGGGCTACAGAGGTCAACCAGGAGCATGAGGTCAGACAGATTCAAAGAGCATCCAGGAACCCACACACACCACAAACAACCATCACATGTGAAGACATCTTTAAAACACCAGCTGACAGACATCAGCCAATCAGAATAATGCTGACAAAGGGCGTGGCCGGCATCGGGAAAACAGTCTTAACACAGAAGCTGGGTCTGGACTGGACTGAAGACAAAGCCCACCAAGACATCCACTTCATATTTCCATTCACCTTCAGAGAGCTGAATGTGCTGAAGCAGAAGAAGTTCAGTTTGATGGAACTGGTTCATCACTTCTTCACTGAAACCAAAGAAGCAGGAATCTGGATCTTTGAAGACCTCCAGGTGGTCTTCATCTTAGACGGTCTGGACGAGTGTCGACCTCCTCTGGACTTCAACAACACTCAGACTGTGGCTGATGTGACAGAGTCGGCCTCAGTGGATGTGCTGCTGGTGAACCTCATCAGGGGGAACCTGCTTCCCTCTGCTCGCCTCTGGATAACCACACGACCTGCAGCAGCCAATCAGATCCCTGCTCAGTGTGTCGACATGGTGACAGAGGTCAGAGGGTTCACAGACCCACAGAAGGATGAGTACTTCAGGAAGAGGTTCACAGATGAAGAACAGACCAACACAATCCTCTCCCACATTAAAAAGTCCCGAAGCATCCACATCATGTGTCACATCCCAGTCTTCTGCTGGATCACTGCTGAGGTTCTGGAGGACGTGTTGAAGACCACAGATAGAAGACAACTGCCCAAGACCCTGACGGATATGTACATCCACTTCCTGATGGTTCAGGCCAAACTGAAGAACGTCAAGTACGACGGAAGATCTGAGACAGATCCACACTGGAGTCCAGAGACCAGGAAGATGATCCAGTCTTTGGGAAAACTGGCCTTTGAGCAGCTGAAGAAAGGAAACCTGGTCTTCTATGAATCTGACCTGACAGAGTGTGGCATCGATATCAGGTCAGCCTCAGTGTACTCAGGAGTGTTCACACAGGTCTTTATAGAGGAGAGTGGACTGTACCAGGACAAGAGGTTCAGCTTCATCCATCTGAGTGTCCACGAGTTTGTGGCTGCTCTTCATGTCCATCAGACCTTTATCAACACTGGAGTGGATCTGCTGTCAGAAAAACAAACATCTGTTTGGTCTAAACGATCAAAGGTCAAACCTGTCCAGTTCTACCACAGCGCTGTGGACCAGGCCTTACAGAGTCCAAATGGACACCTGGACCTGTTCCTCCGCTTCCTCCTGGGTCTATCACTGTCGACCAATCACAGGCTCCTAATGGGTCTGGTGGAACCAACAGGAAGTAGCTCAGAGGCCAATCAGAAAACAGTTGAGTACATCCAGAAGAAGATCAATGAGAATGTGTCTGTAGAGAAAAGCATCAACCTGTTCCACTGTCTGAATGAACTGAACCATCGATCTCTGGTGGATCAGATCCAACAGTACCTGAGATCAGGACGTGTCTCCACAGGACAACTGTCTTCTGCTCAGTGGTCAGCTCTGGTCTTCATCTTACTGTCATCAGAAAAAGACCTGGATGTGTTTAACCTGAAGGCAAGGCAAGGCAAGGCAAATTTATTTGTATAGCACATTTCATGTACAGGACAACTCAAGGTGCTTTACACAAAAACAGAAACAGAAGAAAATTAAAATGATAAAGATGCATTAAAAGACAATTACAAATACTGTGGTTCAGAGGAGGGTCTTCTGAGGCTGCTGCCAGTAGTCAAAGCCTCCAACAAAACTCTGTGAGAACAAACAGTCTGATCAAACATCTCTAATATATATCTATCATTTTAACACGATCAATAACTTCACACTCATCCCTTTTGTTTTGTCCAGACTCAGTAGCTGTAACCTGTCAGAGAGAACCTGTGAAGCTCTGTCCTCAGTTCTCACATCCCAGTCCTGTAGTCTCAAACATCTGGATCTAACCAACAATGACCTGAAGGATTCAGGAGTGAAGATACTGTCAGATGGACTGAAGAGTCCAGGATGCAGACTGGAGACTCTCAGGTCAGGGTTCAACAAGTAACACATGACTGAAATTTTTAGGAACTTTCCCACTGTAGGAACCTTTTGTAGTTCTTATAACCTTTTTAGTTCCTACTCGGAGGCAGAGTCTGTTTTAGTTCTCGAGGAACTATATGACGTAGGTGCTTGGTGATTGGTAGAGTCCAGACCACATGTATTTTTTGTATCTTGCAGTACTGTTGTCTTTAAAACCATCTCTGTTGTGTCAGCTGTACATTGGAAAAAATTTACAGACAAAGTAAAAAATAAACAGACTGATGACGTGGTTTTGTTTTTGGGTTAGTGCTATGAAATTAACATACGTCATAGTATCACCTGCCTCCTAACTCTCTGTAAATTCCTCCATTCTTGACATTAGACGCTGTATATGACCACAATTAACATTCCTGTGATACAGAACATAAACACTGTGGCCTCTTCATTCTCTATTCTAGTTTATAGTAGCGCTGTGGCCTCCTTATTCTCTATTCTAGTTTATAGTAGCGCTGTAGCCTCCTCATTCTCTATTCTAGTTTATAGTTGCGCTGTAGCCTCCTCATTCTCTATTCTACTTTATAGTAGCACTGTGGCCTCCTCATTCTCTATTCTAGTTTATAGTAACGCTGTGGCCTCCTCATTCTCTATTCTACTTTATAGTAACACTGTGGCCTCCTCATTCTCTATTCTAGTTTATCGTAGCACTGTGGCCTCCTCATTCTCTATTCTAGTTTATCGTAACACTGTGGCCTCTTCATTCTCTATTCTAGTTTATAGTAGCGCTGTGGCCTCCTCATTCTCTATTCTAGTTTATCGTAGCACTGTGGCCTCCTCATTCTCTATTCTAGTTTATAGTAGCGCTGTGGCCTCCTCATTCTATATTCTAGTTTATCGTAGCACTGTGGCCTCCTCATTCTATATTCTAGTTTATCGTAGCACTGTGGCCTCCTCATTCTCTATTCTAGTTTATAGTAGCGCTGTGGCCTCCTCATTCTATATTCTAGTTTATAGTAGCACTGTGGCCTCCTCATTCTATATTCTAGTTTATCGTAGCACTGTGGCCTCCTCATTCTCTATTCTAGTTTATAGTAGCACTGTGGCCTCCTCATTCTCTATTCTTGTCATATCCCTCCTCACGGTCTCTTTTTCCCTTCACTTTCTGTCCAGTCTGCTCCCTGTCACCTCTCACCTTAATTATTTCACCTGGTCCTCAACACACCTGTCCTCATCACCTCTCCCTATTTAAGTACTTTCCTTTTCTGTCTCCTTTGTCAGTTCACCCCACATGTTTGACTTATTCTGTGCTCCTGTTCTCCTTCCCGACAGACCACCGGATCGTTGCACCCGTTAGACAGATCAGACTTTTTGTGTGTGTGTGTGGGTGAGAGTTGGAATGACTTATGGTCATCTTTGGTTATCTGGACTTTATGTTTTTGAGCTCACAATGAAGAGCCTGTGTTGAAGCGGTTGGCGTCTGCATTTGGGTCCAATCCACTACACATCCTTAACAATTCTAGCGCTGTGGCCTCCTCATTCTCTATTCTAGTTTATAGTAGCGCTGTGGCCTCCTCATTCTCTATTCTAGTTTATAGTAGCACTGTCTTCTACTTCCTTGTGTAATTGTTGAATTTAGTGATTAAAGAATACATCACTGTGGTGGATGTTAGTGTCACATTGGCCCCTCCCATGGTTCTGACTGTCCTTTTTGAAAGCAAACCCAAAGGTTCCCTAGGAACTGTAGAGTTTTAAGAACTATTTAGTTCCTAGAACCATTCTTTGGGAAAGCACGTTTTGTCTCCAATTGTTGGAACCATGTCTTTTGTTTTGTCCAGACTCAGTAACTGTAACCTGTCACAGAGAAGCTGTGAAGCTCTGTCCTCAGTTCTCACATCCCAGTCCTGTAGTCTCAAACATCTGGATCTAACCAACAATGACCTGAAGGATTCAGGAGTGAAGATACTGTCAGATGGACTGAAGAGTCCAGGATGCAGACTGGAGACTCTCAGGTCAGGGTTCAACAAGTAACACATGACTGAAATGTTTGTCTCCAATTGTTGGATCCATGTAACTTGTCAGTAGTTGTTTGTGTTGAACTCCAGACCAGTTCTACTGATCTTCAACTGTGTTCAGAGTCTGTAACTCATAGACTTTACACATTGAAGTCATGTTGGTGAAATCAGATCCATTCAGACTGTTCAATGACTCCAACTCCACTCATCTCCATCCTCAGTTGATGTTTGTCATGTGTTTTGTTGCAGATTGTCAGGGTGTCTGATCACAGAGGAAGGATGTTCTTCTCTGGTCTCAGCCCTAAAGTCCAACCCGTCCCATCTCAGACTGTTAGACCTGAGCTACAACCATCCAGGAGCCTCAGGACAGGAGCTGTGTGCTCTAGTGGAGGATCCACACTGGACACTGGACACTGTCAGGTATGGACTGAGCTGATGCATCCACAGATAATGACAGATAGAACAGGTAGAGCTGACAGGAAGTATCTGTCAGAGCTGGGATACATCCTGTCTGAAGGTACAGCCCATGTTCAAAGACAAAGACACTCAAGCAGTGATTCACAAGGAACCATTTAGTGGATGTGAACAGAAAAGCTTCAGTGGATCAGACTGAATGTCCATGTTTCCAGCTGCTCTGACCCTCCTCCTCCTTTCAGGTTGGAACCTGCTGGAGTCCGATGGTTGAAACCAGGTCCATGGAGATGTAAGTGTGATTTTCATTCATTCAAACCAACCTGAACCCAAACTGGGACCTGGTTCCACATGATAAACATCTGAAGTCTTCATGAAGACAGTCAGTTTAGTGCAGGGGTCTGTAACTGTGGTCCTAGAGAGCCACTGTCCTGCATGTTTTAGGTGTATCTCTCTTCCAACACCCCTGATTTCAAATGATCATCCTGTCATTAAGCTCTACAGAAGTCTCATAACGACTGTCAGGTGTGCTGGAAGAGGGAAACATCTAAAACATGCCAGATAGTGGCTCTCTAGGACCGGAGTTGCAGACCCCTGCACTAAACTGGTCTGTAGTTCAACACCTGTTGCAGACTCATGGTTTAGTGGAAGGATGAGCTGTGAGCTGATTGGTCAGGACTCGTACCACATGGACCCACATACCCTGAGCATGGAATGGTTACCTATGGTTATGTAATGTTTATGAGGAATGCACTTATGAAGGGTTATGTCAGGTTATGAATGTTAAGCTGCACTGAACTTCAGAGACTGAGCTCAAACCCTCACAGACAATATCAACATCACAAACAATAACAACCATGGTAGCAACAACAAGCAACAGCAACCAGAGCAACAAATGAGCAAAAACTAATAATAAATAAAAATTAAAAATAAAATAATAAGACCTATTAAATGAAGACATACATAATGGTAACAAACAAACAACAGCCCAGAAAATACACAAAATAAATCTGCACAACAGCAGGTGTTCACATTATTATCACATTATTAACAGCTCATTAATATATAAACAGTGGGTTAATTAATGCAGAGTAGTGCATTCATGATGACAACTAATTACATTATTCAACTGTTATTAATGCTTAATAATGCACTAACTTTAATTATAGGACTGTTATTGTAAATAATTACCAAATCTGATTTCTATATTAGTTCCATCATAAGGAACTAAACATTAATGTGAACAAACAGTTAAAACAGTAAAATAATCTAGAACAGGGGTGGACAACTGCGCTCCTCCAGGGTCGTATCCTGCATGTTTTAAATGTTTCCTTCTTCCAGAAAACCTGATTCAATTAATGATTCAATTCAATTCAATTCAATTTTATTTATAAAGCCCTAAATCACAACAAAGTCGTCTCAGAGGGCTTTACAAAAACACAATCAGCTCCAGAAATACATGAAAAGTCCCAGTTATCCCCTGTCCTTAGACCCTCCTTCTCGGCAAGAAAAAACTTCAAAACCCAGTGGGAAAAAGAAGAAATCTTGAGGAGAACCACATTGAAGGAGAGATCCACTCCCATGGATGGACAGGCTATAGATGAACGTCAATGATCAGCTCATCAATAAGCTCTGCAGAAGTCTGATAATCATGTAATGGCTTCCAGGTGTGATGGAAGAGGGAAATACCTCAAATGTGCAGGATACCGGTCCTCCAGGACTGGAGTTGTCCATCCCTGATCTAGAGTCACTGAGAAATGACTGATTTGATTCTGTTTTTGGCTTTTTATTAAACATTCAACATATTTTCATTATTTGGGAAAAATGGTTATGAACGATTGAAATAATTTATAAAGGGATCAATATCAGTCTGATCATCAACATGAACATATCCTACAGATTTGATATCAGTCATGGGGTCAGAGTCGAACCCTTTCAGATTCATTGATTTTAACAGTTGAATTATTGACTATTTAACAGAAATTAATATGTTCACCACGGAGGAACCTCACACAACTAATGCACTCTAGTACACACACACACACACACACACACACACACACACACACACACACACACACACACACAGTATTAGTGAGTTAAACAGTGTCATTTCAGGACAGTGTAGTGGAGGAGGCGATCTCTACCAGTGAATTAACACAAGTGTTGTCAGAGTGGACAAAGGTTTGTGATTTAGAGGAAAAAAATGATCCACATAAATGACATTGAGGTGGTGCAGCTGCTTTATTTAATGACAAAGGTCTGGAGCATTTTCACAACATTTGAAAATGCTTGTGTGGATGGATTTGTAATGAAACCACCTGCAAGTGCAGTCCAAGTTCTTCTGCTGATGTTTTAGTGGAAGGAGATTCTCCTTCAGAGAATAACCCCCTCCTCCCTTTCACACATCATCTCATCTTAGAAAGGTACAGAAATGAATAAAAACACTTTTTCCAGTTTTAAAATCCTTAAATAAGGATTTGGGGGATAGTTTGGGGGGGGCTGAAATGGATTAATTATATTTCAATTAATTTCAATGGGAACAGATTTTTTAAAAAGTCAATCGCAAAATGAGCAAAATGATGCAACGAATGACATTCATACTGTGAGGTTCAACTGTATTTACTGATTCAAAGATGATTTTTCTTTGTTGTTAATTCACTAGATACAAAGAACATAGAGAGAAATGAAATAGTGTTTATCTGACCTGATACAACTGTCCATTCAAATGTCAAAACTATAGAAGATGGATGAGGTGTAGAATTGATAAATGTGTATTTATGAATGTGCTGTGTGACTGCAGCACAGTGGAGTTTAAACACTGTTTAATGATGCTACTTTTACTGCACTACTTTGGTCTTTTCATTGTTCAGGATGTTGAACTGACCAAGTCCTTTACTTCATCTACTACCTGTCAGAGCGCCTCCATGTGGTCGTATGATCTGCATCCAAACATCAATCACACAAGTTAATACAATGTAAATAATTTGAATAAAGACAGTAATAAACCAAATAGTCATTTATGGGCTCAGGTAATAATGTAGAAGTAGTTTCCCACAGTGTTGGATGGAAGTTGATAGAAGATGTGATTGATGGTCATAAACCTGAGAATGGTTTTGGGTGTGAGCTCCATCCAGCCTCTGTCTGGACTGTTTGGATGATGCTCTGATCAAATATATGAACACAAAGAACTTTTATACAACAGTGTCTGACAACACAAAGACTCCCAACAGAATACATGCAAGACCCACAAATCAAATGAGTTTGTCCATGATCAAGAAGGAGTGGGAAGAAGAAAAAGTGATTTAATCCCACCCTGAGTTCTCACCAGCAACTGAACAAAATAACATTTCAATACTTTCACTTATTTATACACTTCAAAACAGAACAATGTACAAATAGACCTACAGAGATTATATAAAGTCATTCAACTGTATTTACACTGAAAAACCAAATATAAGTTAACCTGAGAAAATATACATCAAATAATAATAATAAAAAGCACACATGTACATATATAAACACATACATAATGTGCACTGTCCATTCATTGCAGTGTTACCATGGAAACACTTAAGTGTCAATTTACAGATTAAAAATGACACCCCAGCCTTGGTGAGTAGACTACAATACCACTATAATAACAATACTACAATAAGGTTTAAAACTTTATTTAATGATTCACATATAGAATTAAACAAAACTTGGTGCTGAAATACATCATTTGTCTCAGTCTGTGTTTGTGTTAATAACAGAAAATATGTTCAATACATTTTATTTTATTTTATTTGACAAACAATGAAAATCCAGTCCTTTATAAATGTTGTATCTGCTGTTTCTGATCAGGAAAATCTAAACCAAATCTCTATTCTATTTTTATTTAATGTCTGTGAAAATGTGCTCAGAAACAACAGATCCATCTATAAACCAATGGATTGATCTGTTATTGATCAGTATTGATCAGACTCATGATCACTGATGATCCATCCATCAATAACAGTTGAACTGAACCCAGTCATGTGATCAGACTGTCAGTCAATGAGCTGATCACTGATCAATAACTGCAGCTGGATTGTGTTTTCTTCTGTCCATCAGATTTCTGTGAACTCACCCTGGATCCAAACACAGTGAACGAACGCCTCAAAGTGTCTGAAAACAACAAGAAGGTGGAACTAGTGAAGGTTCAGTCATATCCTGATCATCAGGACAGATTTGAGTTCTATAATCAGCTGATGAGTTCAACTGGTCTGACTGGCCGCTGTTACTGGGAGGTCCAGTGGAGTGGAGCTGTGGATATAGCAGTGAGTTACAGAGGAATCAGAAGGAAAGGAGAGAGTGGAGACTGTATGTTTGGATGGAATGATCAGTCCTGGAGTCTGTGGTGTGATGGAGGTAGATACAGAGTCTGGCATAACTATGAATACATAGACCTCCCTCAGTCCTCCTCCTCCTCAGGTACAGTCTCAGTGTATGTGGACTGTCCTGCTGGATCTGTGTCCTTCTACAAAGTCTCCTCTGACGAACTGATCCACCTCCACACCTTCACAACCACATTCACTGAACCACTGTTTGCTGGATTTAGACTCTGTTCAGAGGGATCCTCAGTGTATGTGTGTGTGTAGTAGTGTGTGTGATGTGTAGTAGTGTGTGGTTCAGTCCAGTTGACCTCACACCTTCATCAAACTCATGTGTTCATGATGGTGGATGTGAACTGACTCCATAGTGTTTCTAACTGATTCATGTGTTGGTTCATTTCAGTGCGTTTGATCTAAACTACTGCAGTGACTGCACTCTAACATGTAACAGACAAATCCCTTCCTTTTGGAAATAGATCCATAAAAACCAGAGGAGTGACTGTTCTGTCATTTAACACTGGTGATACATTTGAACAAACATTTAAGTGGAAACATTTAAAACCACAGATGAAAAGGAGAAAATTCAATTACACCTTTTTAATGGAATAAACTGATTAAAAATATGACATGAACACATTTGACTATTGTTGTTGTATATTTACTTCACTTTCTTTGTTTTCTACTGACATCTATGTATTATTTTAATTATTAATTTAATAATAATAGAATACAGTGGTACCTCTTCTTACCACAGACCCAGCTAACGAATGATCCAAGTAACGAATAAACTTTGACCCAATTTTCGTCGCTGAATACGAAAGAAAATTCTCTTCGCAAAGGAAACTGACACCTCACAGACATAAATACAGTACATTACTATATGTAACTATGTAATGTACGTAAAGACATCACATACGTACTGTACGTATCATCCCATTAGCTATGAGGGAGTTACCCATGATGCTTTTCATTACCCTTTGACCTCATTCATCACAGAGTTACTGTTTCCTCAGTTTTTCCCAGTGTGTTCATTTAAACTTTATTACAGTACGTATTATAAAATGACAGTAAACAGGTCGATGGTGTCGCCCTGTTTGTCTGCGGCTGCTGTGTCTCTATGGTAACACAGACACTTTAACGGTCATTTCTCCACCTAGACCAGCGCTGTTAGTATCAAAAGTTCAGCCCAACGGTGCAAGAAGAACATATGACCCACAGACTATCATCGGTTTAAGGAAAATTGTTAAAAACATGGACCGTTCTACAGAACCTGGGTCTGCTATGCCGCTCGGATCCAGCGTCCTACAGCGGAGTCTCCACCCACAGAGGCTCCGCCTCCAGGGACATCAGAGGCAGCGTGAGAGGAAGCGGAAGCACAGCTGTCGCGGTTGATTTAGAGCTAAGCTAAGAGCTAACTTGTTCTGTCCGCCGCTTCCATCAGTCCTTCTCGCCAACGTACGATCACTGGAAAACAAACTGGACTACCTGAAGCTGGATTTAAACTCCAACCATGATCCACCAGACTGCTGCGTCCTCATTCTCACTGAGACGTGGCTCAACTCCTCTGTCCCGGACACCCACATTAGCCTGGATGGGCTAAAATCTAAATCTCCATTTTCTTTTAACACATATTTCATACAAAATCTGTATATTTTTATAATTTATAAAGGGTTTGAGGGGTAGTATTGGGGACCTTGGAACGAATTAAAACTTTTACATGTAAAATATGACTCTATTTACGCAAAAATTCACGGTACAAAAACACTTTTGGATCGAATTAATTTCATAAGTAGAGGTACCACTGTATATATGTAGAATAGTTTTGAACCTGGTTTTGACATGAGCCCTGGATCATTTGACTAATGTGTGACATGTGTTCTTGTATTTATTATCCATTAAAACTTGATGAAACGTCACCTGTGTGAGCTTTGATTTTACTGATTGATATATTGAATATCAGACATGAATGCAGTGGCGCCAGCAGAAAAAAATTCTAGGGGTGGCAAGTGGGGGCTTGAGCAAATCTTAGGGTGGCATCCAAAAATCTTAGGTAGGCCTACACTATGCAATGTTTTTAGGGTAAATTTATCAGCGTCATAATCACTTTGATGGTTAAATGGTTCATGAATGGAATGCCGTCGACTATCCCTTCCTGGCGGCGTCACCACACTATGCAGTGTCAAGGAAGGACTGGGTTGCGCAAATGAAACCTAACCAGAATCAAGCTGAAATCATTTACTACCTTATTAGTCAATTAACTGATCATTGCTGGTTTGTATGCTTTGGTCTGAAGAGTAATCCACATGAATTGGTGAGAATGTACAATCTTGATGCTATAGCCTTTTTTTTTTGCTGTCTGTAGGGGGAACTCCAAAGTTAAAAATGCACTATAAATGTTAATGATAGCAATTAAACAATTCTCTTTCACATGTTTCCTACTGTATACCTGCAGTTGTTGCCTAACTAAATTTAAATTACTGTCCTCTTCTTTGAAGTTACTGTAGTTGAATTTGAAAATTTAAATGAACAACACTGTATTTGAACACACCAACAAGTTATTTTCACATGTGCTTTATTGTACAGCATACAGACTGATGTACAGCACAGGTTGTAAACCTGAACGAACAAAATGAAAATGCAGCAATTTCAGTATTGCATAGGCCTATGGAGTAAAGCACTACGCATTGGCAATATGTTCTGTATTTTTAAAAAAGGAAAAAATGGGAATGACAAAAAAAAAAAAAAACAACAACACAGGCCTACATATTCTTAACACACATGAAAAATAGGCCCCGTAGGTATATTACATGAACAATATGCTTTGTATTCTCAAATAGGCCTACATGAACAGGCAGATATATTCAACTAATTCACAACAAATGGCAAACATTTGTCAGATAGGATAGTGTACATGAGAGAGTTTAAGTTGGTACAGTTTGTGTATGGTTATCTGTATGTGATTGTCAGTGTCTTTATGTGTATGCTGATTGCTATCTACACTCTTCTCAGACCAAGATCATTCTCTGGTTATTGTGTCTTTTAGCAAACACAGAGACAAATTCATCCAGTTCTATAGCCTTTGACCTTTTTGACCCAAGTTGCTTAGATGCTCGTCACTCATTGAATTGACACTGTCTTGATCATTTTCAAAACTGAAAAACTGCGCTCGCAAGCTGAAGTGCTTACGGGTAGTGCAAGTGCAATCTTGCAAAGTTTAAACATCTCAGGAAATACTTCCACATATGGCTCAAGAAATACTGTGAGGTCTAGATGGTGTGTTAATACCACTAGTTTTCTTCCTATCCAAGATCCTTTTAAGTTGAGGGATGCCAAATATAATAATAATAATAATAATAATAATAATAATAATAATAATAATAATAATAATAATAATAATAATAATAATAATAATAATAATAATAATAATAATAATAATATTGCCAAAGCCAATATTACAGATTTCTCACAAAATGTAGAACTCACAGGATTTAAGGCATGAATACCTTCCATAATGGTACAATTCTCCTTGGAAAACCTTTTAATTTCTGAGAGAAGCACATCAAGAATTGGAATAAATGAGTATGTCCTAAAAGACTCCTTAGTTGTGTTGACCTGTCTCTGAGCTATTGGTGTGAATAAGTAAAAGCCTTCAAGCCTAGAGCTTGGTGTGACTTGACAACCAGATGTAACACTGATACTGCATTTGTCTGCAAGGGTCATTGCGTTTTCCCAAATTTCATTGAAGATAGCACCTTCAATGTGTCAACAAGTGCATCCACAAGTGTAACTGCTACACCCAAATTCAGTTGTAGGGACTGCAAAGCATCAGACAAGAACTTAATCTCACGAAAAACCTGTGTCATTGTAAGAAGGAGGGCAATGAACTGGAGATCTATTTGTGCTAACAGACCTCTTGCTTCAGTAGTCCTGTCACCATTTCTCTCTTCAGAGAGTTTTTTCAGTAGGCGCATGATAGCTGGCAGTCTATCCTTAATTGTTTTGCATGCATTGTACCTACAGGCCCACCGTGTCTCTATCAATCTTTGTAATTCTCTTGGCGCCCCCTGATACATCTCTCTCTGTACCTCTATCCACTTTTGATGTACATGGGACCCCGAGACAAAAACATAGAGCCTCTGCAACAGTGAAAAGAAACAATCAGCTTCATTGAGGCATTTCACAGTTTCAACTAACACCAAATTTAAGCAGTGTGCTTTGCAGTGTACATAGAAAGCTAATGGGGCCTCTGCTTTAATGCATGCCTGGACACCTGTATTTTTCCCACTCATTACAGAGGTCCCATCATATGCCTGCCCTACGAAGTGATTTCGGTAATCAAGGCCATACTTTTGCATTAATTGTGTGATTTTCTGTGACAGTGAAGCAGCATCCAGACGCTCTGCAGCTTCAAAGGCCAAAAAACTTTCCAATATAGAGCTGTTATAGTAGTATGTAGTTACAAACAACATCTGCTCCTTCTTACTGATGTCTTTAGATTCATCAACCATAATGCTAAAGGCCTCACTTTGAGCAACTTCAGTAATTATAGATTTGCACACCATTTCTGCTAGGCAGTCCAATATTTCATTTTGAGTTCCATGACTCAGGTAGGTGGCATTCCTTTGACCAGTCATTTTTCTCTTCACTAGTTTGTCATGTTTGCCCACCAATTCCATGATGCTAAGGAGATTTCCTTTGTTTTCACTATGTGTCTCATCATGACCTCTTTTTGCAATATTTTGTGTTGCAGTTAGAAGTAGCGTCTGACCTATAGTTTTCACATATTCACGGTTCTCTTTAATTAATTTTTCATGTCCTGAGCTCAGAGAAGTAGAGATGCTTTTTGGCATTTTCTCATAGTCTTTCCAAGCAAACATGGCATTTCTATGGGATTCTGAATGTGCAGGTGCGGTAAATCCACCATCTTTATATGTAGCTTTCTTCCAGTGTTTAAACCCTTCTGCTGTAAATGCAGAATCCCTTGAACAGGGAAGACCGAAATGCCTGCAGGCATAACAGAAGGCAGCATCTTTACTTTGGGAGTATTCCAGCCATTTATGAGCAGTATACCAGTCTTTCGTGAAGCTCCTTCTCTGACTGCCTATAATGGTCCGAGGGAAGAAATTGAGTTGTGGCTGTTTTGGTCCCTCTGCTCTTGACTGAGATATGTCTAGGATAAATCACAAGGAAAATTATTATTACAAAAAGAAGCAATCAACTTTACTCCAGATCAAACACCAATTTACATCAGTAATCACTATGAAAAAATGTGCTACCGCCATCTCTGGCGCTGAGCGCAGCAAACATTCTAAAATTAGCACACTCTCTGTTTCAATGTGCTCTGACGAGGCTTGACTAGTGCTAGCCTACCGCCTCCAGATTAGCGCTACTGAAAATATGCTACTGTAATAATCATTTCAGTAGCAAGAACTCGGTGTTTACAATGTGTTTTACTACAACCAACTTTATCACCTCCCGGCCCAGGAATCCTTGCAGACTCAGTGTGTCCCTGGAGAGCTCCTCATTGCGTTGTTCTACCTCTCGTTCCTCGACCTCTTCCTCATCATTCTCCCCTGTTGACCTAGCACTTGTACTTGCGTAAAAAATTTGAAATATCACGTTTTCGTTTCATTCTCTGCAGATTGAGTAATTCAGCAAAGTGGTTAGCTACAGTATGCTACATTTTCTGCTTAGCAATTCTAGCTTTAATTCAACAGTCATAAACACATAATGAGTAACGTTAAGTTGACTTTTACTAATTCTGTTAGTATATGCATGTATTTCCACCAAAAAATCACCAGTATGGATGACATACATACCCAACTTTTCTTCTCAGAATTCCAAAGTGTAGCAGTATTAGCTGTTTCCATGCCTGTATCTGCTTCCACCCTGTTGCTGTGAACAACGTAAGTATGGGGGTAAGGGAGGGGGAGGGATAGAATCTACAAGGGCTGCAGCCTGTAAGATGAACGCAGCTGTGTACAAAATCGTTTTGACATCATTAATTTTAGGAAATCCCGTCTACATTATATATTCATATAACTAATCATTTTTAAATCATAATTTTCCAGGGGTGGCTGAAGGGTTTTTTAGAATAATTTTGTGGTGGCTGCAGCCACCACCAACCACCACCTGATGGCACCCCTGCATGAATGAATGTATAAAGTGTCAGGTGGTCCACCAGTGCTGGCTCCAGTTTCTTAGTAAATCAACATCACTTCTACATAGTAAATCCTTCAGCTTGCGTTGTGGTTGGGATGTTTGGTAATGGTGTCCAGGTGAAGCAGCATCACAACTCTGAGAAAACACCAACAAAGGATGAGCACAAACCAAGACAAACCTGCCAACGCTTGCTTACACTCACACATCAGCCTTGGAAATGCACGTTTATCTATAGTCTGTCCGTCCATATGAGTGGATCTGTCCTTCAGTGTGGTTCTCCTCAACATTTATTCTTTTTCCCACTGGGTTTTGAAGTTTTTTCTTGCTGAGGAGGAGGGTCTAAGGCAGGGGTCTCAAACATGCGGCCCAGGGGCCAAATGCGGCCCACCAAAGGTCCCAATGTGGCCCATGGGATGAATCTGCAAAGTGCAAAAATTCCACAGTTAAGGCTGTGAAACTGATTTTAGTTCAGGTTCCACATACAGCCCATTGTGATCTACAGTCAAATCATACCAAAATAACCTAGTCCATATTATCTTCTCATTTTGATGTGAAAATAATTTACATTATGCCCGTAAATAATGGCAACTTTACATTTCTGTCATCACTAAATAAATATGTCAAATGGCCAATCCCACCAAAGGTAAAGGAAACTCATTTTAAAATATGTCATAACATTTATCCACTTTCTGATTTACTACATAAAATATTTACATTTGAATTGGTTAACTGCTCTTTTTACGATCTTCCTGGTCAATCATTGGAACACTTGTTTTTCTTGTGTCCTGTTTCTGGTAGATTTTGGAGTGACCTGAGAGAATGGTTGTGCCTTAAAATGACAAACATCCTCATTTTTACACTTGAACACATATTGTATTATGTTGACAACTTGGATTCTTCTGTTTCTGACATAGTTAACATTGTCATGTTTTTGGCAAAATATCATATTCACTGTTGCAAATGGTGTGACACCAGACCCTGTTTGAATCACTTCATAAATGATTTAAAATGATATTTTTTGTCACTGAAACTTCAAAAGGATTTATTCTTCTTTTGCAAAATGTCTGATGTTTTCAATGCATTTACATGTTTTAAACAGAAACATTTTCTTTTTTATTTAATTGTGACCTACATACATGTTCAATTGTATCTTAGGTCATTGAATGTACCCTTTTGTTCTACTATTGATCATCATTGATTTGTTGTAACTAATATTTATATTTTTATTGTGCCTTACAGTATTTTCCTTCCCCCTGTATTATTCTATATTTTATATTTAGTGTGTGTTACAGACTGTCACCTGTCATTTACTCTTTGCTGACCTCTTGTGGTCCATTTGCAGAATGTCTCCCCTGTGCCCTTGTTTTTCGTTGACCTTTGTGTTCATTGTTTTCCACCTGGCCCTTAGTGGAACACATGCATTCATTGTGCACTCTGCCTATTTCACACCTGTTCATCCCCTGCTCCATGTCACATTGTCTGTCCATGCCACAGTGAGTAGTGTTGACCTCTGAATTCCTAGTAGATTGTCCTGGTTTTTTCTTGGACTTTTTCGACATTTTTCTGCCTCGCTTCTTGTGTTTATGTTCAACTTTGTTTTTTTTCCTGTGTTGACCTTCTGGTTGAAGATTTTTCTTCTGCAGTTTTTTGTTTGTAAATTTTTTGCCGAAAACTTCTGAGCGTTTCTTGACTTTTTGATGACAGTTTTTTGTTTTTGTAATTTTTGGACTGCCTCTGTTTTTTCCCTTGAGTTTTTTATTCTCCCAGTGATAAATAAAGACTTTGAAAGGGTCTGCAATTGGGTCTCCTCGTCTGTACCTTAACAACGGGCTTCTTCTGTATACCTCATTGAGGCTTGTGTCATTTCTTTAATAATTAAAAAAAAAAAAAAGGTTTCCATCTTTGTCACTGCAGGTCAAAGGTCATTTCCAGTTTACTCAACTTGCTTCAGGTCAAAATTGGATAAAATGGAAAAAGGTTATTAAAATGTTTTCAGTTTTTTCCATTATTCATTTAAACACAAGAAAACAGAAAAAATCATGAAACAAGCTGTTTTTTCATTGTCGCATTTTGAAAAATGAATGAATGAACAAATGATACACAGATTTAGTTTCTTATTTGGGAGTAAATGTTTTGGTTTTTTTATTTGTATTTTTCACAGACAGCATGAAATCAAACATGTGCATTAGTGTAACTACAATAGTCTCACACTGTAAACCTGAATGTTCAGAATAATTAAATATATTCAGTTGTGAATACTCATAGTTTCATAAATAGTTCTAACTCAAATGTATTCAGTTGCTGTAACATGTTCTTCTTTTTAAGTACTTTACACTAATATTTTTTTATTAAGGGGAACTATTGTGGATATAAGTGAACATAACTTAACATATGAGGCACAACTGAGTGGAATTAAGTCATTAAATGCTGCCCTCAAAGGAATTTATGACAAAAAGATTGTAAATAGATGTAGGTAAATGTCATGTATGTAACACAAACATTGAAACGACAGAGCACCTGTTTTATGAATGTGACAAAATCCAAAACTTATGGTGAGCTTTACATGACTGGTTAAAATCACACTCTATAAATACTGAATTTTTATTTTCTCAAAATATCCTATTGGGAGTAATATTGGAAAACAAACCATATGAATTTGTTATTAATAACTTTATTCTAATGACTAAATTTTACACAAATGTGTCAAAACCAGCCCATCATGGAAGGATCTAAAAAATGAAATCCTCCTTCTTTACAAAAGTATTAAAGAGTCAATACAGCCCAAGATAAAAACTATATAATATTATATGTGATTACAACTTCATATAGTCTCTTGTTTTCTACTTATTTATTTTATTTTATTATTTCTGCCTTGGTTTTGTGTTTTGTTCTTTTTCTTTTTTGATATAATTTAATAAACTTCTATCATTATTAAAATGATAATCAGCAGTTACAATATGTTGGAATTATAAGTTAAAATATGAACTATTTAAAATAGTAAATTTCTATTGAAGTTATGAACTTATGTTTAAATCATTACATTGTAAATGTAGAATATGTAACTGTGTTCAGTCATTATGTTCTATGTTAACTGTAATTTTTGTTATATTGTTCAAATAAAGGATGGAGAAAAACAGTCATTAAATGCTGAGAATGATTTTGTTTCTATTGTTTCAAATAAGGATGATTGAAAAAATAAACTTAACTGATGTAGTCGATGATGAAATATAATTTCAAAACACTCCAAATAACAACAGATATCTATCACAGCAAAAAAATGACAATCACAAACACAGTCATTTTATTCAGGGGCAGGTCATTAGGGTTAAAGGTTAAAGGTTAAGGAGGCTGTGGTTCAGTTGGTAGAGCGGGTCGTCCAATGTCTGAAGGGTCAGAGGTTCATGTCCCGGCTCTGTCTGTCCACATGTCCAAGTGTCCTTGGACAAAGACACTGAACCCTGACTTAGTCTCCCAGTAGGACTGACAGAACCTTAGAATACTGAGTTAATAAATAATGTTTGAATTAATTAGACTTTAATAAGCATCTACATTTGAAGTTCTGGAAACTTGTATTTTTTAAGTTTCATCAACTTAAAATAATTGAGGCAATCGATTGCCTTAAATGTTATGAGTTCTGTAACTTGTGTTAACACTTTGTGTTTAATGTACCTTGTCTTGACGCTGTGCACCTTGTTATAATGATGGTTTGTTTTGTTTTATGAATGAATGTCTGGAACTATTGTATTGCTGCCCATCTTGGCCAGGACACTCTTGGAAAAGAGATTTTTAATCTCAATGAGGTTTTCCTGCTTAAATAAAAGTGAAATAAATAAATAATGTCCATCAATAACTGTAATGATTCCTCCATCTACAGTATCCCAGTAAAAAGTCCAGTTCCATATCTAGGTATTCTAATCAATAAAGATGAAAATAACAGTCAGTTCAAACTTGAACCCTATCATAGATAAAACAGGTAGAAAACTGAACCAATGACCTTTGACACATTTATCATTAAGAGGTAGAATTCTATTCACCAAAGCAGAGGGAATCTGTCATATGCAGCGCTGCGCTGGCGTTGCATGTGGATAATAAAGTGCTTAGTGACATTGATAGGCTTCTTCTCAACTTTGTCTGGAAAAATAGAAAACATCATTTAAAGAAAACAACTGTTATGAACACATATGAAAAGGGTGGTTGAACTTCATAGATTTCATCACTTCAAACAACACTTTCAAGTTAAATTGGATCAAATCTTTGTTTTTCAACTCTACATCTGTTTGGAACATTATTCCTCTCCACATTATGTCAACATTAGGTGGCTTCAACTTCTTTCTCACATGTCATTTGGATGTGCATAACATTCCTGTTAACATGTGGACTTTCCACAGACAGGCCTTCCTCACCTGGTGTCTTGTGTACAAGCAGAACTTCTGGCCTCATAGATATTTCATATGGAACAATAAGGATATCCTGTATAAGCCCAAATCTAGATTTTTGGATCAATGCTTCAATAGGAATATATTACTAGTTGACCAATTCTTTAACAAGGATGCTTTGCTGTTGTCATATGAGGAATTCCTGACAGAATCCAAACTCCCAGTAACACCTGGGGACTATGCACCAGTTTTTGGTGCAATCTCACCGACCATTTGTATATTGTACAGATGTCAAACAAGAATACAGCACACTCTCACACTGACACTGACACTAACCTTTACCCCCATAGGGAATAGCTGGCTCTCTACGTCATGTAACAATAAGCTTTTAAGAACACTGCTCCATGCACTAACTGTAGCAACACCACACTATCATTTACTGGAACCAATATGTGAAGGATATGAAATGGGGGAAGGTCTGGCTCCTGCCAAATCCTTATCTTATCACTAACAAGGTAAAAGAAGTCACCTTTAAGTTAATACACAGGATATATCCACATAAAGATGATATTAAATACAAATTTAAGCTAAACATTGATGACAATTGTACATTTTATCAGTCAGAGCCTGAATCTGCTCTTCATTTGTTTTGGCTCTGTCCCTTTGTGTTTGGCTTTAGCCATGATATTTATGGTTTTATTTCTAATGAAACTGGAGAGAGATTTGAACTATACTGGAGAAATGCTCTTTATGGTATCCTGCATTTATACACACACTCATACTAATCATTTTAATGGCTAAATATCACATACATAGAAGTAAATATATGGGAAAAAAATTATAAAATGACCCAATACGTTGTAGTGTAGAAGTCTCTCCAATAAAATTTATTTTGGGCACCAGACTGAAAAGGTTGACATTTACCTTTAACAATCATTTTACATCAATTAATTTGGAGAGAAAAGAAAGTTTAACCCAGCTGCTCACTTCCAGGCTCCAAAAAAAGACAAAACCACACCATTAAATTAAGGTTTCAGTTGGTTCTTATTAAATAACTCAAAAAAGTAAAACCAAACATTTCATCAGATACAAAAAACAAAAAGTACAAACTCTGAATTTCAGTACATTTAACATTAAATAAAGTTTCTTGAACCAAACACAAAAAATGTGTTGGGTGTGAAAGGGGAAGGTGAGCAGATGCAGGAGGATGTGTGAGGGGAGAGTGTCACTGAGGTGTATGGATGGGTATGCAGCTCCACTGTGAGGGTTTATGGAATGATGAGAGTTTTCTTTGACCAGTTCACTTCTTCCAGGTTAAGTTGTAGATGTGGGGTAAATATGAAACAGTGATGGGTCCAAGAGCCAGGGTGAGGTGGGTGATGAGGGGTATTGGGGGTGAGAGAGTCAGAGAGTCCAAAAGAAGCCAGGAGAGTTTGGAAAAAACAATCACTTGACTCAGGGGGGGTGAAGGTGTAGGGTGACCCAGGTGAGATGAAAGCTGCTGAGTCCAAGCAGGAACTGTTTTACCCACTCCAGGGATTCCAGGCTTTTCTCTCTCCAGTCCACTTTTAGTTTCTTCTTCCCAGTTTCTATTCAGTTTTCAGTCTTTTTTCTTTCCTCTCACTCCTCCTGATTTATGTTCTGACCTCCTTCCTGTCTCTGCTTTGCTTGCTCCTCCTCTTACCTCAGGTGTGCCTCCTTTATAGTTTCCCCTCCCAGTGATGTCACAACTCAAAGCACCTGCTACAACGTCTATAGTATCCACTTTATTTTTCTCTATTATTTCCATGTCATCACCCCTGGCAGAATGTTATGTATTATGTGAAACAAAATGTATGCAATGTTTTCTAACAAACAAAATAATAATAAAAAAAACTTGTATTCATACCAAAGAAAGGCTACCTGTAAAGTTTGAAGTCATCATTTTTCCATCTGTATTCTGATGGATAAAATACACACAATATATTTAATGCACGACTGGACTGGTTTGACAATTCACTAATATTTATGTTACACACAACTACAGACAAATACTCATGGGTATCCAATCTGTGGACACTAATATATTGATAGTTATCTGGGTTTTTTTCTTATTTTCAGAAAAAATTCAAAAGACAATCTCATGTACACTGACAATTTATGAAAAACAACAAAAAACAAATCCAATGTCACGAATAGTGTTACAGTGGAAAAAGCCAAGGGGGTTAATAATTTTGTTTACCACACAACTAAAAGAATAAACAGAGTTCTACACAATCACTTCTAGTGTCAATGCCTGGACAATGTTCTTCTTTTTCTCTGCGTAAGATTCATTCCTGTGGTGCATCGACGACCATTTGAGTTTAAGTTTGACTTTGTGGTCTAATCATCTGTAGTTCCCACAGTTCAACACCAGATGGCGCCGTTTTTCCAAAACTGACCTGGAGGGTTTTTTTGTTATTTTATTTTAGTTTATTTTTATTATGTAAATTATTTGTTTACTTTTCGTGACCGGATATAGTTTTATTTCGTTATGGTGTAAGATAACTGTCAATATATTAGTGTCCACAGATTGGATACCCATGAGTATTTGTCTGTAGTTGTGCATAAAATAAATATTTGTGAATTGTCAAACCAGTCCAGTCGTGCATTAAATATATTGTGTGTATTTTATCCATCAGAATACGGATGAAAAATTATGACTTCAAACTTTACAGGTTTTTTTTTTTTTTTTAATATCTTTATTCAGAATCAAAATCTAGCAGTTACATTCATGAAAAACACATTTCTAACATTTCAGACTAAGGAACATTTCCTATATAGAACAAATACAACATTGGATAAAAGGATAAAGACAAAAAATACAGTCACAAAGAATTAAATTAAAATACACACACATAAGCTAAACAAACAAAATAAAAATTTGAGATCGGTCTAATCTTGAATCAAGGCATTTAACAAATTTATTACATTCCATGCTTGTTTGGTTTTAATATATTTAAGTGCTTTTTTGAAGTTTTTTAGTTCATTCATGTAAATACAAAATAATGGTCTTATTTTCATAAAATGACACCTGTGTATATGCTGTTGGGTTAGAATAATTATGGTATTGTATACATTTTCCCTTTTTCTATCCTCCAGTAAAACACCAAATTTAATGACATCATAACTTAGAATAGGTGAATTTGAATCATTTTCAGATATCTAATTTTGAAAGGATCTCCAGAAAGTTTTCACATATTCACACTAAAAAAAAAGGTGTTTCAATGATTCAATTTGAGATTCACAAAATGTACAGTAATTTTTTTCTAAATTGAATCTCTGTCTAAGAAAATCATTACAGGGGTAAATATCATTTATTATCTTCAGATGGGTTTCTTTAGCCTTGGGTGGAACTGGAAGGGAGACGTATCTGGTTCTGATTTTTTTAATCTCATCCTTTGAAAACTGTTGCAAAATATTTCTCCTTTTCAGTGGTTCAAACTTTACAGGTAGCCTTTCTTTGGTTTGAGTACGATTTCCCACAATTAACTCAACTGTCCAAATACGTCATCACCGAATCCACAGGCATTACTAGTGGAGAAAAGAAACATTGATCGAGATCAAGACTGCGCATGCGCTCAACCCGTTTCCGTTTCATCTTGCTCCAACGTCTGCGAACTACGAAATATATCATTTAAAATTAAGAATGAGTACTCGTAAATTTAGCGAAAAAGTTCTCACCTTTTTTTTCCGCCTCGAGCGATTTATTTTCATCAGAGAGTCAGAAAATGGCGTCCCAAAATATCATGTGATCGTTCTAGACCAATCGAGTTGCTGATTTTATTTATTTGTTTATTTATTTATTTTACAACAGATCAGAAAAATTCTGCCAAACATCCTCCACAGTGGACAAATGACTTCTAAGTCCTAAATAGTGCTTTATATCCATCACTAAGACAATACTGTATATGTGTGGTATATTTAAGAGCTACATTGTTTAACTCCTCGTTGTGTTCGATACACACCATGGATCATCCAGGTAAATGACCTGCGTGACGTCATTTACCTGTTCACCCACTGAACATCTTTGGATAAATAGTCTTATTTGTTTGTGCCGTTAAAGTTATTGTTGTGCTATTATGGTTTTTGAGTTATTAACAATTCTTTCAAAGGTCATCCTGGGGTCACCCAGTCCCCACTTCCGCCAAATTTAACCAAAATAGTCTGGTTTGTTTGAGCTTCGTTTGTGCTATTATGGTTTTTAGGTTCTTAACAATTCATTTAAAGGCCAAATTTTAACCAAAGTAGTGGCGTTTGTTTGTGCTGTTATGGTTTTATAGATATTACATAATGTTTCAGCTGTTAACATCAGACAAAGCCAATAACCTCGTCCTCCTCCGCTCTAAGTTAACGACAAGAAATAGTTATTTTCTGCATTTCCGGTTCATTATATGCATTAATAACACCTGGAGCACAAATCAGATTCAAAACATAAAGTTATTATCCAGGCTGGCATTTTTTCTTTCGTAGTTCTAACTGTTTAGGTGCGTTTTTCACTCAGACTCCAGTCAACCAGTCAAACTGTTGGGATGTCACCCTGAACAAGAACTGCAGGTAAATATCTATATTTTTACATGTTACAGTGTTTTGGTTGTTTTGTTATTGTAGAAAAAATAATGCAAGGATACAATGGTCAGAAGATGAGTTTACTATATTAATATTGTTGTTTAATGTTCAGACTTCTTTATACATTTGTGTTGCTGTGCTTTGACAAACTGCTAGGCTACACATGATATTTTTGGTAACAGCTATTTTATGTTTTTCTGTTAAACAGTAATTGTTTGAGTGATTATTGTTAATATCTGGTTTATAAGGCATTGTTACCTGTAAAGTAGACAGACTATCAAACCAATTATGAGTATTTTATGGTGGACATACAAACAGTAAAATTTATAACAAAGTTTAATAAATTACTTTTCATATTTTACTCTTTTAAAATGTAACTGTTATTTTAATTATTACTTTTCAGCTGAATTACTGATATGAATTACATTTAAGTTATCAGTTATATTCTTTTCCCTAAAAACTGATTTTGACCAGATTATTCATCAAAAAAATAGACACTGTTTTATTTTATTTAAGCATTACATGACCTTAGCTCTGCAGATGAAAATAGTAGTGAACACTGCAGTGTTTCATCACTTGATGAGATGCAGTATATAATGGACTGAATAATATGCCTGTTAAAAAAAAATCCAAATGAAAGACCTCTCCTCTGACTTTTTAAGCCTGATACCTTCTGTTTTGTCCCTCCATAAAAACAACAAAGATTAGTTCAAACCAAATGTATTTTTCCATACGAGATGAGTGTTTAACATTTGATCTTTGCAGTGAAAACTGTAGCAAAACCTTAGATTCAAGATTCAAGATTCAAGATGTCTTTATTGTCACTGAGCATTTGCATGTCAGTGAAATTTTCAGTGCAACCCCCGTGTAAAGATAACAAAATGAAACAAGATAAACTAACTGGCATGCAATAAAAAGAGAATAAAATAAGATAAAATAAAAAGAAATAAATACAATGAGATAAATAGAATTATGTGCAAGTACGAGAGAAAATATACATGTCTGTATGTGTATATATACGTTGTGCATATGCATATATACACTAAGGTGCAGTTGCGTGGATGACGAAGTGCAGTGTGCAGTGATTCAGTCTGTTGTCCTGCAGTGCCGGCGGAAGGGGGGGTGATAGCTTTGACCGCTCTGGGGAAGAAACTGTCTTTTAGTCTGTTAGTGGTGGTGCGGATGTTCCTGTACCGCTTTCCTGATGGAAGTGGTACAAACAGTCTGTGGCCTGGGTGGCTGGGGTCCATGGCGATGGCTCTTGCCCTCTTCTTGACCCGGCCTGCATATATTGAGTCCAAGTCAGGGAGGGGGCAGCCCACGATGCCCTGTGCAGTTCTGACCACCCGTGCCAGTTGTTTCCTCTCCTGTGTCGTGCATCTGCCATACCACACGGTCACACTGAGACAGAGGATGCTTTCAATTGTCGCCCTGTAGAAGTTCACGAGCAGCCGTGAGGAGAGTCCAGCCCGTTTCAGTTTCCTGAGGAAGAAGAGCCTTTGTTGGGCCTTCTTCACCAGGTGGCAGGTATTCAGGGACCAGGAGAGATCGGATGTGAGGTGTAGACCCAGGAACTTTATGTTGTCCACACGCTCCACCACTTCTCCGTCCATGAGGAGGGGGGCGTGATCAGTCTTCCTGGACCTCCTGAAGTCCACGACCAGGAGGTCCAGGAAGACTGATCACGCCCCCCTCCTCATGGACGGAGAAGTGGACGGAGAAATGTTCATAAATGAAACGGTGATTGTATGTCATTGGTAGAAGCTTCTCCAACCTCTGTAGAGAAAGTGTATTTCTTTAAGGACTGAGCACCAAACCTCCTTTAGTACTGGAAAGAAGTCATTTCTGTCATATTAATAGTAATGCACTACTGCGTAGCATTGCCTACAGAAAATAAAAGTGTAGATTGGTCAAATACATGTGTATGTTTACAGACATGTATATCTATAGATGGATATGGACAGAAGTGCATTTGAAGTTGATGACTCCATGAATAAACATGACATATGTTTGTAGCACTGACTTTATTTACAAAATAGAACAAAAAAATAGCTGGATTTTAATGAAGAATACACAAACTATGAACATAAACTATGAACTGAAGCAATGATTTTAAAAAGATATTTACAAGCACGAACTATTTACAATCATGAAAGAAAAATAAAGAAATGACTAAATATGACTGCAGATGAGGTACATGAAGTAATGAAGTCATCACTCTTTTGTGTAGAACACAGCATGTGGGTGTATTTTTTTGTTGTTTAATGAGCTTTTCACTCCACTTCCCAGGTCATCGTACATCTCCCACATACATGCAGCCCTCCTGCAGTAGGACACATAGTGTCCAAGAGTATCCTGGGTCAAACGTCCCCAGAAAGCAATGACTGCCCCCAAGGTAAATGTGGTTCCTTGGAGCACCAGAGTGGAGGGAAATTCACTTAAAGTGAATTCCCTGTGCAGCTGCTGTGGAGTTGATGTAAAATGGCTGCCAAGGTCAGTGTCAAAGCACAGAAGTTCTCCCAGACTGTAGCTGTGAGTAACCATGCCTGCACACAGCACTTTTCCTGTATTGAGGTGTTTTTTTTTTTAATTCAGGGGGACACTGACATGTATTTTGGATTGGCCTGAGGCAGGGAGACTCAGGAAGGCTGAGTCCTCGTTCCACAGCAGTCCCAAGATGAGCCATGGCAGAAGTCTGCAGGACAGTAATGGACGTGGAAACAAACACAACTTCCCTTGTGGTTTGTTTGCTGAGATTGCAGGACTGTGAGGAACACTGCTTGGTGAAATAAACCCTTGGAAGACCCCTCAGTGTTCTTTCCAGTACAGCACAGATGTGGCACTGTGCATCCACTTGGACGGCACCAGACTTGAAGTGGACGGCTTTGAATATTGCCCTCAGTAGTTGTGCCCTCTGTACATAGACCTGTTGGGTCACACCCTGTGTGGCCATGGCTTTCAGCAGCTTTAGGAACTGGTTGTCACATTCATTGCTACAAACAGTGTTTGGAAAAGAAAGGCTGTCACAGAAAGCACAACATAAACTGTGACAAAGTGCATCAAATGCACAGGTGTTTAGCACACACTCTGGATTTGACACATTTAACAGGCTGTTGATGATTTACATTTTTTAACAATTGCACTTTGACTTTTTTCTGCTTCACAGATGTATCTGCATGTAGCCATTCACTACAAGGAGAGAGGTAGGAATTCATCTTCCTTTTTTTGGGTGGAACCACTAGGCCTCTCCAGTTTTCAACAGTGTCCTCATCTGCTGCAGGAATGTTTGTAGCAGTGTCAGATTCCTCACAAGGGTAAGCATGTGTTTTTGTGTTTGCTTTGATGTGGACAGTAGTAGATGCAGGGGTAACTCCTGTGACACTCATTGTTACAACAGCTCCCTTCTCCTCACGTTTCACTTTTGCAGAACAAATTTGCATTTTTCCTTCAATGAAGGCAAGATGACGAGTTCCAAATCTATCCACCCGAATGGGTCAATTGTGGTTCTTAAAAAGTCCATTCTTTAGGTTTTTGAACTCAGCTTCAACAGCAGCTGAGCTTGCAGTGATGCTGGTACTTGTGAAAAGAGGGACCATTATTCCTGTCCAGAGTGGTCAGTAACTTCCAAGTCTTATTATATGTGGAATAATCTTAGGGAGGTAGTGGATATTATCTGGATCCCCATTAGCCATGGCCAGTGACCTGCTCTCCTCACATATTTCTGTCACCCACAGTTGGACGTTTGTCTGGATCTGATGACACGCATCCACTTGTTCCTGATCCTGTTCTTCACTCTTTTCTTCTGGAATGGTGACAAAGTCTTCTGCACTTTGAGCTTTCAGGTATTTCTTGCACATTTGTGATGTGAGAGGGGCTCCAGAACTGTCATTACCCTCCGCTTCACTGAATGCCACAATAGTGATGGCACGTAAAAGTTCCTTTGCATGCTCCAATGATTGTGACTGAAGAAGCTGCGCTATTGACCTTACAAAGAAATGTTTAATGTCATGTGTTTTCTTTTTCAGGCAGTCCCACTGACAGACCATTTTGATGCAGTGTGCAACATCAACCCTAACAAAACAAGGTGGGAGTTTTGCACATTGATTACCCAGTAGTACACTGAAGCATTCATTAATGTCGGTCTTCAGATCAGGGAGAGGGGTAAAAGCCTTGACCACAGCTCCCAAAATGGCCAGAGAAAAATCACTGCCAACTTGTTTTGGAACAGGTGCACCTGCACGAGTCCATTCTGTCAGCCACTGTGTGATGGCATAAACATCATGCTTCTCCCACAGCATTTGCACCACTGGGACACTTGAGCTGTTAAGCCCTGTCAGAAGTCCCTGATCCAGGAAAATATGTCCAGATGAGCCATTTGGTGTCACTAGTTTCCTTACTACTGAGCCAGTTGTATCCAAACATACTGTTGAGTATTTGTTCTTTATTAAGCTCTTGTACACATGCATTTGTGTTTGACTCCAGTAGTGACAGAAAAACGTATCCAGTCCAATGTCTTTAATATTACTACTATGAGGGACAGTGTATTTTAACATCTGCAATAACAAAATGGATCCTTGTCACCTAATTCTAAATCATTTCTTGCTTTGCTTTATGCAGTGTAGCCAAGTTAGGTGGATGACTTGGTTCAGGATCACCAAAGTCCATCAACTTCTTGGCCTGTGATGTCCGCCATACATGAGGTTCCATCCTTCCTTCGCTAAGTTCTCTGGCTATTTGCACCTGCATGTTTCCAGACATGAAAGGCTTTGAACAGTCAGTGTGGAGCAGAGATGTATAGTAACGAAGTACAATTACATAAGTACTGTACTTAAGTAGTGAAATGCAGTATCTGTACTTTTTTGGAGTATAATTTTTTTTGCTTACTTCCACTTCTACTTCACTACATTTTAAAAAAGAAAAATCAATACTTTTACTCCGATATATTTTTTATGTGCCGAATCGTTACTCGTTCCTCTTATTAAAATAGTTCAGAAGCATACCAAACATACCAAACATACCAAACCATAGCATATCAATGCCAGAGTGATAAATGGCTCTGTCACCTGGTTTGATGATTGTGTCTCATCATTGGACGAGTCAGCGATCAAACACTACATAATAAAACTGCACGCTCTAATCGGCCTTTTGACAATGTTACATGTGTAGCTGCTACACCGTGTTTACACAAGAAATATTTGGTTTGTCACTTGGCCATATTCTGTGAATACTCTGGCCTTTGAAACTTTTAGTTTTTTCATGAACACTTGTAAGTGAACTGGTATGTCCTTGTACTACTGCTGCCTCAGCTGAAGTTGTGCCTTTTATATTAAATATATAAATGTGTTCAAACTTGTGACTGCTTTCATTTAGTATAGACACAGTACTTTAAAATTTTACTTTTACTTTCAGTACTTCAGTAGAATTTTTTTTACATACTTCTACTTGCAATACTTAAGTACAATTTTCTTTGGATACTTTAGTAATTTCACTTGAGTATGATGCTTGAAGAATACTTCAACTTTTACTCAAGTCAGTTTTTTGATGTAGTACTTGTACTTCTACTGCACTCCTCTAGTCCAGTACTTTATACATCTCTGGTGTGGAGGGAGTGGTCAGCGTTGTTGATGGAGCATTTGAATGTCATTGGGCTGTTCATTGCTGCCTCTCTATCACATGCCATCTCCAGATAACCACTGCACTCTTTGCAGTAGCCTCTGATTTCAATCTAATAGTTTGTAGTTGATGGATGGACCTTGGCTCTTTTATAAATAAATGTGCAGGGACTTTTCACTGTCTTCCAAATGTCCTCATTTATGACATGAGTCCAGGTGCCAGGCTTCAGAATGGTATCTTGTCTTTTTTTACTTTGACAATATTTGTCATTGTATTCGACCTGTTTAGGAAAAAACTCTGTCCATTCATCCAAAGGAACATGAAGTTGAAAAGTGTGACAGTGTTTTAGTCCACTGTAGAGGGAACCTGACTGTGTCGTCAGTTTCAGGATCAGTCGTGTCATGACTGAACCCTAAAGTTGACCAGATGTTGTGCCTGTTTAATTTAACAAAGGTGTACAGGGCCTTTGCACAAATGTTCTTTTCCAGCTGCTCACTCAGCTCTGTCCATACAGTAGCATTTGGAGTGGCTATGTTAGCATTTTGGAGTATGGCCCCTTTTGATGTGCAGACAACTGCAAAGATGGAATCTTTGTCCACTGCAGGTTTTTGGGGCATCTAGTTTAAGAAAACACATCAAATTAATTTGCTTTTATTTTTAATATAAATGATTAGATTATATGAAGGTCTGTTGACATTTTCCAGAGGTGGGAAGTAACTAAGTAAAAGTACTTCATTACTGTACTTATGTAGACTTTTTAGGGATCTGTATTGACTTGAGTATTTATTTATTCTGGCAACTTTTACTTTTACTCCTTACATTTATATAAATATCTGTACTTTATACTCTACATTTATATAAATATATGTACTTTATACTCTTTACATTGATTTGATTTGATTTGAATGATTTATTTCGAACATGTGCAAATTGCAACAATAATCAATACAGCAATAATAATAATAACAATGACATGTCCGAAAAGGAGTAGGATGAAGCATAAGCTTATTTAATCCTACCCCTTCTTCACTTCCTCAACAACCTAAATACATCTTGTAGTAATATAGTGCATAGTACAAAAAATATGATAAATAAAATGATAACAATAACAATGATAACAATACCAATAATCAATAACTGAAGTACTAAACATAGACATATATACAAAAAAAAAAAAAAAAACAACTATAAACAAATGAGCAGATAGGAAAGTAGGTAACAAATAGAGTTTTTTTGTTGTTTGTTTTCTTTTTTCCTCCCTTCCTTCTTCTTCTTTTCCCTTTTTTTTCTTTCCTTTTTCTAATTTTTTTGTATTTTGCTCTTATTTTTTATTTTATTTATTTTATTTTTCTATTCATTCACTTATTTTATTCATGTATTTATTCATTTATATCTTTTAACCCCACAGAGGGGGAGTCAACATTGCTTCAGATCAGTACATATTCCAGTCTGGCAGACATATACTAGACTATTTAGTGCATGTGTGTGACCATCATCGGTCCTCCCCGAAAGCTGAGCAGACATCCCCCATTAGAACTCTCCCTTACAAGCCAGTGAGTGCAGTGCTGCACCTCAGTGATGTGTGGAGGAAACAAAGACTGGACAGGACGGACAGGACGAACGGGGACAGAAACCAACAGGCGGTGCTATTGTAATTAAAGACTGCAAGGTGATGTGTTATTCCCAACAACCAACTGTCCTTCAATAAAAATAAATAAATAAATAAATAAATAAGTAGATCAGAAAAAGAGGAGAAAGTCAAACCAGCACAAAAGGAGAAACAAAAACAAAAACAAAAAACAAAAACAAAACAAAACAAAAAATGTAAACAATCGGCACCGAGCACCACAACCGTGGATGTCCTGATAGTACAAAACAGAATTCAATGTAATAGAATAGGCCAGAAGAGGACACCAGTGCAGAAGAAAATGAGTTTAGTGGAGAGATTGTGGAGAGATTCTCAGCACATTCTGGCGAGTCCCATCATTCGTTGAAATGGGACTCAGTAGTAGCTGGCGAGACCCGATCAAACATGCAAGTGTGAAAGACCCCGAAGCCCAGAACAGCAATCATGACAAGGCAGGGCCAAGTCAACAGGGCAACCCCCACCTCGGTCTGCAGGAGGCACAGGACGCCACCCCCAGAGAGCCACCGGGGCCACTGCGAACGACACAAACCCGGAGAACAAGAGGGAGCAGCTACAGACCCCCCCCAGCGCACCAAGACCGACCCAGGCGGCCCGGGGCACGACGACCCACCCGCCACCCCAACCCCGCCCACCCCAGCCCCCACCAACCCCCCCACCCCACCACCCAACCCGCCCAACCGAACCACCCACCCCCCCGCCCACCCCCGAGGGGGCCAACGGCCCCACGCAGCCAGGAAGCCAGACACAGGGAGCGAGCGGCCCACCAAGGGGGCGGCAACCAGCCCATCACAAGGCGGGCCGACACCGGAGGACATCGGAGCCCGGACCCAACGCGAGTCCAGAGGGCAAAATGGACAGTGTGCTGGGGCCCGGCAACGCCAACAGGGAGATACCCCCCACACCCCCCGCACCCTGCACCAGGTGAGCACAGTACACCCATGGCCCCCACCTCCCCACAATGCGTCCCAAAAACCCCCACATGCCACCAGCCCGCAGTACAGCCACAGCGCCCGCCAGACTGGCCAATCCAACCCCCGCATCCCGCCAAGAGCCATGGAGCCAGCTTGGACCCGACGGGCAAGGAGGAGCACCCCCCCAACCACAGCCCCCAGGTCCCGGGGACCCCCCAGCACAGCAACATGGATAGTAGTCTACCGCCGCTACCCCATAGCCATAAAGCATAAGGGATAAGGACATTTATATAAATGTCTGTACTTTATACTCTTTACATTTATGTAAATATCAGTACTTTATACTCCTTACATTTATGTAAATATCTGTACTTTATACTCCTTACATTATCTCAAATGTAGAACTGTATCTCAGAATTTTGACTTTTTAATCTAACAACATTCAATTTTATCTCATAATTAGTGTCCACAGATTGGATACCAGTGAGTATTTGTCTGTAGTTGTGCATAAAATAAATATTTGTGAATTGTCAAACCAGTCCAGTCGTGCATTAAATATATTGTTTGTATTTTATCTATCAGAATACGGATGGAAAAATTATGACTTCAAACTTTTTTTTTTTTTTTAATATCTTTATTCAGAATCAAAATCTAGCAGTTACATTCATGAAAAACACATTTCTAACATTTCAGACTAAGGAACATTTCCTATATAGAACAGATACAACATTGGATAAAAGGATAAAGACAAAAAATACAGTCACAAAGAATTAAATTAAAATACACACACATAAGCTAAACAAACAAAATAAAAATTTGAGATCGGTCTAATCTTGAATCAAGGCATTTAACAAATTTATTACATTCCATGCTTGTTTGGTTTTAATATATTTAAGTGCTTTTTTGAAGTTTTTTAGTTCATTCATGTAAATACAAAATAATGGTCTTATTTTCATAAAATGACACCTGTGTATATGCTGTTGGGCTAGAATAATTATGGTATTGTATACATTTCCCCTTTTTCTATCCTCCAGTAAAACACCAAATTTAATGACATCATAACTTAGAATAGGTGAATTTGAATCATTTTCAGATATCTAATTTTGAAAGGATCTCCAGAAAGTTTTCACATATTCACACTAAAAAAAAAAAAGGTGTTCCAATGATTCAATTTGAGATTCACAAAATGTACAGTCATTTTTTTTTCTAAATTAAATCTCTGTCTAAGAAAATCATTACAGGGGTAAATATCATTTATTATCTTCAGATGGGTTTCTTTAGCCTTGGGTGGAACTGGAAGGGAGACGTATCTGGTTCTGATTTTTTTAATCTCATCCTTTGAAAACTGTTGCAAAATATTTCTCCTTTTCAGTGGGACTGGAAACAGTGTGTTTGTAACCGCACCTCTTATAATTTTGTTTGTACATTTCTTTTCTGTGAAGTTTAAATCATTAATAAGAGTCAAAGGTAAAATGGCAGTACTTTGTCATATGATAACATACCTTTGATTATTTTCATCAGGGATTGCTCTTGTAATTTCCAAGTATTGTTGCCTGGTGCATGTCATTTTATATTTATTAATAAAGTCAATGTGTTCAAAAAGATTTCCTTCTGAATCCATTAAATGTAAAACAGACCAGATGTCTTTTTCCAACCAGTCTCCAAAACATAAAGACTTTCTCTTAGACAGAATATACCTGTTATTCCAAAATGAAGAGTTATGAGGAGTAAAGTTATGTTTGAAAGACAATTTCCAACAAAGGAGGATACTTCAAACTTTACAGGTAGCCTTTTTTTGTACGACTTCACTCAAGTGACTTAACTGTCAAAATACGTCATCACTGCATCCACAGGCATTACTAATGGAGAAAAGAAACATGGATCGAAATTAAGACTGCGCATGCGCTGATTCCGTTTCATCTCGCTCCGATGTCTCTGAACAACGGAATATATCCTTTAAAATTAAGAATGAGTACTAGTAAGTGTAGCCCAAAAAAATGTCACCTTAAAATTGTGTCAATTCTTTGCACCGAGCGATTTCGTGGCGAACTATTTTCCTTTGAGCGGAGTCAGAAATGAAAGTGTCAGGACATCACATGATGCTTCTGTACCAATCTAGTTTCCAATTTTTCTTTACAACATCAGCAACTGAAAACAATTCATACTTTTTGTACGGACAACAATTTAATTGATTATTGTAGAGTTAAGAACCCTGGCATTAGTACATTTATATGGATAAGTCCAGCTGAGCCTAACTTCTGCTCCAGACTGGACTACTGGATAATATCTCCAAACCTAATGAACTCACTGACTAACTGTGTTATTCAACTTTCTCCCCTCACTGACCACTGTAAGACACAAGTATGTTTAACACTGGTGGAAAAACAACGTAAGTTTATTAATACTTGGAAGTTAAATAACTCATTGTTATGGAACAAAGAATTTTGCGATCGAGTTATGAGGTTAGAAGAAGAAATTACTGCAATGGAAATGTTAAATGTCAGTAAATGGGAATGGTTCAAATTCCAAATAAAACAAGAAGCAATTGAAATAGGTAAAAAAAAACTTGCTGAGAATTTAAAAAAAAGTACAAAAAGAAATGATAGAAAAAATGAATATATTATGTGAAAAGTCAGATCTTACTTCTGAAGAAAAAGAAATAAGGCAAAATCTTCAAGATCAATTGGATGACATGTATGTAAAAAAACTAAAAAAAAGCAAAAGGGGCGTATGTAAGGTCTAAAGCTAAATGGATTGAGGAAGGGGGAAAAAATTCATCATACTTTCACAGCCTTGAAAAAAGAAGACAAACAAAAAAGACCATAAATAAACTAAAAATTGATGATAATATGATGGAAGACCCTGTTAGAATAATGGAAGAGGTAACAACATTTTATAGTGAATTGTACAAAAGTAAAATTCAGAAAAATAAATGTGATCAATTCTTAAGAGTAAAATAAAGCCAATATCAGATGTAGACAGACAGAGGCTTGATGAAGTGATTAGAATATCAGAAGTGGAAATAGCTTTAAAACAAATGAAAGATGAGAAATCACCTGGGATAGATGAGTTAACCATTGAATTCTACAAAACGTTTTGGTCGAACATTAAACATCTTCTTTTTAATGCTTATTTAGATCTAATAAAAAATGGGCAACTATCACCAACAATGAAAACTGGTCTAATAACTCTCTTACCCAAGACGAACAAAGACACTGAAAAAGTAGATAATTGTAAACCTATAACGTTACTGTGTAATGATCCTAAATTAATTGCCTTGGTATATGCAAATAGAATAAAAAGTCTACTAAATTCTTTGGTAGGGGAATATCAATCTGCTTTTATTAAAGATAGATACATACAGAAGAATGTTTGACTAATTATAGATATGTTAGATTACAAATCGCCTCCGAATTCTGAACATCTCGTATTATTTATGGATTTTTTTAAGGCCTTTGATTCAATGGAGCATGAATTTCTGCTGCAGTTATTACAATTAATGGGTTTTGGAGAAAAGTTCTGTCAAATAATTTGAATATTTTATAATGATAGTTATATTTCCGTACAAAATGGTCTCACACCAAGAATTAATGTCTCATGTGGAATTGGCCAAGGGTGTCTGATTTCACCTAAATTATTCATACCTTGTACCCAACTAATGGCTTACTCAATAATAGATAGTAACGTAAAAGGTATAAAAATTAACAATGAGGAATTTAAATTAAGTCAATTCACTGATGATACAGTACTTTTCCTAAATGATAAAGCATCTCTCAAGGAATCATTGGATATAATATTTAATTTGTCCCAGGCATCAGGTTTGTGTCTTAATTTAAAAAAGTGTGAACTGTTGCCAATGTATGAATGTTCTGACCTTGAACTGGAAACAATTCCTGTTAAGAAAGAAATAAAATATTTGGGAATTAATTTATCCATAAATGTGAAAACATGAGAAGCTATAAATGTTGATGGAAAAATAGAGATGTTACTAAAAGTCTTAATAATTGTTTGACAAGAGACTTGACCATATTTGGGCGAAACCTATTATCAAAATGTGAAGGTGTATCTAAACTGGTCTATGTGAGTTATTCCCTTTATATCAGTCCTAAAAACATTAGAAAAGTAAACACAAGGCTCTATAAATTAATTTGGTACAATAAAACACATTATATTAGAAAAGAAAACATAATAAAAGACTATGATAAGGGAGGTTTAAAAACCATAGAATTTGAATCAATGGTTGGAATGTTCAGATTAAATTGGATTAAATCATATGTGAATAACCCTAAATTACTGTGGTTCCAGATCCACAAATTGATCTTTAATCAAGTAGGTGGACTGGAATTTTTACTAAAATGTGATTTTGAAACCTCAAAAGTGCCTCTAAAATGATCAGAATACCATAAACAACTTCTGTATTTACTGGAAAATTGCATTCGCTCCAAATTTTCCTCCACATGGCTCCACCTTGTGGAACAACAGAGTCATAACCATCAATAGAAAATCCTTATTTATTCCAAACTGCTATGATAAAGGAATTGTTTTTATAGCTGATATTTTAGATGACCAGGGACATTTGTTATGTTTTTCAGACTTTATTAATAAGTTTAATGTTGAAACTTCAGTAAGAGAATACAATAAAGTGTGCAAAGCAATTCCCGTTGTTCTGCTTAATTTAATTCAAGTATATGTACAGCACTCAAACAGAAAATTATGTTTAGATCAAGTGACATTAAATGATAAGAAGTGCAATAACTAAAAACTAAATAAATTGTTAAAAAACAAATTATTTCATAGATATGATGTAACAATTAAAAAATATACAAATGAAGGCAAACTAATGGAAAGAACTAAATTAAATAAATATATGAAATAAAATAAAATAAACCTAAAATAAAAGAAATGCAATTTAAAATTATAAATAACTATTATCCAGTTGCAGTAACGTTAAATAAAATATTTGGATTTGAGATGGAGTCATGTGTTTTCTGCTCAGAGGAAGAAGAAACAGTAGAACATTTATTTTTTCAATGCAAAATAACAAAAAAGATTTTGGACTGAAGTAGCAAAATGGATTAAAATAGATAAAATGGCTCAATTAAAATTGGAGGAAGTAATATTTGGTATAGAAAATGTGACAAAAGATGTTCTTGAGTTGTGTAATGTTATCATTATTATGGGAAAATATCACATACATAAAGTCAAATGGCAAAATAAAACACCCTCTATTATTATATTTAAAACTGAACTTCAGTCTTTTCACAATTCCTTGTCAGTATTGAGAAATAAAGATGAAAAAATTGAGATTTGTAATGCAATAAATGTTTATGTACCCTTGTAAAAATATATATATGAAAACAGGACATATGCCTTGTAAAGACATTTTCTTTTTTTAAATTTTGTATGTTCTTATGTTAAGACTTAGGGTAAAAGATGTTATAGAATTTTGCCTCCATACAAGTGTATGTATATTGTATGTATATATTGTTAATAAAAAAGAGAAAAAAAACAATTGGACATTTGATGGTGGTTCCACTGCAGATGAGTGAGAGTAAGATGTGAAGGTAGGTCTGTGCCATTACAATTAGTGAACAATTAAATACAATAGTAGTGTTCCCTGGTCTGTGGACAACTATAAAAACCACCTTCACCATCATTGATCTAATTTTGTCACAACTGGACATTGTGAACAACCACCATGTAGGCTTGGTCATTTTTGATCTAAAATTATCTGTTTCATTGGATAATTATTCAGGTAAGAATGAGTACAGTACTAGTATAGTTGAGAAATCCCTAATATTTGACATGTGCACTATGCATCTGTGCTGATTTCTGCAGTGAACAACTGTGTTATGTATATTTACGTCCTCTTTCAGTGTGGGAAATGTGACCTGTGTGTGAAGTTATGGGTTATAAAAGTTGTTTTTGGTAGGATTTTAACTTTGCCATGTCCCGTCCACAATGAATATCTTCCTACCCCTTTATTACTCATAAATGAAAGTTGCATGTTTGCAAATGTTGATTTGTGTTAAAAATAGATCTATTGTTGTGCATAAGTGCATTGTCATAATAGTGTGTAGTGTGCAGGTGCTCATGGGGACAGTTCACACACATTATTTACTAGATGTTTAACTCCGTTACCCTGACTGTTGGTGAGCATAGACTAACGCAGCCACATGACAAACCAGGTTAGAACTCTGTTTCTTTACATGTTAAAGCCTCTTGTCCATTTCTGACAACAGGGTTTGAATCATCTGCGGGGAGGGGGCGTGGCTTTGGGGATTTATGCCCCGGATCTTTTTTTTTTTTTTTTTTTTTTTAAATCTTGGCAAAAAAAAAAAGTCACCTGTGTACTCCCCTCAAAACACATATTACAACTGATATTTGGGCATCAATCCTATATCAAAACCCAGATTTCCCTCATTTAAATTTTTTTTCTTGACCCCCCAACCTGCTACAGGGAGTTTATCCATCATACTGTCTATATGTTTATGTCTCTGCTCAGTCAATAACCCACCTCGACCTGACCCAGCTGACCCACACCTTTGTTCAGCTGAACTTTTTGTTCATATAAAACACAACAAATATTATCTATGTATGTATCTAGTATGGTAAAATCCACAATAGTCAGATTAACAGCTATAAATCGTGTTTCCAAATAGTACTGACGTGATCAAATAACTGGAAAGTACAATTTTACAGCGTAAACGGAGGTGTCGTGCCCTCTTGTGGTCACATTGTAGAACTGCAGCACGGTTACATTATACAACAATTTCCGGTAAAGAATTTCAAAATACAAATTCAGCGCCAATTCATGCAGGGTAGTGGTTAGTCGTAAAACACATACTCGGAATCTTTTTTTTTAATTATTTAATTCTTCTTACATGTATTGATTCACTTGTGTTTTGTAGAATGTTATTTTGCCGAATCAAAATACGTTTTCTATTTTGTTGTTGTTTAATCGATTTTGAACGTCCACTCACATGGTGCATAGAGCTGATTATCTTAAATCCACTGTGAAATAAAATAATCCCAAGTAGCCTTTCTTTGGCATGACTACGACTCAACTGTCAACATACGTCATCACCGCATCCACAGGCATTAGTTGTTGAGAAGAGAAACATCGATTGAGATCAAGACTGCGCATGCGTATAAGATCCCGCGCTGGCCAGAATCATATAAAATGCTGGGCCAATGGGGAGACTAAGTCACGCCCTTCTACTTCCGGTCCATGGGGACTTAACTCGCCAAAAATATTTAATTGGAGTGAATGGAGTGAGTCAAACTAAATTCTGATTCTGTTTGATAAGTGCTCTGAAATTCACTTATGATAACTGTTAATAAGAAATGTTTGATGTGGCATCGGCAGCTCACCTGTTTTTTATGGACAGCAAAGGTGATGTTAGGTTTTATGTGGACTAAGTTTTTTTTTTTAATGTAACATAAACAAACATCTACAAAACAGGACAACAAAGACAATCCATAAAGTTAATGCATAAAAAACATTAATAATAAAAAAAACAAATAAAAGGAAATAAAATTCAGTTATTACTTCCTGGGCTCAGATTAAAAGACAAAGCAGAAAACAAACTATAAAGGCGTCCAGCATTCTTAGATTTGACTTTTCCCAAAGAGTCCAAAAAAATAACAAGTTCCTTCAACAAAACCTGGAAATGAGGTGTGACAGACATGAATTTACATTTATGAATGAAGTATTTTACAAGTATAATAATATTGTTTACTTGTAATTCAGTTTTTTTATCCTCCAACACAACACCAAATTGAATATTATCATAACTTAAGGGAGACAAAGACAAATTATGTTCCAATAACCATTGATAAAGAGTTTTCCAGAATCTATCAGCGATGTTACATGAGAAAAAAAGGTGTTCCTGAGTTTCAATATTCTTTTTGTAAAATGTACATTCATTAACATCAACATTAAATCTAAAGCACAATAATCCTTTACACAGATAAATATCATTCATTGTCTTAAAGTCACTTCTTTAACTTTCAGTGAATAGAACATTTCACATAATTCCATCTAAGCCTCTTAACAGTAGATGCATCAGTCGTGTATCTTTTTATTATATATCGTCTTTTTAAGGGTGATGGGAAACATTCTTTGGAAAGTAATGATCTTAGAATTTTATTCCTGCTACATTTATCAGATAAAAAAAGACAATCTTGAATAAATAAAGGGTACATTCAGGGTATTGTTGATTCATAAACTAAATATCCTTTGATTGTAGCTATAAGAGTTTGAGGTTTTGCTTTAACCACTTCATTAAATAATTCTCTGCTACAGTTTAAATTATACTTGTTCCTAAATTCTGTCAATTCTAATATATTGCCTCTGTCATCCAATAAGTGTAGGATGGACCAGATACCCTGGTCTGACCATTCTTTAAAGTAAAAACACTTCTTATTTATTCAAATAGATCTATTATTCCAAATCAGTGTATTGTGAGGAGATAAATTATGTTTAATATCATTTTCCAATAATGGAGGACCTGTTAGTGAAATTTGGAAAGTTTGACTGGCACTTTACTTATTTCAAAATCACATTTCAATAAAAATTCTACACCCCCAAAATCCAGAAACAACTTTGTAGGAAAATTAAACCAAAAAAGTTCATAGTTTATGATAAAGTTCTGCAGCCACTTCAGCTTTAGTGAACCATTCATATGATCAAAATCAATCCCATTCAAACCTCCTTCCTCCAAACATTTAATAACATCATTCTTCCTAATATAATGATGTGTATTTTTACAAATAAAATGACAATTGTTTATATTAATAATCTTAATTATACGCTCAGGGATGTTCAAAGAGTATGTTGGTAAATTAACCTTGATAGACCTTTCATTTTTGATAGTAAAATTCATCCAAAAATAGACAGGTCCCTTTGTAACCATATATTCAAAATCATTTGACTTTTTTTCAGAGTGTTCTCAAAGTTAGCCTTCTCTCTATATTTCAAGTCCTTACACACTGTAATTCCTAAATATTTGACTTCTTTTTTGATTGGAATACCTTCAATAGATGTTAGAGGTTGATCATGAATCACCATCAATTCACATTTATTTAGATTCAACTTAAGACCAGAAGCTTCTGAGAAGGAGGAAATAATTTTTAGATCTTTTGGTATTTGAGCAGCATTTCTTCAAAATAAACTTGTATCATCTGCCAGTTGACTTACAATTAAGGGACACCCCATAACATTTAGCTGAATGACACCCTCACTATTTTTGAACATAATAGCTCAAATTTCCGCCGCCATAATAAAGATCAGAGGAGAGGCAGGACCACCTTGACGAATACCCCTCCTCACCTCAAATCTACTACAGGTACCGAATGGTAATGATATTGAACTATTGATGTCATTATAAAGCATATTGATGATCTCTCTGAAGCCATCACCAAAACCAAAGTGTCCAAAATAAAAGGCTGTTCCACACTATCCAATGCTTTGCAAAAATCTCCAAATAAAATGAAAGCATCATCTTCAATTCTATCACTATAATCCAGCAAATCCAACACTAGCCTGACATTGTTATGGATGGAGCGTTCTTTAAGGAACCCACATTGTGTTTCACTGATCATTTGTGCCATACCTTCTTTTAATCTATTAGCCACAATATGAGCAACCAATTTATAATCAATATTAAGTAGTGTAATAGGTCTGAGATTCTCCAAGTACTTTTTATCCTTGCCCGGTTTGGGAATAAGTGTTATTAACCTTGTTTCATTGTGGGCATTAAGGACTTATTCATGAAGCATTCACATATAGACAAAAAGAACTATTCTTTTATTTCATTCCAAAAGAATTGATAAAAACTGGATGATAATCCATCCTGTCCAGGTGCTTTCCCTAAACTAAGTTTTTTCATCGTATTATCCAATTCATACATTTCAATTTCAGCATCACATAGTTCCTTAAAATCAGAACTGATTTTGGGGATTTGCATTCATGTGACAAGTGTACCATGTGAAAGAGGGTTTTCCCCAAAACTGGAGAGGTGATAACGAAGAAAAGAAATGGTTTGCACTTCTTAAATAAAAACCTTGAAATCTAAGTCATGCATATTTCCATGTGTTCATTGTATTTTAATGTACTTTCATTTATTCATTTAGCACATATCAGTAGCTCAATGGTGCAGGGATGGAACAAAGCCCAATGGGCTTGTACAGGAGTTCCACCCTTAACACAAATTATAATCAACTTAGATGAATAAAGTTAACAAATAAACTTTGAAAATCAGGAGAAAAAGTAGAAAATAAAAGAAGAAAAAACATTCATAATTCAAGATATGCAAGATATACAGATGAAGAAGAAGCAAATAAAGTAGTAAGGCAGTGGAGAGGGCAGGAAGTGACTAACTGTGCACTAGATGTTTTTTGAGCTGCTTTCACAAGTAATTCTGAAATTTCTGAAACCTAGCAATCATAGAAGAGGTCTTTTGACCTTCTCGCTTTTTATGAATACACTAATCAGTCATTTTGTTTTGGCAATGAGACTGTTGGGCGGGGTGAGGAGGCCACACCTCACAGTGGTAACAGCCAAGACAAATTGGACAGACAGGTTCTTCATAAAAGCCAAGGCAGATACCTGAAAACTCTATTAGAGTGTGTGGGGGAGGGAGGTACAGCTTGTTACGACCCAGTCTAGGGGTACTGAGTGCAACATAAACGCCCACTCCTCTCCCACTAGCAGCAGGATTAATACACAAAAAAAATAACGGAAAACAGAGGATAAATTTCAAAGGTTTTAATTACTAATTACTGGACCAAAAATCACAATCAAAATAAACCATTACCTCAGGGAGAAGTAAGAAATAAAAGGAAAACAACAAACAAAACCCCCTTATAAATGAAATGCAACTAGTCTACCTCTAAGAAAATAATATATTTACACAGCTAACTAAACTTCCTAACGGAGAAACAGGAGAAAACAAACACACCCAGTTACTCTCCCCTACGTTACCCAAAATACCTACACACATAAATCTACTAAGTCTCAAATTCTAGAACACGTTGTCAAACTGTCTGGTAGTGAAGGAGGAGAAGGACTCCACCAGGGTGTTTTCCCTCCCTCTTATACTGATAGCTCTCAGCTCCGGCCAACCGCCATCCACCACTGATTGGAGGGGCTCCTCCTCCCATTTCAGGCTTGTGCGCCCCTCCGGTTGCTGTTCTAATCAGGACGTGCTTCACCTGCAGCCTTTTGAGACGGGAGGCGGAGAGAGAGAGAGAGAAAGCGAGAGGAGAAACTCTCCGCTCTATAACAAATAATATATATACACAGCAAAATGACACAGTCATAACACCCCCCCACCTAAGATCAAGCATTTCTTCCCCAAGAGAAATTTTTGATCAACCAAACTCCACCCTAGACAATGCCTCTGCCACGACGTTGTCAGCACCCCTGATGTGACGAACATCTAACATTGAAATCCTGCAACAGCAAGGACCAGCGCATAAGCCGTTGGTTGTTATTGCGCATGCGCGAGAGGAAAACGAGCGGATTGTGGTCTGAGAAAACCACAACCGGCTCGGGGCTTGACCCAACATACACCTCAAACCGCTGCTCGTTGTGCGTCAAATTCTCCTATTCACCATCACACGGGATCAAAGTGGCAATCACAGTCCAAATGGAGCCATCGCCCACACGTTTGGCCCCCTTCGTAAATGTTGTCTAAACATCCACAAGATTTGAAAAGAATCTGCCTCGTGGTACACAGTGTGTGCAATATTAATGTACATCATCTGTACATGTATAAATTGTCCTTACATTAAATGACTATTCTTCCATCTCTATGGTAACAGAAGGGTCTTGGTCCTCAACCAGACTTCCTTCCTCAGAGCAGTCTTCTGGTTCCTCCCACATCTCATTTGATAAAAAGGGGTTCCGGGACTCACTTCTATTCTTCAAGGGGAGGAAGTGGCCATTTACACAGCAAAATGACACAGTCATAACAAGCTTAGGTCAGCTCCTTACTCCTAACAACACCATTTTACACAACTTGTCTATACAATAGTAACAGGCAGATTATGATTGTGCACAACCTAAAAAATATATAGAAATAATATCATTTTCAGTAAATTTGCCTTGATGTAGTTTGGCCATGGGTACATTTTTCTAAAAAGCTTTAGTCAATAGATAATGATGTAAGCTGGAAATATTATTGCTATAAAAGACACACATGCATAGTTTATGATTGTAAATGTCCGTGGATTTGGATTTCTTACTAACAGTTGTTAGTGGCTCAATTGGCTGAATATTGCAAATGTGGCCATTACCTGAAACTGTATGTGTGGGAAAGGGGAGTTACAAGGGTTTACTTCACTCAGGATCACTTCTAATGCCTGTTGACGGCTGAATTTTATGGTACGGCCACACCGAACACAAATTTTCACATTTGCATGTCGAGATTACATACAAAGTCAATGGAGAAACACGTTTTGACACAGATTCACCCAGGGCACTGGATTGTAAGCATTCCTGCGGTGCGATGGAGGAGTTTCTGTGGTGCGTTGGAGTGTCTGAGCGTTGGAGCTGCACGTTTTGCGGCAAATCCGCATAAACGCGGGAGATGAAACTATTGAACTTTTCAGGCGTATTCACCTGACACCTTCTTATGAAAGCCAATCAGCGTTGAGATGCCGCCAATGTCACGATGGAATGATGTACGACTCTCTGACCGACCCGGAAGACGGCAGAAAGAAAAACTGAGCCTGAAATAGCGGTGAAAGATGACGTCAATCAGAGAGAGTTCCTGGAGGATGTGGTGGAATTCCCTGTGCTGCAGATGCTTCTGCAGGACCAGGTGAACCCAAAAGCAACTGTGTCTGGGCCTCGTATGGACGTCCAGAGCAGGTACAGGGCAGTAATCCAAATGATCTGAGCCATAGTTGACAGACTGAACTGGAGAGACACATTTTGTTTATCTGTGATTATCCAGCATCCAGACTCAGACGTTGCACATTCAACGTACAACGTTTTGTGTTCAGAGTGGGTGCGAGTTTCCTAGCATCCAAACTCAGGTGTTTAGGTGGCACGTTACAAGCGTACACGCAGAATTTCACGTTTGTTGTGGCCGTAGTATTAGGCTGAAATATAAGTCATAAATCAAAATCCACACATGAATGAATCCAGCTCTTTTAATCAAACATCTAAACATACACATGGGGATTTTTTGCTTGCAGAGAGTTATTGCTAAAAATTTTCCAAAATAGTACAAATTAAAATTGACCTATTTACAAATAATAATAATAATAAATAATAATAATTCCCGATGAATCTTGTTGACTGTGCCAGGTGTGGTTGTTTTCTGGCTCAGCAGTCGCTGTAAAGAAATGGTCCATAGTCACATTTCTGCCCTTGTCCAGGAATGGTTCCATCAGCCTCATCACTACGTTCTCAGATACCCTCTCCCCATTGGGATGGCTGGGGTCTTTTCCAAGATGTGGGATGACATTGAAAATGTACTTGGACTTCAAGTCGCAGGCCACCCAAAACTTGATCCCACACTTGTCAGGTTTGGTTGCAATGTACTGCAGGAAACAGCAGCGAGTCTTTGTCGGGAAAAGCTGTTCATCAACGGTAATATGATGACCAGGGTTGTAGCATGTGATGCAGTTAGTGACAAACTATCCCCACACATCACAAATTGCAGCAAAGGTTTTTTTTTTGCCAATCATCAAAGCATGATATACATGCATGATATCTTGAAAGCGGTTTCGGGACATAGTTCCAATGATCCGTGGGTTTCCTATTTTTCCAATGTTTGGGATGAACGATATTCTGCCAATGACATCTCTGTTTGCACATCTCTTTTTTTTGCTAAAATCAGCAAATTGAGCCACAAACAAGTGAAATCTGCATTAGTTTATCACAGAATCAAATTTTGCACAGTTCCAGTTAGTAAAAAAATATAAATAATAAAACCAAATCCATGCATATTTACAATTATAAACTAAACATTACTAGGCAAAAGTGTGTGTGTGTGTGTGTGTGTGTGTGTGTCTTTTATAGAAATAATATTTACAGCTAAGTTGTCCTTACACAATTATCCAATTTAGAAAAATGTACCAATAGCCAAACTACATAAAGGCAAATTTACTGATAATGACATTGTTTCTAGATGTTAGGGTTAGGGTTAGGTGCACAACTCCACTCTAGTGTATAGGTAAGTTGTGCAAAAGTGTGTTTTGTTCTAAGGAGTTAGGAATTCAGAGCCCTAAACTGTGCCTCCCCACACACTCTAGCCGGTTTCAAGTAATGGTCACATTTGCATAGTACATGATGCTAATAGAGTTCTCACGTAGCTGCCTCTTGCCTTTTGAGTTGTTAATTTTTGTCCAAAGGGTAAATGGACTGCATTTATATAGCGCTTTTCCACCTTCATGGTGCTCAAAGCGCTTTACATTAGCCTCTCATTCACCCATTCACACACACACACTCATACACCAGTAGGTTTCTAAGGTCAAAGGTCAGTCCTACTGGGGGCCTAAGTCAGGGTTCAGTGTCTTGCCCAAGGACACTTCGACATGTGGACAGCCAGAGCCTGGACGCGAACCGCCAACCTCTCGGTCATTGGGCGACCCACTCTACCAACTGAACCACAGCCGTCGACCGACACTCTCGTAGTAATTTAGCTAGGGTTACAGAAACTTGACCCCTCTGTGGTAATGCATAAAGAGTGAGAGGGACGTTAGAGAAAAGTGTCAAAGTAAAGTGTTCCAGAGCATCACACCTCTGTATGACAGGTTGAGTTGATTATGTGAAGTGCAGGTTAAAGGTGGATATAGATTATTATTATTACTGTGTCTAGTTGTGTCTGAGTGTATTTTAGTAACACAAATGACTTTGACACACATGTACCCACACACAAACTTTATTATAAACCATGTCAGATCAGGACGTGTTTTGTCAAGTACAGATCGCTGCGGCCTGTGGGAAGGCGTGGCTGGACATCTAGCCCAGCTTCTGGAGTTTCTGGTTCTACACGTTCCAGAGATAGTTGTGGAGGGAGGAGCATCTGCTAAAGTCACCTCTGATTGGATAGAAAAGTAAAAAAAAAAAAACAAACTATATTTGTATAAACATGTCAAGTGTTTTGATAAAGTTTCCAGGAAACAGTGGTTGTGCAGAAATGTCTATAAAGTCACCTGCTCTATGCACTGGACGTATATAAAAGGTAGGTGGATGTTTAAATATACATTTATTCTTTATGTTTGTCAACTATTATTACATTCTGACACAGAAGTTGTGTTTTATCAAGCAGGAATGTCCAGTGAAATGACAGTAAACCGTAATGGAGGATGAAATTCAATGGAAAAACTATGAAATGTGGAGATAGATTTGAGTTATTAATGTCATATTCTGTCATATCCTAGAACATGTTTGTACTGGAATGTGAAGAACACTTCCTTATAAAGCTTTTATGAAACTTTTATAAATAAATATGTTATAGTTAAAAAACAACCTTGTTTAAAAAACATGATGAACAGTTATTATTTGACTTATTGTGCTGAGGTCTGAGGGAACAATTATAAAACCACAATCTATACCTTAGTGTGTTTTTCAAAAAAGACTGATTAGGATTATTCATAATGTGGGCTTTAGGGATCACACTAACTCATTATTTTTACAACCAAAAGTGTTGAAATTATCTGATCTTGTTTAATAATATTTAAGTATTCTTATCATCGATAAAGTAAAAAAACTATTATCAACTACCTGGAAATGAAATAAATAAATATAAAATAAATAAACTCTGTCCAGTGCAGCAACAACAGAGCCGAAGATGTCTTCGGCTGTTGTGGTGTCTGTCATTGGCACCAACTCAAGAAACTCTTCAGTAACAGTTAATGTCTCATCAACTCCACGAATAAATAAGGCCAGTTCTGCCACGTCTGTGATGTCAGTGCTCTGGTCAATTGCAACAGAAAATGCAATAAATGACTTGACTCTGTTTCATTTGTCTACATCTGCTGATAGGTCCGAAATCCTCTCTGCTATAGTATTCTTTGTCAGACTAATATTGGCAAAATCTTGTCTCTTCTCGGGACATACAAGTTCAGCCGCCTTCATCATGCATCGTTTAACAAAGTCACCGTCGGAATACGGCTTTGATGCTAATGCTATTTCGCTAGCAATTATGAGGCTGGCTTTTACCGCTGCTTCACTGACTTGTCGGCTCTGGATGAAAGTTGACTGTTGTTTCCTCAGACCCGCTTGCAATTCGTTGATCTTATCTCTTCTCAGTTGTCCTTGCAAGCCATCATATTTTTCACTGTGAAGTGTCACGTAGTGGGGTCGAATATTATATTCCTTCAATACCGAAACTTATTGCAAACACACCAAGCACAAAGGTTTTCTGTGCATTTCTATAAATAAATAGGACATGGTCGATTTTTCATTGAAAATTCTACACTCCGTATCTACTTTTCTCCGTTTGGATAATGACATTTTGGCAAATGAGGGTGTAGGGGAGAGGTAAAGACCAGGGTAGAAACAATGTCGTAACAAGCAGCAGATGGCGCATTGATACCGTCTGCTCTGTTGGGTCTGTCTCAGTGACAGACTGAGGCTACTGTCTTCTTCTCTGTTCAAAACAATGTTGTCTTCTACTCTGATCAAAACAGTGTTGTGTTCTACTCTGATCAAAACAGTGTTGTGTTCTACTCTGATCAAAACAGTGTGCCCCCTAGCGGATAATCAATGAATTGCATCTTATTAAAAATATTAATTCCGTGTCTTTTATACATTTTTTCACTTTTAAATTATCCTGCGGGCCTGATCGAACCGCCTGATCGAACCTCCTTGAGGGCTGGTTCCGGGCCACAGGCCGTATGTTTGACAACCCTGCTTTACATTTTTATAAATATATGTACTTTATACTCTTTACATTTATATAAATATATAAAGTTCTTTCAGTTGGCACAGACCCAGCAGACTCGTCCTTGTCTGGAACTAGTTTCTCCAGATTCCAGTAGATCACACACCTTCAACACAGGATCATTTTTACCAGTTTGACTTTTTCAAACTCTTTCATTTTCTCTCTCTTTCACTTTGTTTCAATATAATGTCCCCATGTGGTCCCAGTCCTTGAGGTGTCCTCCTCAGATACTTTTATCCATTTGCTTTACCCCTTCATGCATGTCAGGTGACCAGTGGTCACACCCTTTAGGTCAGTCTCGTACCATGGGATGCATTGAGTTTTCCAACCCCTGATTCAGACCAGATTAACCTGTACCCTGTAGATTTGATTAATAAAAATCTAATCAACTGATAGCTGTCATAACATAGTGTTACCTTATTTAACTCCTCTATACCTGTTCAATAATGCAACAAAAATCATAAAAACTAACATTAATTTATCCACTATATAATTCAGACTTTTATTTTACACTTTTAATGTCCATCAATTCTTTTAACAATGTTAATAATTTCAGTAAATAACATTATCCATTACCTTTTCAACCCTTGTAAGACACATTTATATTTCATCTTTAGGTTTTACATTTCCAAAACAACTCCTGTTTTTCTGACTCAACCCATTTTAGTTCCATTTTATTTCCCTGTTTTACAGTAGGTCTGAAATTTTTTTCTAGTATTTCTTACTTTTCTTCATTGGTAACTATTTGTCAGTCTTTAGTACAACTTATTGCCTGTCATACTTTCATAACATACTATAATTCATTTATTAGGTGTACGAGGGCATTAACTAAAATGTCGACTCATCGATATGTCGACTCCTGTAGCACAAGTCGACTTAAATTTGGAGGAGTCGACAAGTCACATGTTCTCTCTCTCTCCCTCTCTCTCTCTCTCTCTCTCTCTCTCTTCATTAAGTCACATTCAGATTAAACTCAGACCATATCAGATGTGTGATGCAGGTTTTTCTCCTAAACCCTCAGTCTGGTTCACCTCTGAACCGCTGCTCCACATCTGATGTTTGTCCATCATAGAACCACGTCTCAAACTCTGATGTGTTTTCAGTGTTTGTGTGACTGATGTGGATTCAGCAGAATGGATCAGTGTGAGGACACAGAGGAGGGAGCCTCTCCCTCAAAGACCTCCAAAAGGAACCCCCCAAGACCTGGACCTGAAAGACCCCTCATGACTCAGAGGTAAGACCACCATCTGGATCTGTCCACCACTGTTCTCCATGTCAGAGCTCAGCACTAAAACCACTGACATCACTATTCACAGACCTGGACCTGGACCAGGACCAGGACCAGGACCAGGACCAGGACCAGGACCAGGACCAGGACCAGGACCAGGACCAGGACCAGGACCAGGACCCAGCTGTGTGTCCATGAAGAGTGATGACTCCAAGGAACTTGTTATTGTCTTCCAACAGAAACGTCCATCAGAGTCAGAGTACGTTGTCCTCATTCAATAACAACTCAAGTCAAACCATCTTTATAGTCAAGTGTGAAACAACAAGTTAAACAGAAGGAAAATGTTTCACCTACAGAACAATATGAATAACTTTACACCAGAGTGTGACTCAAAAACACTTGTATGTAAATGTTGATGTGAGCACAGACACATGGATGAACAGATCCTCCAGGACTCACCTGGAAACTGGCTTTGGATTCCCTCCTGTGATGGACAGTGTTGTGTGTTCAGTTTTCAGTGCCATGTTTCCATACAGTAGTAGGTCTATCCATCAGCTGGGTGGAAATATGATGGTTGGCTGTGGACACACACATACAAATAGTCTGTCATTAGATTCACCTGGTTGGACTCAACAACATCTGACTAAAATACATTAATATTATTATTTATTTACACTCAATAATTATTAATGACCTGATTAACTTACAGAGGAAAGAAGTTTTTTGCAGCCCATGCATTTATGATATATTCCATTAAAATCATCCTTCAGTCATTAAATCTGCCCAGTACTGTTCCTTCTCCAAACCCACATGCTCCTTCTGCACATGCTCAGTTCTGTCCAGGTCCAAACTGGATGTTTCAGCAGAAAAAACATCCAGGACATGACATGTTCAAACTCTCAATAATTTACTTTTTTCTTCTTCTAAACAATAAACAAAAACAATATTTGCATCTGTTTATCTGATGCAGCCACATCTTTTGAAACAAAAAATATTTTTTTGCAAATATTTTAAACTATAAAATCTTAAGGGTGTGTGAAAACTGTTTTTACTATTGTAAAACTAAATGATTCTGATGTGATTTTGTTTTACTTTCACCTGAGTTTGTTGGGTTTTTTTAATCAGAACTTCAGACTTTATTGATGTTCAGTGTCTTGATCATTTTCTAACACTTTGTTTGAAAACTAAACTCTCTGTTTTCCTGATGAACAGGATCCATCACAGACCAGAGTCCTCTGGACCTGGTCCTGGATCCAGTTCTGTGTCCTTCAGGAGTGACCACTCCATGGGGGACCAACCAGACTTTTCTGAAACGTAAGTTTAATGTAAATGTCAGAGGCGACAACTGTTTATAAAACATTTATCAAACAGTGACTTTAGTTTATAACGTGTTTATTTTCAGCTCAGATTCTTTACATTATTGAGTGTGTTTACATGACCATAAAAATCTGATAACAGAGTAATCAGATAATTAGAATTAGATCTGATGCATTTACATTCACTTAAAAACTGTGATTATTAAAAACTCTGCTTCAGACACTGGAGTCCATTATCAGATTTCTTTGAGTACATACACACAGTGATGATAGAATCAAACTTCCTGTTATTGTCTTCTGTTTATGTTTGACTACGTAACTTTTACACATGTGTAGATGGAAAAGAATGAAATAAATCTGATTAAACTGTATAAATGTAGGAAGACATTGGAGTATTAACAATAAATTCAGTTGATTTAATCAGATTTTTCATAATCCAGTGGTTATCTGATAAATTAGATGATCCTGTTTACATGATCACTTTAATAATCTGATAACTCCACAGTCATGATCATGATCGTAGCATTAATGTGTGTGTAAATGGACTCATTTATTCTCAAAAGGTTTCATGAGTATATATCATATTTGGTTTGTGTTTAATTGGTCAATAAATCTCACTACCTGTCTCCCCCGCTGCTCTGTCCTAATGGGCCGGACCCACACCAGACTGCCTCTTACTGCGCACTTCACACACTTCACACCTCACTGTATATAGCTACCTTTAGGCACATATAGGGACACAACAGTTAGGGCCTCGAGGGCGGGTGGGGGTGGGGGGGGATGGGCTCGGTGGTGGGGCAGATGGCAGGGCTTTACGGCCTTGTCTCTTCCCTATCACCCCCCCCTTGCTTGCCTCCCCTGCTCTCTAATTTCTTTTTAATGCACCACACACATTCACACTTTAGGAGTAGGTCTGGGACGGCTCGGGGAACTTGGGCCAGGGCAGGCTACAGAGTAGCCATCCTCTGTAGCCCTCTGGCCTGCCCCCTGGATGCCTCACCCAGCCTCTCCACTTTTAATGCACCACATGACACTCAGGGTTACACTATCACGGTGCAGGGATAATGTCTCCAGTCAGGGATCTGGAGACATATTAATAGGGAATAATGGGGGGGGGTTCACTAATATGGCCTCGCTGGTGGGACCCGGCCCCCTTGTGGCTATGGGGTTGCGGGGGTGGACAACCATCTGTGTTGCTGTGGCTGGGGGTCCCCGGGACCTTGTGGCTGTGGTCGGGGGGGGGGGGGGGGTTCTCCTGCTTCCCTGTCAGGTCCAAGCTGGTGCGATGGCTCTTGGGGGGCTGCTGGGGCTGGATTGGCCGTTCTGGTGGCCGCTGTGGCTGTATTGCGGGCTGATGACGTGTGGTTGCTCTGTCCTGGGGGGGTGTTGGGACGCATTGCGGGGGGCGGGGGCCGTGGGTATACTGCGCTCGCCTGGGGCCGGTGCGGTGGGTCTGCGGGATGCCTCCCTGTTGGTATCGCCGGGCCCCACCACACTGCCCGTTTTTTTTTTTTTTTTTTTTGCCCTCTGGGCTCACATCGGTTCCCGGCCCCATTATCTTCTGGCCGGCTCCCAGTGGCGGCCCGCGTCATGATATGCTGGGTGCCGCCCCTTCGGTGGGCCGCTCGGCCCCTGTGTCTGGCCTCCTGGCTGTGTGGGGCCGTTGGCCCCCTCGGGGGGGGGGTGGGGGTGGGGTCGGGCAGGTCGGGTGGGGGGGTGGGGGGTTTGGTGGGGGCTGGGGTGGGGGGGGGGGTGGGGTTGGGGTGGCGGGTGGGTCTTCGTGCCCCGGGCCATCTGGGTCGGCCTTGGTGTGCTGGGGGGGTTTGTAGCTGCTTCCTCTTGTTCCTCGGGTTTGCGTCGTTCACGGTGGCCCCGGCGGCTCTCTGGGGGCGGCACCCTGTGGCTCCTACGACCCGGGATGGGGGGTGCCCTGTTAGCTTGGCCCTGCCTTGCCGTGATTGCTGTTCTGGGCTTCGGGGTCCTTCGCACTTGCATGTTTGATCGGGTCTTGCCAGCTACTGCTGAGTTCCATTTCAGTGAATGATGGGACCCGCCAGAATGTGCTGAGAATCTCTCCAGGATTTCTACCCTAAACTCATTCTCTTCTTGAACTGGTGTCCCCCTCTGGCTTGTTCTGTTCTATTCTATTGCATTCTATTTTACACTATCAAGTCATCCACAACTATGATGCTCAGTACCGTTTTTGTTTAATTATTTATTTATTGACTCTCTTTTTCTTTTGTGCTGTTTTGGTTTTCTTCTCTTTTTTCGATTTATTTATTTTTATTGATGGACAGTTAAAAGTTGGGAATAACACACCACCTTTCAATCTTTTAACTGCAATAGCACCGCCTATTAACTTCTTTCCCTGTTCGTCCTGTCTGTCCTGTCCAGTCTTTGTTTCCCCCACACATCACTGAGGTGTAGCACTGCCTTCCCTGGCTTATAATAGAGAGTTCTAATAAAGGATGTCTGCTCAGCTTTCAGGGAGGACCGGTGATGGTCACACACATGCACTAAATATTAAAATATTTGGCTGCAAGACTAAAAAATGCATGGATCTCAAACAATGTTGACACCCTCTCTGTGGTGTTAAACAATGAGAAAAAATGCAGACAAAAAAAAGAAAAAAAAAAAAAATAATAATAATTGGTCAATAAATATAGAGGTTGGTAAAAGTTTCCAGTTTATTTTCCAGATTTCACAAGGTCAAACCACAGTCCCAATAAAGACACTGTTATTGATAATATACATATAAAATCTACATGTGGTCGCCTTCCTTTTATGAAAATATCATGTATTTAGCTAGAAAACTTACTGACATATTGTACTGTAAACTTTGCTGCATTTGAAGATGACAATGACGAAATGCACCAAAAACCGACAAGGAGAGCGGTACATTCAAGAATTTTTTATCTGGATATATTTGATATATGGGTCTGAAATTTTGTCTGGGCTAGTTTACATGGTTGAACTTCACATGGTACAAATTTGAAGCAAATCCAAGATGGTGGAGCAGGATTTTTTTTCTAAACCCTTTGAATTGAGGTGGAATGACCCTTCTGAAATGTGATTGGCTGACAGGTGTCCCTTTGTTTAGTGTGAACAGACTGTTCAGTAAATGTTCTTCAGTGTGTGAAATGACATTTCTATGGAACTAAAGTGAGTTCAGTCCTGCAGCCATGAGGTCACTGATGTGGATCCTGATGAACTGAACTAAACCTGTTGATCAACTCAAACACTGAGTGTGAAGTTCCAAACTTACTCACATGTTGGTTCTCAGTGGGATCAGCAGGACCAGGACACCTGTCCCACTACAGGGGGTCATGTGACTGATGTTGACGTCCAGGTGTGTCCACCTGTTGGTGTGGACAGACATAATGTGAGCTGATTGTTGATGGTTGGTCCACAGAGTGGAGCAGCAGAGCTCAGATGTTCCCACTGGTCTACAGGATCAGACTCAGCTGGACCACATATTTCAGGTGTGTACATGTCCAACATCTACTGGTCCATCTGTTCTGTCCAATCATCTGCTGTTTTCAGACCAGTGGACGTCACTGTGTCCAACATGGACCTGAGCTTTGGTCCATGTTGGACTTTGTGTTTTTCATCATGTTTTGTGTTCCAGCTGCTGGAGGAGAACATCTGCACTTTTGTCAAGAACCAACTGAAGAAGTTCCAGCAGGTTCTGAGTACAGATTACCCAGAATGCTTAGAGAGTCTGAGAGATGAGGATGAAGAGCAGAGGAAGAGCTCAGAGGCTTTTCTGAACATCACACTGAACTTCCTGAGGAGGCTGAAGCAGGAGGATGTGGCTGAGCGTCTGCACCGCAGTAAGATGATTCTGTACAGAATGAACAGACTAGGCCTGGGCCATAAACCCAAAATGTACTGTTACTGACATTTACTACCATCACTGCACCACTACCACTGATGCACGGGTCGATGTATAAACGACCTGCAACTGTTCGTTTTTTAAACTAACCCGCCCACAACTCAGACCACAACAAATATATTTGATCGAACCGACCTGTTTCTGGACCCGCATTTTTAAAAAGTAGTCATTGGTCTTTATGAACATCACATGACTTTACTCATATACCTGAACATCACATGACCTTTGACCTTACTCACATACCTGCATTTATTTCTGTGTTAAAATGTTAGTTAATATGTGGAGAAAATAGTTTTGTTCTGCTTCATCATTCAAAAGTTATCAACGCTAACGCAGCATCTAAACCAGGGGTCGACAACCTGTAACACCCAAAGAGACATTAGAACCCGGTTTCCATGGGAACAGAAACACTGGGAGCTGCCCATCTTCCGTAAAAATATCAGCCAATGTGTCCCAAACCTTACTTTTTTTGTTTGTATGTTTCCACTCTACCAACTTCATTTTCTCTCTTGCTCCCTCCATACCGTAGGATACTGACCACGTTGTACGACTGTGGCTCAGTTGGTAGAGTCAACCCTTCAGTCACTGGCAGTTCGCGTCCCAGCTCTGGGTGTCCACATGTCGAAGTGTCCTTGGGCAAGACACTGAACCCTGACTTAGTCTCCCAGTAGGACTGACAGAACCTTATGTGTGTGAATGGGTGAATGTGAGGTTAATGTAAAGCACGATGAGCACCATACCTAAAATTATACCTAATATTTAAATTACAATGATTTACCAGGTTATTTTACTGTTTATCACAAACAACAAACGACCAAACCGACCGACCGCAACCCCAATATCATTAAAAAATATATTTGAACTAGAAAAGCACTCTGAGAGCAGAGACCTCTGCCAAGGTACACAGCCCCACCCCACCCCGGATCACCACCAAAATCTAATAATTTCTAGATCTCCCACTTACAAACCTGCCCTGAAAATAAGTTTTTGAGTTATTTTGTAAACAAACAAACATTCAAACCAATGAACACTGGCAAAAACATTAAAAAAGTGATGACCTGCAACTGTGTATGACCGCATGTGCCCGCTCACTTCAGGTTAGCCCGCGCATCATTGATGACTGATGACTGAAACACACACACACACACACACACACACACACACTGCGTGTGTGGCTGAACCCCCTCATTTATTGTACATTTATCATTATCAAGGTCAAACTGCCCAGTTTATGGTGATATTGATTTGAGGTCATATCGTCCAGCCCTATGTGAGACTGATGGTTTTATCTGCATCTACATTCAGGAAGTCGCTCTGGAGTTTGTCAGCGGAAACTGAAACGTAACATTCAGCAGAAGTTTGAGTGTGTGTTTGAGGGCATCGCTAAAGCAGGAAACCCCAAAACCCTCCTGAAGCAGATCTACACAGAGCTCTACATCACAGAGGGAGGGGCTACAGAGGTCAACCAGGAGCATGAGGTCAGACAGATTCAAAGAGCATCCAGGAACCCACACACACCACAAACAACCATCAGATGTGAAGACATCTTTAAAACACCAGCTGACAGACATCAGCCAATCAGAATAATGCTGACAAAGGGCGTGGCCGGCATCGGGAAAACAGTCTTAACACAGAAGCTGGGTCTGGACTGGACTGAAGACAAAGCCCACCAGGACATCCACTTCATATTTCCATTCACCTTCAGAGAGCTGAATGTGCTGAAGCAGAAGAAGTTCAGTTTGATGGAACTGGTTCATCACTTCTTCACTGAAACCAAAGAAGCAGGAATCTGGATCTTTGAAGACCTCCAGGTGGTCTTCATCTTAGACGGTCTGGACGAGTGTCGACCTCCTCTGGACTTCAACAACACTCAGACTGTGGCTGATGTGACAGAGTCGGCCTCAGTGGATGTGCTGCTGGTGAACCTCATCAGGGGGAACCTGCTTCCCTCTGCTCGCCTCTGGATAACCACACGACCTGCAGCAGCCAATCAGATCCCTGCTCAGTGTGTCAACATGGTGACAGAGGTCAGAGGGTTCACAGACCCACAGAAGGACGAGTACTTCAGGAAGAGGTTCACAGATGAAGAACAGACCAACACAATCCTCTCCCACATTAAGAAGTCCCGAAGCATCCACATCATGTGTCACATCCCAGTCTTCTGCTGGATCACTGCTGAGGTTCTGGAGGACGTGTTGAAGACCACAGACAGAAGACAACTGCCCAAGACCCTGACTGACATGTACATCCACTTCCTGGTGGTTCAGGCCAAACTGAAGAACGTCAAGTATGATGGAAGATCTGAGACAGATCCACACTGGAGTCCAGAGACCAGGAAGATGATCCAGTCTCTGGGAAAACTGGCCTTTGAGCAGCTGAAGAAAGGAAACCTGGTCTTCAATGAATCTGACCTGACAGAGTGTGGCATCGATATCAGCTCAGCCTCAGTGTACTCAGGAGTGTTCACACAGGTCTTTATAGAGGAGAGTGGACTGTACCAGGACAAGAGGTTCAGCTTCATCCATCTGAGTGTCCACGAGTTTGTGGCTGCTCTTCATGTCCATCAGACCTTCATCAACACTGGAGTGGATCTGCTGTCAGAAAAACAAACATCTGTTTGGTCTAAACGATCAAAGGTCAAACCTGTCCAGTTCTACCAGAGCGCTGTGGACCAGGCCTTACAGAGTCCAAATGGACACCTGGACCTGTTCCTCCGCTTCCTCCTGGGTCTATCGCTGTCGACCAATCACAGCCTTCTAATGGGTCTGGTGAAACCAACAGGAAGCAGCTCAAAGGTCAATCAGAAAACAGTTGAGTACATCCAGAAGAAGATCAATAAGAATGTGTCTGTAGAGAAAAGCATCAACCTGTTCCACTGTTTGAATGAACTGAACCATCGATCTCTGGTGGATCAGATCCAACAGTACCTGAGATCAGGACGTGTCTCCACAGAACAACTGTCTCCTGCTCAGTGGTCAGCTCTGGTCTTCATCTTACTGTCATCAGAAAAAGACCTGGATGTGTTTGACCTGAAGAAATACTGTGGTTCAGAGGAGGGTCTTCTGAGGCTGCTGCCAGTGGTCAAAGCCTCCAACAAAACTCTGTGAGAACAAACAGTCTGATCAAACATCTCTAATATATATCTATCATTTTAACACGATCAATAACTTCACACTCATCCCTTTTGTTTTGTCCAGACTCTGTAGCTGTAACCTGTCAGAGAGAAGCTGTGAAGCTCTGTCCTCAGTTCTCACATCCCAGTCCTGTAGTCTCAAACATCTGGATCTAACCAACAATGACCTGAAGGATTCAGGAGTGAAGATACTGTCAGATGGACTGAAGAGTCCAGGATGCAGACTGGAGACTCTCAGGTCAGGGTTCAACAAGTAACACATGACTGAAATGTTTGTCTCCAATTGTTGGATCCATGTAACTTGTCAGTAGTTGTTTGTGTTGAACTCCAGACCAGTTCTACTGATCTTCAACTGTGTTCAGAGTCTGTAACTCATAGACTTTACACATTGAAGTCATGTTGGTGAAATCAGATCCACTCACAGACTGTTCAATGACTCCAACTCCACTCATCTCCATCCTCAGTTGATGTTTGTCATGTGTTTTGTTGCAGATTGTCAGGGTGTCTGATCACAGAGGAAGGATGTTCTTCTCTGGTCTCAGCCCTAAAGTCCAACCCGTCCCATCTCAGACTGTTAGACCTGAGCTACAACCATCCAGGAGCCTCAGGACAGGAGCTGTGTGCTCTAGTGGAGGATCCACACTGGACACTGGACACTGTCAGGTATGGACTGAGCTGATGCATCCACAGATAATGACAGATAGAACAGGTAGAGCTGACAGGAAGTATCTGTCAGAGCTGGGATACATCCTGTCTGAAGGTACAGCCCATGTTCAAAGACAAAGACACTCAAGCAGTGATTCACAAGGAACCATTTAGTGGATGTGAACAGAAAAGCTTCAGTGGATCAGACTGAATGTCCATGTATCCAGCTGCTCTGACCCTCCTCCTCCTTTCAGGTTGGAACCTGCTGGAGTCCAGATGTTGAAACCAGGTCCATGGAGACGTAAGTGTGATTTTCATTCATTCAAACCAACCTGAACCCAAACTGGGACCACTATTTATGAGGAATGCACTTATGAAGGGTTATGTCAGGTTATGAATGTTAAGCTGCGCTGAACTTCAGAGACTGAGCTCAAACCCTAACAGACAATATCAACATCACAAACAATAACAACCATGGTAGCAACAACAAGCAACAGCAACCAGAGCAACAACTGGACAAAAAATAATAATAAAGAAAAATTAAAAAGAAAATAATAAGGCCTTTTAAATGAGGAACACAAAAAACATAATGGGAACAGAAGATCACAAACAACAACATTCCAGAAAATACACAAAATAAATCTGCACAACAGCAGGTGTTCACATTATTATCACATTATTAACAGCTTATTAATATATAAACAGTGGGTTAATTAATGCAGAGTAATGCATTCATGATGACAACTAATGACATTATTCAACTGTTATTAATGCTTAATAATGCACTAACTTTAATTATAGGACTGTTATTGTAAATAATTACCAAATCTGATTTCTATATTAGTTCCATCATAAGGAACTAAACATTAATGTGAACAAACAGTTAAAACAGTAAAATAATCTAGAACAGGGGTGGACAACTGCGCTCCTCCAGGGTCGTATCCTGCATGTTTTAAATGTTTCTTTCTTCCAGAAAACCTGATTGAATTAATGATCAGCTCATCAATAAGCTCTGCAGAAGTCTGATAATCATGTAATGGCTTCCAGGTGTGATGGAAGAGGGAAATACCTCAAATGTGCAGGATACCGGTCCTCCAGGACTGGAGTTGTCCATCCCTGATCTAGAGTCACTGAGAAATGACTGATTTGATTCTGTTTTTGGCTTTTTATTAAACATTCAACATATTTTCATTATTTGGGAAAAAATGGTTATGAACGATTGAAATGATCTATAAAGGGATCAATATCAGTCTGATCATCAACATGAACAGATCCTACAGATTTGATATCAGTCATGGGGTCAGAGTCGAACCCTTTCAGATTCATTGATTTTAACAGTTGAATTATTGACTATTTAACAGAAATGAATATGTTCACCACAGAGGAACCTCACACAACTAATGCACTCTAGTACACACACACACACACACACACACACACACACACACACACACACACACACACACACACACACACACACAGTATTAGTGAGTTAAACAGTGTCATTTCAGGACAGTGTAGTGGAGGAGGCGATCTCTACCAGTGAATTAACACAAGTGTTGTCAGAGTGGACAAAGGTTTGTGATTTAGAGGAAAAAAATGATCCACATAAATGACATTGAGGTGGTGCAGCTGCTTTATTTAATGACAAAGTTCTGGAGCATTTTCACAACATTTGAAAATGCTTGTGTGGATGGATTTGTAATGAAACCACCTGCAAGTGCAGTCCAAGTTCTTCTGCTGATGTTTTAGTGGAAGGAGATTCTCCTTCAGAGAATAACCCCCTCCTCCCTTTCACACATCATCTCATCTTAGAAAGGTACAGAAATGAATAAAAACACTTTTTCCAGTTTTAAAATCCTTAAATAAGGATTTTGGGGTGTGAAATGGATTCATTATATTTCAATTCATTTCAATGGTACAATAGATTCGTTAAATGAGTAAATCACAGCATGAGCAATTATGGAAAAAAATAGGATTTGGGGATAGTTTTGGGGGGGCTGAAATGGATTAATTATATTTCAATTACTTTCAATGAGAAACAGATTTTTTTTAAAGTAAATCGTAAAATGAGCACAATTTTGGAACGAATGACATTCATACTGTGAGGTTCAACTGTATTTACTGATTCAAAGATGATTTTTCTTTGTTGTTAATTCACTAGATACAAAGAACATAGAGAGAAATGAAATAGTGTTTATCTGACCTGATACAACTGTCCATTCAAATGTCAAAACTATAGAAGATGGATGAGGTGTAGAATTGATAAATGTGTATTTATGAATGTGCTGTGTGACTGCAGCACAGTGGAGTTTAAACACTGTTTAATGATGCTACTTTTACTGCACTACTTTGGTCTTTTCATTGTTCAGGATGTTGAACTGACCAAGTCCTTTACTTTATCTACTACCTGTCAGAGCGCCTCCATGTGGTCGTATGATCTGCATCCAAACATCAATCACACAAGTTAATACAATGTAAATAATTTGAATAAAGACAGTAATAAACCAAATAGTCATTTATGGGCTCAGGTAATAATGTAGAAGTAGTTTCCCACAGTGTTGGATGGAAGTTGATAGAAGATGTGATTGATGGTCATAAACCTGAGAATGGTTTTGGGTGTGAGCTCCATCCAGCCTCTGTCTGGACTGTTTGGATGATGCTCTGATCAAATATATGAACACAAAGAACTTTTACACAACAGTGTCTGACAACACAAAGACTCCCAACAGAATACATGCAAGACCCACAAATCAAATGAGTTTGTCCATGATCGAGAAGGAGTGGGAAGAAGAAAAAGTGATTTAATCCCACCCTGAGTTCTCACCAGCAACTGAACAAAATAACATTTCAATACTTTCACCTATTTATACACTTCAAAACAGAACAATGTACAAATAGACCTACAGAGATTATATAAAGTCATTCAACTGTATTTACACTGAAAAACCAAATATAAGTTAACCTGAGAAAAAATACATCAAATAATAATAATAAAAAGCACACATGTACATATATAAACACATACATAATGTGCACTGTCCATTCATTGCAGTGTTACCATGGAAACACTTAAGTGTCAATTTACAGATTAAAAATGACACCCCAGCCTTGGTGAGTAGACTACAATACCACTATAATAACACTATAATAACAATACTACAATAAGGTTTAAAACTTTATTTATAGAATTAAACAAAACTTGGTGCTGAAATACATCATTTGTCTCAGTCTGTGTTTGTGTTAATAACAGAAAATATGTTCAATACATTTTATTTTATTTCATTTGACAAACAATGAAAATCCAGTCCTTTATAAATGTTGTATCTGCTGTTTCTGATCAGGAAAATCTAAACCAAATCTCTATTCTATTTTTATTTAATGTCTGTGAAAATGTGCTCAGAAACAACAGATCCATCTATAAACCAATGGATTGATCGGTTATTGATCAGTATTGATCAGACTCATGATCACTCATGATCCATCCATCAATAAGAGTTGAACTGAACCCAGTCATGTGATCAGACTTTCAGTCAATGAGCTGATCACTGATCAATAACTGCAGCTGGATTGTGTTTTCTTCTGTCCATCAGATTTCTGTGAACTCACCCTGGATCCAAACACAGTGAACAAACGCCTCAAACTGTCTGAAAACAACAAGAAGGTGGAACGAGTGAAGGTTCAGTCATATCCTGATCATCAGGACAGATTTGAGTTCTATCATCAGCTGATGAGTTCAACTGGTCTGACTGGTCGCTGTTACTGGGAGGTCCAGTGGAGTGGAGCTGTTTTTATAGCAGTGAGTTACAGAGGAATCACAAGGAAAGGAAAGAGTTTATACTGTGTGTTTGGAATGAATGGTCAGTCCTGGAGTCTGGGGTGTGATGGAGGTGGATACAGAGTCTGGCATAAAAAGAAACACATAGTCCTCCCTCAGTCCTACTCCCCCTCCTCCTCCTCCTCCTCAGGTACAGTCTCAGTGTATGTGGACTGTCCTGCTGGATCTGTGTCCTTCTATGAAGTCTCCTCTGACGAACTGATCCACCTCCACACCTTCACAACCACATTCACTGAACCACTGTTTGCTGGATTTAGACTCTGTTCAGAGGGATCCTCAGTGTATGTGTGTGATGTGTAGTACTGTGTGTGTGTAGTAGTGTGTGGTCCAGGAATAACAACTAATGAATAATGTATGAAGTAAATGTATATTTATTGACACTATTTATTGACATTGAACATCCAAAGTTGTGGCAAATTGACCAAGACGATATGAACAAGAAAATAGGCTTCATCGAATATTTACATTGCATAGCCTACGACATGCTATCTGCCTGTAAACATTGCAGAGTAGCAAGTGTGGAGATTTATGATGATTAATGCAACAGTGGCGAACGATTGTATGAAAGGAGGATAAAATGTGAAAAAGCCAGACACTTGACAGACGGCTCTAAAACTGGACTGTCCGGATGAATGGTCACCCTAGCCCTGGATCATGTGACTAATGTGTGAAATGTGTTATTGTATTTATTATCCATTAAAACTTGATCAAACGTCACCTGTGTGAGCTTTGATTTGACTGATTGAATATGAGACATGAATGAATGAATAAAGTGTCAGGTGGTCCACCAGTGCTGGCTCCAGTTTCTTAGTAAATCAACATCACTTCTACATAGTAAATCCTTCAGCTTGCGTTGTGGTTGGGATGTTTGGTAATGGTGTCCAGGTGAAGCAGCATCACAACTCTGAGAAAACACCAACAAAGGATGAGCACAAACCAAGACAAACCTGCCAACGCTTGCTTACACTCACACATCAGCCTTGGAAATACACGCCTGCATTCTGTAATTTGAGGAAATATTTTCAAGAAGAAAAATGTAATAAGTTGCAATTTTGCAGAATAAATAAATCAGGTTTGGGATTCAATGGTTCACAATTTGTCAAAGCAGTGACACATTAAAATGTGTGTGACATGTAACTGGTGGTGTTTTCCAGCTGACAATGACCTTACATGACCTTATATGGACATAAATGGCCGTTTGTCAATACCAAGTCCACCAGGTTCAGACTTACGTACTGTACTTGGCAGTTTGGATTTAACAAGTTGGACCTGGGAGTACAGTCTCTGGAGGACGGGAGGACGCTGGACGGTTATTCTGCAAATGGAACGGTCACGTACTTGATAACGTCACCAACTCAGCTCATCTTGACTTACCTACCTCTGGTTATTTTCTCCATTAATGAATATTTGAAATAAAATTAATTATGATATAAAACACAACCCTGTGTCTTTGTTTTTATCTTTGTTTATGATGGACGTTCATATATAGTCTGTCCGTCCATATGAGTGGATCTGTCCTTCAATGTGGTTCTCCTCAACATTTATTCTTTGTCCCACTGGGTTTTGAAGTTTTCTTGCAGAGAAGGAGGGTCTAAGGACAAGGGGTGCTTGGGACTTTTTATCTATTTCTGTAGTCGATTGTGTTTCTGTAAAATACTGTGAGACGACTTTGTTGTGATTTGAGACTTTATAAATTAAAAAAAATGTAAATAGAATTTTTTTTCAATATTAATTTTTTTAATATTCATATTTTTTAAATGTGTGTTTAGTGTGTTGTGGTGTTGTGTTTTTACAGTTTTTTTTATTTTATTTATTTTTGTAAGGAACCACAATGGAAACAAGCTCTTTATGCTTTTTTGTTTTATCCCAGTTTTAAACACTGTCATTAGTCATGTTTATTGCATTTTCAGCCAAATAAATCTAATCAAATCAAAAACAAGTTGATTTATATTTTGTCAGCTGTAGTTTACAGTGATGTTTAAATGTACTGGGTTATATTGAGATGTTTTAAAAATTCATTCATATGGGATGGACACATCTGTAAAAACATAAAAAACTAGTAAAGCACTCTGAGAGCGCAGACCTCTGCCGAGGTAGACCCCCCGATCACCACCAAAATCTAATCATTTCCAGATCTCTACATTACCAACCTACCCTGAACATGTCATCAAAATCCATCCATAAGTTTGACAGTTAACTTGTACACAAACAAACAAACATCCAAACCAACAAACACTGGTAAAAACATAACCTCCTTGGCGGAGATAATTAATTCCAAAAACTAATGTGGTTCTATAACCTTACTAAGACTGACACTGTAGAGGTGTTCTATGACACTACGTTACTAATATTAAAATACTTTAACTCATTGTTTCCCAGATTTTGTCACAACCTGCCACAACCTTTCCCCCAGATCCACTCCAGTTACACCTGACCCGCACCGTGCAGCTGCAAGTCGTTGCTGATCTGCAACTATATAAGCAGTGAAACTAGCAGTTGCTGGTGCGGGGGGCGGGCGTGGTGAAAACCCCTCAGTGTAGGAGAGAAGGACACTGGAGGGGAGCAGGTTGGCATAAACTGGTCTGTGAATAAATCATGATGGTGACAAAAAGAGTAGGAGGAAGAAATGGAGGAAGTAGAGTGGTCGTTAGTTGGAAGAGGAAGAAATAAAGTTGGAATGGGGAGTGAGGAAGAGATAAGGAATTCAATGAGTCAAATAAATAAAAGAAGTTTGGAAGAGAGTTAGGATGAGGGGAGTAGGGTGGTAAAAGGAAAGGTGGAAAAGAATGGATATAAAATCATACTGAGGTTTAAAGAGAAGAGGAACAGGGAAATATAAGTCCAATAATGTTATTAAAAGAATTAAGAAGGAAAGTAGGAGAGGTAGAAGTGGCCAAGACATTGTGGGATGGTAACCTGTTAATAGTGTGTAAAAGTGAGGAGCAGAAAGATAAAGTGATGTATGTTGAAAATCTATGTAAAAAGGGATTGTGTGAGAGGAGAATATTGGGAGATGTGGTGAGGGGAGTGATAAGTGGGAGTCCAACTGATGAGGATTTAGATAAATTAAAACGGAGCATTCAAGGAGGAGACGTCAGTAGGATTAAGAGCTTGTTAAAATCTTCAAATGGGGAAAAATATGAAAGCTTGTCAATTCTGATAGAGTTCCAGGGGACAAAGCTGGCAGATAAAATAAAGACAGGATGCATGAGCTATCCAGTGAGACCATATGTTATAAATGCCAGAGATATGGTCATGTTGTAATGGCATGTAAGGGAAGGCAAAGGTGCCCCAAATGTGGAGGGGACCATTAATTTGAATAATGTAGGAATAGTGGAGAGGATAGACGCTGTAACTGTGGTGGGCAACACAGAGTGACGTATGGGGGATGTAAGGGTAGAAGAAGGGCAGTGGAAATACAACAGGTGACAACTAATAATATAAGCTACGCTGAAGCAGTTAAAAAAGTGCAGGGACAAAACAGAAGGAATGAAATAGATAGAAGTGAAGAGAGTAAAAGAGAGGAAGAGAAGCAGAAAGAGCAGGAGGAAAAGAGAGAGAATAAATGCTGAGAAGATGAGTGTTTTTATTACAGCTGTGATTAACTGTACAGATCATTCTAATAATAGTGAGAGGAGCCGAGAGATTTCTGGGGTTGAAGGACGTTACATGGGAGCAGGTTAGTAGGAAGGTTGAGGGTGATGGCAGAGTAGGTGAGTCTGGAGAAAAGATACAATGATAATCCTTCAATGGAATGATAGAAGTTTAATAGCAAATGATCATGAATTTAAAAGAGTCACAGATGAATTAGGAAGTAAACTGGATGTGATATGTGTAGAAGAAACATGTCTGAAACCAGAGTTGAATTTTATGATCAGGGGATATGAGAGTGTGTGTAGGGATAGAATAGAGGGAAGTGGAGGAGGGTGTATTATATTTATTAAACAATGACGTCAGTTTAGAGAAAGGGAAAGAATTAGAAATGATAGTAGTTGAAGTAGGAGTAAGGGAAAGAGTCATCAAAGTGGTACGTTTTTATAACTATTGTAAAAAAAAATCAATAGAATCATTAGTACACTGTAGATTTTGCAGTGTTAATTTGGAGACAATGGGACCAAATACACTCTAGAAGAAGTTAAATAAACTCTCTAAGTGTTGATTTAACACTGCAAAATTTACTGTGTAGAGTTAACTAGACATCTAGAAGGAAAAGTCATATGTTGTGGAGATTTTAATGTTCATAACACATTATGGGGTGATAGGAATGATGGAAATGGAGAAGTGGTTGAAGAAATAATGGAAAATAAAACTGGTATGTTTAATGATGGAAGACGAACACGAATCAATATTAGAAATGGGACAGAATCAGCTATAGACATCACCTTGGTAACAGATAAAATGACAGGAATATGTGGATGGGAAGTAATGAAAGAATCAACAATAGGAAGTGCTCATTATCCAATAATAATTAAAATAGGAATACATTTGGAGAAGTATGATGGAAGAGGACCAGAGAGATGGGCTTTTAACAGGACAGGTTGGAGACAATTAATAGAAATGAGTGATCAGGAAATGGAGAAAATTAGCTTTAATCAACATATAGATGAATGTAATCATACAGTATCTAAGGTAATTTTAGTGGCAGCAGAGCAGTTGATACCAAAGAAAGGAGGAGGGAAGAGGAGTAAAATAGTGCCATGGTGGACAAAAGAGTGTGGAAGTGTAGTAAAGAGTCGAAATAAAGCATTTAAAATGTTAAAAATCATAATTTTTAGAACCTGATTGAGTTTAAGAGGATGCAGGCGAAGGTGAGGAGAACAATTAAAAATGTAAAGGAGGACTTCTGGAGGAGGTTTTGTTGTAGTGTTGGAAGAAATATAAAAATGGACAAAGTATGAGGAATTATAAAAAGAATTAATGGAGTGAAAAGAGAGTTTGGGTAAAACACGACTAGAACTGATGAAGATAAAACAGAACTATTAGTTCAACCTTTTGTCAAAGTTCATAGCTCTAATAACATTAATGAAGGACAGAGAGGGAGGGAGAGGACGATGGTAGAAAATGAAGGGGTTTGGGAGCAAAAAGAAGATGCAGAGGATGGATTAAACATGCCTTTTAATAAAGTAGAATTAAAACAAGCTCTTAGGAAAATAAAAATATCAGCACCAGATAAAGACCAGATTTGCTATAATATGATAAAATATTTAAGCAGTGCAACAAAGGAAAAGTTATTGGAGTTATTTAATAAAAGTTGGGAAAAAGATAAATTGTCACAAGTATGGAAAGAGGCTGTGGTCGTTCTGATAGTTAAGCCAGGAAAGGAAAAGACAAAACCAGGGAGTTATAGGCCCATCACATTAACATGTAATGTATGTAAAGTAATGGAAAAAATGGTTAATGAAAGGTTTACATACTTTATGGAGAAAAATGAGCAGTATTGTACCTGAACAAGTTCATTGACTGATCGTTCACGAACTATATCATATTTTTGACGAACGACTCGTTCACTTTGGCCAAATGAACGGGAAGTTGTGAACGCGGTTATTCTGGCATTTATTGAACTGCGCTCTTATGTAGTTCACATATCGTTCTCATCACGTTGTAATTATGGAGTCCTATAAGGAATAAAATGGGATCAAAACACAGCATAGAGCAGAGAGCGGAGAAAAAGAGTTAAATGTACAGAGTGTGACCGGCGACCGGAGCAGGTGTTGTCCCGTTCTTGGAAATAAACATTGAAAACGAAGCTCACTGAAACCGCTCCTTGTGTTCTAAGAACCTGCAGAGGGAAGTTAACCCTGGGGTAAGGTACTTACTTCAGGTGAGGGGAGTGGCATTTTCCCCTGATTTCTGACTACAGTATAACGTCAGGAACAGTTAATAATAAGTTTACAATAATAACACAAAAAAAGAACGAAAAAGTTCATTTTGGGATCCATGAACTTCTAGTTCATAATTTGGAAGAATGAACGATGAACTGAACTAATTCATATTGAGTAACTTGAACTGAACTTTGAACTAGTTCCTAATTAAGATGAACTTTCCCAACACTGAAAATGAGTTAATTAGGCTTACACCAACACAGAGTGGGTTTAGAAGGAGGAGGAATACAATGGATCCAGCATTATGTTTGAAATATGACGTTAGGAAAACTCAGATAAATAAGGAAAATGTAGTGGAAGTTTTTTTTCAATATAGAGAAAGTGTACGACATGATGTGGAAGGAAGGGTTATTAATTAAAATGGCAAAACTTGGAGTTAAAGGATCAATGTTTAATTGGATAAAAAAACTTTTTAGATGAAAGAATGATTCAGGTGAGAGTAGGAAAAGAAATGTTCAGGAAATTATAGGCTTGAAAATGGAACACCGCAAGGGAGTATAATGAGTCCCCTTTAATTTTCAATCATGATAAATGATGTTTTTATAAATGTAGAAAAAGGAATGGGACGATCTTTGTTTGCAGATGAAGCAATTTGGAAGTGAGGGAAAAATATGGAGGCTATTGGGAAAATTCAAGAATGGGCACAAAAGTGGGGTGTTAGGTTTTCAGTGGACAAAATAAAGATGATTATTTTCACACGGCAAAGAATAGGGAATAATATAACATTAAAAATGTAATCAGGAGCTAGAAATTTTTAGGAATGTGGTTTGATTAAAAATTAACATGGAATAAACATATTGAGAAAACAGTGGATAGGTGTAAAAAGGTATTAAACACAATGAGGTGCATGGTTGGAAGGGAGTGGGAGGCAGAGAGGACAGCACTAAAGAGAATTTATATAGGATTAATAAAGTCAGTTTTGGATTATGGATGTATGATAATTAGCTCAGCAGCAGAAACATCACTGAAGAAACTGGACAGGGTTCAATATGAAGCCTTGAGGATATCAACAGGAGCATCAGAACAACACCAACAACAGTGTTACCAGTAGAACTGGGTGAAATGTCCTTAACATTAAGGAGAGAACAGTTGACCATAATTTACTGGGTAAGTTTAAAAGGAAACAAGGAGAATCATCCAACAAAAGAAACATTAAAACCATACTGGGAGAAGGAGAAGAAAGCAATAAAAAGTTTTGGATGGATAATGGAACATAAAACAAAAGAGTTAGAAATAAATGAGATAAACATCAGCCCAACAGTACCGATCACAACAATGTGTCCATGGATTCTACCAGACATAGTAGTCGATACCAAACTACTGGAAAGACAAGAAACAAAGACAGAGGGTGTGAGCCACAGGGTGTAGAAGAATATATTAGAAACAAATATTATAATCACTTACAAATGTATACAGATGCATTAAAGAACATAACAGACAGGGTAGGTATTACAGTGGTAGTTCCAGAATTCAAAATGTAAATTTTAAAGATAATTGGTGATGGGTTGTCAGTATACACTGGGGAGATGGTTGTGATTTTAACAACGTTGCAATGGGTGGAGGATGTGAAACCACTGAGGAGTGTTATAGGGTCAGACTCAAGTTCAGCAATAATCAGTTTAAAGGAAAACCACTAACAGTAGACAGGATATAGTATGGGAAATAAAAGAAACAGTATTAAAGATTGAAATGATGGGGTTAGAGACAGTATTGGTATGGGTACCAGCACATACAGGAGTTAGAGGAAATGAGAGGGCAGATAAATGTGCAAAGAAGGCAACAGAAAAGGGCAAAATAGACATCACAGTAACATTTAGTAAAACACAGGTTAAAAGTATTAAACACAAGATTAAACAAAGATGGAGGAAACAGTGGGATGAGGAGGAAACAGGAAGGTGGTATTATGGAATATAAAGGCAGGTGGTGGGTGTGAAGAAGGTCAGTGGGAACAGAGAAGAAGAAGCAGTGATATCAAGGTTACATTTTGGGCACAGAAGGGTGAACAGTATGATGTATAGGAGAGAGAAACATCATGATGGGAGGTGTGAACAATGTGTGAGTGAGGAAACAATAGAACATGTTATGATACAGTGTCCAAAATATGAAGAAGAAAGGAGGGTTTTGACTGAAACTAAGGAAAAGAAAAAGGAAGTATAACTTGAAGGAGATATTACAAAAACAAACGGGGGAAGAATCGAGTAAGTTGTTAATGACATTTTTAAGAAAGACAAAACTAATAAAAAGAATATGAGTTAGAGAAGTATTAGATATGAGTGGTGAATGTTAAATAGAAAGTAGATATGGAGAGGAGGGGTTTATGTTAGTTTTTGGTCATTTGTTTTTTTGGTTTGTTTTTTGTTTGGTCTTGTTTTTTCGGGGGGGGTTTGTGTGTCTTTTTTGTTTATTAATTGAGATAAGGTAAGGGAGCCATCATGGTTTATTCATGAACAGAGGGTGGCGGTAATGCACAGAAAAATATATTTGCTAACTGCCATAAAACTACAAAAAGAAGAAGCCGAAACCTGGGGATAGAACAGCCAGAGTCCGTGGTGATGAGTAATGTCTGGGTTCTGGAGGTGACAGTAATGAATGGTCCTGCAACTGCAAGCTACACTGCTTAAATACTGCAGAGCAGCAACGACCTGCAGCTGCACGGTGCAGGACCAGGTGAGTATGGAGAGCACTGAGGGAAAGGTCACAGGAGCAGAGGTCATGACACTTGGGCTGTGTCCAAAACCACTCCCTACATAGGGCCCTATATAGGGACCACGCCATTTTGTAGGGGTGTCTGAATATGTAGTGAACTACTTATAAGCCCGACATAGTGCACTCAATATATCCCACAATCCACTGCGAAATGTAGTGTGCATCGATGGTCACTAACCCAAGCACTATATCCCATCATGCATTGCACGAATCGAAAAATGACTGAAGGACAGAGATTTAAAAAAAAAAAACTTTATTGAAATCACAATATACAGACTCTCAATGTGGATAATGAATAGAACTTAAAATTAAATACAAAATAAAATATATGGACATAAACTTGAGGATTTTGTAAAAAACAAAAAACTAAAACTAAACTACAGTAAAATAGAATATTAAACAATGTATAAATAAGGTTTACATTAGGCACCTCAAATTAAACACAGAGCAGAGATACAAAATGAAGTTCTTTGGTTAAAATAATAAATGTCTAATGTTTTATTTTTTTGAGACGTGAAAAAAAATCTTGGAAGTCATTAATAAAACCAGGGAAAGAGAGCTTACAGTTTCTGCATTTTACACAGTGAATATGATACTTACAGAATTATTATTATATTAATAATGTCTAACTAACTACCAACTGTCTCACGGCTGTGGTTCAGTTGGTAGAGTGGGTCGCCCTATGACCTAGAGGTTGGCGGTTCGCGTCCCGGCTCTGGCTGTCCACATGTCGAAGTGTCCTTGGGCAAGACACTGAACCCTGACTTAGGCCCCCAGTAGGACTGACCTTTGACCTTAGAAACCTACTGGTGTATGAGTGTGTGTGTGAATGGGTGAATGAGAGGCTAATGTAAAGTGCTTTGAGCACCATGAAGGTGGAAAAGAACTATATAAATGCAGTCCATTTAATAAGGAAGATTCCAAATCATTCATGTAAAAATTATATGATGTAATTCAAAGGATGGTTCACTGTTAATTTTTAATGAAATCCAATTATGTATATTATGTATATACTGAGATACAGTATATCCAAAAAATAAATTATCTGGTGTTTTATCAACAGTATTACAGAAGGAGCATTGATTTGAATATTTTCTTCAGAAACTCTGCCACAGGATAAATGTTACGGAGAGTTGTATGATTAAAAGAAACACGGACAGATTGATATTGGAGTCAGAGCTACAGCTGTTCAGTAACAGTAAACGTTAACTCTGTCTGTTGGATGACAGGTGAGACAAGAGTTGTTTAACAGTTAATAACAGTAAAACAGTCTTATTCATATTTTATTTTATTGCACAGACGGTAATACAAAAAACATTAAAAAGTATTTAAATTTTTTGAGACGATACTGTTACGTTTTAATTCTTCGACAGTGATGAAAACAGCACCGTCGTAGTGTCCGAAATGTTTTCAATTGAGTGCCCTATGGATGGCATTATACACTACATACAGTTCCCCATGGAGGGAGTAGGGACTAGAGAGTGACTGGGTGATTTCGGACACAGCCTTAGTTTCCCCAAATAGGGCGTAGGTTTCCATCTTTGTCACTGCGGGTCAAAGGTCATTTCCAGTTTACTCAACTTGCTTCAGGTCAAAATTGGACAAAATGGAAAAAGGTTATTAAAATGTTCTCAGTTTTTTCCATTATTCATTTAAACACAAAATAAAACAGAAAAATAATGGAAACAAATCATGAAGAAACGAGTTGTTTTGTTCTTTGTCTTATTTTGGTTTTATTTAGAAAAAACGAATGAACGAATGATACACAGATTTAGTTTCTTACTTGGGAGTAAATGTTGTTTTTTATTTGTATTTTTCACAGACAGCATGAAATCAAACATGTGCATTAGTGTAACTACAATAGTCCAACACTGTAAACCTGAATGTTCAGAATAATTAAATATATTCAGTTGTGAATACTCTTAGTTTCATAAATAGTTCTAACTCAAATGTATTCAGTTGCTGTAACATGTTCTTCTTTTTAAGTACTTTACAGTAATATTTTTTTATTAAGGGGAACTATTGTGGATATAAATGAACATAACTTAACATATGAGGCACAACTGAGTGGAATTAAGTCATTAAATGCTGCGTTCAAAGGAATTTCTGACAAAAAGATTATAAATAGATGTAGGTAAATGTCATGTATGTAACACAAACATTGAAACGACAGAACACCTGTTTTATGAATGTGACAAAATCCAAAACTTATGGTGAGCTTTACATGACTGGTTAAAATCACACTATAAATACTGAATTTTTATTTTCTCAAAATATCCTATTGGGAGTAATATTGGAAAACAAACCATATGAATTTGTTATTAATAACTTTATTCTCATGACTAAATTTTACACAAATGTGTCAAAACCAGCCCATCATGGAAGGATCTAAAAAATGAAATCCTCCTTCTTTACAAAAGTATTAAAGAGTCAATACAGCCCAAGATAAAAACTATATAATATTATATGTGATTACAACTTCATATAGCCTCTTGTATTCTACTTATTTATTTTATTTTATTATTTCTGCCTTGGTTTTGTGTTTTGTTCTTTTTCTTTTTTGATATAATTTAATAAACTTCTATCATTATTAAAATGATAATCAGCGGTTACAATATATTGGAATTATAAGTTAAAATATGAACTATTTAAAATAGTAAATTTCTATTGAAGTTATGAACTTTTGTTTAAATCATTACATTGCAAATGTAGAATATGTAACTGTGTTCAGTCATTATGTTCTATGTTAACTGTAATTTTTGTTTATTGTTCAAATAAAGGATGGAGAAAAAAAGTCATTAAATGCTGAGAATGATTTTGTTTCTATTGTTTCAAATAAGGATGATTGAAAAAATAAACTTAACTGATGTAGTCGATGATGAAATATAATTTCAAAACACTCCAAATAACAACTGATATCTATCACAGCAAAAAAATGACAATCACAAACACAGTCATTTTATTCAGGGGCAGGTCATTAGGGTTAAAGGTTAAAGGTTAAGGAGGCTGTGGTTCAGTTGGTAGAGCGGGTCGTCCAATGACTGAAGGGTCAGAGGTTCATGTCCCGGCTCTGTCTGTCCACATGTCCAAGTGTCCTTGGACAAAGACACTGAACCCTGACTTAGTCTCCCAGTAGGACTGACAGAACCTTAGAATACTGAGTTAATAAATAATGTTTGAATTAATTAGACTTTAATAAGCATCTACATTTGAAGTTCTGGAAACTTGTATTTTTTAACTTTCATCAACTTAAAATAATTGAGGCAATCGATTGCCTTAAATGTTTTGAGTTCTGTAACTTGTGTTAACACTTTGTGTTTAATGTACCTGCACAGGTACTTTTTTTTTTTAGCAAAGGTTTGTCTTGACGCTGTGCACCTTGTTATAATGATGGTTTGATTTGTTTTATGAATGAATGTCTGGAACTATTGTATTGCTGCCCATCTTGGCCAGGACACTCTTGGAAAAGACATTTTTAATCTCAATGAGGTTTTCCTGCTTAAATAAAAGTGAAATAAATAAATAATGTCCATCAATAACTGTAATGATTCCTCCATCTACAGTATCCCAGTAAAAAGTCCAGTTCCATATCTAGGTATTCTAATCAATAAAGATGAAAATAACAGTCAGTTCAAAATTGAACCCTATCATAGATAAAACAGGTAGAAAACTGAACCAATGACCTTTGACACATTTATCATTAAGAGGTAGAATTCTATTCACCAAAGCAGAGGGAATCTGTCATATGCAGCGCTGCGCTGGCGTTGTATGTGGATAATAAAGTGCTTAGTGACATTGATAGGCTTCTTCTCAACTTTGTCTGGAAAAATAGAAAACATCATTTAAAGAAAACAACTGTTATGAACACATATGAAAAGGGTGGTTGAACTTCATAGATTTCATCACTTCAAACAACACTTTCAAGTTAAATTGGATCAAATCTTTGTTTTTCAACTCTACATCTGTTTGGAACATTATTCCTCTCCACATTATGTCAACATTAGGTGGCTTCAACTTCTTTCTCACATGTCATTTGGATGTGCATAACATTCCTGTTAACATGTGGACTTTCCACAGACAGGCCTTCCTCACCTGGTGTCTTGTGTACAAGCAGAACTTCTGGCCTCATAGATATTTCATATGGAACAATAAGGATATCCTGTATAAGCCCAAATCTAGATTTTTGGATCAATGCTTCAATAGGAATATATTACTAGTTGACCAATTCTTTAACAAGGATGCTTTGCTGTTGTCATATGAGGAATTCCTGACAGAATCCAAACTCCCAGTAACACCTGGGGACTATGCACCAGTTTTTGGTGCAATCTCACCGACCATTTGTATATTGTACAGATGTCAAACAAGTATACAGCACACTCTCACACTGACACTGACACTAACCTTTACCCCCATAGGGAATAGCTGGCTCTCTACGTCATGTAACAATAAGCTTTTAAGAACACTGCTCCATGCACTAACTGTAGCAACACCACACTATCATTTACTGGAACCAATATGTGAAGGATATGAAATGGGGGAAGGTCTGGCTCCTGCCAAATCCTTATCTTATCACTAACAAGGTAAAAGAAGTCACCTTTAAGTTAATACACAGGATATATCCACATAAAGATGATATTAAATACAAATTTAAGCTAAACATTGATGACAATTGTATATTTTATCAGTCAGAGCCTGAATCTGCTCTTCATTTGTTTTGGCTCTGTCCCTTTGTGTTTGGCTTTAGCCATGATATTTATTGTTTTATTTCTAATGAAACTGGAGAGAGATTTGAACTATACTGGAGAAATGCTCTTTATGGTATCCTACATTTATACACACACACACTAATCATTTTAATGGCTAAATATCACATACATAGAAGTAAATATATGGGAAAAAAAATAATAAAATGACCCAATACGTTGCAGCGTAGAAGTCTCTCCAATAAAATATCTTTTGGGCACCAGACTGAAAAGGTTGACATTTACCTTTAACAATCATTTTACATCAATTAATTTGGAGAGAAAAGAAAGTTTAACCCAGCTGCTCACTTCCAGGCTCCAAAAAATGACAAAACCACACCATTAAATTAAGGTTTCAGTTGGTTCTTATTAAATAACTCAAAAAAGTAAAACCAAACATTTCATCAGATACAAAAAACAACAAGTATAAACTCAGAATTTCAGTACATTTAACATTAAATAAACTTTCTTGAACCAAACAAAAAAAATGTGTTGGGTGTGAAAGGGGAAGGTGAGCAGATGCAGGAGGATGTGTGAGGGGAGAGTGTCACTGAGGTGTATGGATGGGTATGCAGCTCCACTGTGAGGGTTTATGGAATGATGAGGGTTTTCTTTGACCAGTTCACTTCTTCCAGGTTAAGTTGTAGATGTGGGGTAAATATGAAACAGTGATGGGTCCAAGAGCCAGGGTGAGGTGGGTGATGAGGGGTATTGGGGGTGAGAGAGTCAGAGAGTCCAAAAGAAGCCAGGAGAGTTTGGAAAAAACAATCACTTGACTCAGGGGGGGTGAAGGTGTAGGGTGACCCAGGTGAGATGAAAGCTGCTGAGTCCAAGCAGGAACTGTTTTACCCACTCCAGGGATTCCAGGCTTTTCTCTCTCCAGTCCACTTTTAGTTTCTTCTTCCCAGTTTCTATTCAGTTTTCACTCTTTTTTCTTTCCTCTCACTCCTCCTGATTTGTGTTGTGACCTCCTTCCTGTCTCTGCTTTGCTTGCTCCTCCTCTTACCTCAGGTGTGCCTCCTTTATAGTTTCCCCTCCCAGTGATGTCACAACTCAAAGCACCTGCTACAACGTCTATAGTATCCACTTTATTTTTCTCTATTATTTCCATGTCATCACCCCTGGCAGAATGTTATGTATTATGTGAAACAAAATGTATGCAATGTTTTCTGACAAATAAAATAATAATAAAAAAACTTGTATTCATACCAAAGAAAGGCTACCTGTAAAGTTTGAAGTCATCATTTTTCATCCGTATTCTGATGGATAAAATACACACAATATATTTAATGCACGACTGGACTGGTTTGACAATTCACAAATATTTATGTTACACACAACTACAGACAAATACTCATGGGTATCCAATCTGTGGACACTAATATATTGACATATGTTTTTTTTATTACAGAAAAAATTCAAAATACAATCTCATGTACACTGACAATTTATGAAAAACAACAAAAAACAAATCCAATGTCACGAATAGTGTTACAGTGGAAAAAGCCAAGGGGGTTAATAATTTTGTTTACCAGAAAACTAAAAGAATAAACAGAGTTCTACACAATCACTTCTAGTGTCAATGCCTGGACAATGTTCTTCTTTTTCTCTGTGTAAGATTCATTCCTGTGGTGCATCGATGGACATTTGAATTTAAGTTTGACTTTGTGGTCTGTTCATCTGTAGTTCCCACAGTTCAACACCAGATGGCGCCGTTTTTCCAAAACTGACCTGGAGGTTTTTTTTGTTATTTTATTTTAGTTTATTTTTATTATGTAAGTTATTTGTTTACTTTTCGTGACCGGATATAGTTTTATTTCGTTATGGTGTAAGATAACTGTCAATATATTAGTGTCCACAGATTGGATACCCATGAGTATTTGTCTGTAGTTGTGCATAAAATAAATATTTGTGAATTGTCAAACCAGTCCAGTCGTGCATTAAATATATTGTGTGTATTTTATCCATCAGAATACGGATGAAAAATTATGACTTCAAACTTTACAGGCTTTTTTTTTTTTTTTAATATCTTTATTCAGAATCAAAATCTAGCAGTTACATTCATGAAAAACACATTTCCAACATTTCAGACTAAGGAACATTTCCTACATAGAACAGATACAACACTGGATAAAAGGATAAAGACAAAAAATACAGTCACAAAGAATTAAATTAAAATACACACACATAAGCTAAACAAACAAAATAAAAATTTGAGATCGGTCTAATCTTGAATCAAGGCATTTAACAAATTTATTACATTCCATGCTTGTTTGGTTTTAATATATTTAAGTGCTTTTTTGAAGTTTTTTAGTTAATTCATGTAAATACAAAATAATGGTCTTATTTTCATAAAATGACACCTGTGTATATGCTGTTGGGCTAGAATAATTATGGTGTTGTATACATTTCCCCTTTTTCTATCCTCCAGTAAAACACCAAATTTAATGACATCATAACTTAGAATAGGTGAATTTGAATCATTTTCAGATATCCAATTTTGAAAGGATCTCCAGAAAGTTTTCACATATTCACACTAAAAAAAAAAAGGTGTTCCAATGATTCAATTTGAGATTCACAAAATGTACAGTCATTTTTTTCTAAATTGAATCTCTGTCTAAGAAAATCATTACAGGGGTAAATATCATTTATTATCTTCAGATGGGTTTCTTTAGCCTTGGGTGAAACTGGAAGGGAGAGGTATCTGGTTCTGTTTTTTTTTTAATCTCATCCTTTGAAAACTGTTATATTTCTCCTTTTCAGTGGTTCAAACTTTACAGGTAGCCTTTCTTTGGTTTGAGTACGACTTCCCACAATTAACTCAACTGTCCAAATACGTCATCACCGAATCCACAGGCATTACTAGTGGAGAAAAGAAACATGGATCGAGATCAAGACTGCGCATGCGCTCAACCCGTTTCCGTTTCATCTTGCTCCAACGTCTCCGAACTACGAAATATATCATTTAAAATTAAGAATGAATACTCGTAAATTTAGCGAAAAAGTTCTCACCTTTTTTTCCGCCTCGAGCGATTTATTTTCATCAGAGAGTCAGAAAATGGCGTCCCAAAATATCATGTGATCGTTCTAGACCAATCGAGTTGCTGATTTTATTTATTTATTTATTTATTTATTTATTTTACAACAGATCAGAAAAATTCTGCCAAACATCCTCCACAGTGGACAAATGACTTCTAAGTCCTAAATAGTGCTTTATATCCATCACTAAGACAATACTGTATATGTGTGGTATATTTAAGAGCTACATTGTTTGTAGCTACATTCGTTGTGTTCGATACACACCATGGATCATCCAGGTAAATGACCTGCGTGACGTCATTTACCTGTTCACCCACTGAACATCTTTGGATAAATAGTCTTATTTGTTTGTGCCATTAAAGTTATTGTTGTGCTATTATGGTTTTTGAGTTATTAACAATTCTTTCAAAGGTCATCCTGGGGTCACCCAGTCCCCACTTCCGCCAAATTTAACCAAAATAGTCTGGTTTGTTTGAGCTTCGTTTGTGCTATTATGGTTTTTAGGTTCTTAACAATTCATTTAAAGGACAAATTTTAACCAAAGTAGTGGCGTTTGTTTGTGCTGTTATGGTTTTATAGATATTACATAATGTTTCAGCTGTTAACATCAGACAAAGCCAATAACCTCGTCCTCCTCCGCTCTAAGTTAACGACAAGAAATAGTTTTTTTTTCTTAATTTCAGGTTCATTATATGCATTAATAACACCTGGAGCACAAATCAGATTCAAGACATAAAGTTTTTATCCAGGCTGGCATTTTTTCTTTCGTAGTTCTAACTGTTTAGGTGCGTTTTTCACTCAGACTCCAGTCAAACAGTCAAACTGTTGGGATGTCACCCTGAACAAGAACTGCAGGTAAATATCTATATTTTTACATGTTACAGTGTTTTGGTTGTTTTGTTATTATATAAAAAAATAATGCAAGGATACAATGGTCAGAAGATGAGTTTACTATATTAATATTGTTGTTTAATGTTCAGACTTCTTTATACATTTGTGTTGCTGTGCTTTGACAAACTGCTAGGCTACACATGATATTTTTGGTAACAGCTATTTTATGTTTTTCTGCTAAACAGTAATTGTTTGAGTGATTATTGTTAATATCTGGTTTATAAGGCATTGTTACCTGTAAAGTAGACAGACTATCATACCAATTATGAGTATTTTATGGTGGACATACAAACAGTAAAATTTATAACAAAGTTTAATAAATTACTTTTCATATTTTACTCTTTTAAAATGTAACTGTTATTTTAATTATTACTTTTCAGCTGAATTACTGATATGAATTACATTTAAGTTTCTAGTTATATTTTTTTCCCTAAAAACTGATTTTGACCAGATTATTCGTCAAAAAAATAGACACTGTTTTATTTTATTTAAGCATTACATGACCTTAGCTCTGCAGATGAAAATAGTAGTGAACACTGCAGTGTTTCATCACTTGATGAGATGCAGTATATAATGGACTGAATAATATGCCTGTTAAAAAAAAAATCCAAATGAAAGACCTCTCCTCTGACTTTTTAAGCCTGATACCTTCTGTTTTGTCCCTCCATAAAATAACAAAGATTAGTTCAAACCAAATGTATTTTTCCATACGAGATGAGTGTTTAACATTTGATCTTTGCAGTGAAAAATGTAGCAAAACCTTAATGTTCATAAATGAAACGGTGATTGTATGTCATTAGTAGAAGCTTCTCCAACCTCTGTAGAGAAAGTGTATTTCTTCAAGGACTGAGCACCAAACCTCCTTTAGTACTGGAAAGAAGTCATTTGTCATATTAATAGTAATGCACTACTGCGTAGCATTGCCTACAGAAAATAAAAGTGTAGATTGGTCAAATACATGTGTATGTTTACAGACATTTATATCTATAGATGGATATGGACAGACGTGCATTTGAAGTTGATGACTCCATGAATAAACATGACATATGTTTGTAGCACTGACTTTATGTACAAAATAGAAGAAAAAAATAGCTGGATTTTAAAGAAGAATACACAAACTATGAACATAAACTATGAACTGAAGCAATGATTTAAAAAGATATTTACAAGCACGAACTATTTACAATCATGAAAGAAAAGAAAGAAATGACTAAATATGACTGCAGATGAGGTACATGAAGTAATGAAGTCATCACTCTTTTGTGTAGAACACAGCATGTGGGTGTATTTTTTTGTTGTTTAATGAGCTTTTCACTCCACTTCCCAGGTCATCGTACATCTCCCACATACATGCAGCCCTCCTGCAGTAGGACACATAGTGTCCAAGAGTATCCTGGGTCAAACGTCCCCAGAAAGCAATGACTGCCCCCAAGGTAAACGTGGTTCCTTGGAGCACCAGAGTGGAGGGAAATTCACTTAAAGTGAATTCCCTGTGCAGCTGCTGTGGAGTTGATGTAAAATGGCTGCCAAGGTCAGTGTCAAAGCACAGAAGTTCTCCCAGACTGTAGCTGTGAGTAACCATGCCTGCACACAGCACTTTTCCTGTATTGAGGTGTTTTTTTTTAATTCAGGGGGACACTGACATGTATTTTGGATTGGCCTGAGGCAGGGAGACTCAGGAAGGCTGAGTCCTCGTTCCACAGCAGTCCCAAGATGAGCCATGGCAGAAGTCTGCAGGACAGTAATGGACGTGGAAACAAACACAACTTCCCTTGTGGTTTGTTTGCTGAGATTGCAGGACTGTGAGGAACACTGCTTGGTGAAATAAACCCTTGGAAGACCCCTCAGTGTTCTTTCCAGTACAGCACAGATGTGGCACTGTGCATCCACTTGGACGGCACCAGACTTGAAGTGGACGGCTTTGAATATTGCCCTCAGTAGTTGTGCCCTCTGTACATAGACCTGTTGGGTCACACCCTGTGTGGCCATGGCTTTCAGCAGCTTTAGGAACTGGTTGTCACATTCATTGCTACAAACAGTGTTTGGAAAAGAAAGGCTGTCACAGAAAGCACAACATAAACTGTGACAAAGTGCATCAAATGCACAGGTGTTTAACACACACTCTGGATTTGACACATTTAACAGGCTGTTGATGATTTCCATTTTTTAACAATTGCACTTTGACTTTTTTCTGCTTCACAGATGTATCTGCATGTAGCCATTCACTACAAGGAGAGAGGTAGGAATTCATCTTCCTTTTTTTGGGTGGAACCACTAGGCCTCTCCAGTTTTCAACAGTGTCCTCATCTGCTGCAGGAATGTTTGTAGCAGTGTCAGATTCCTCACAAGGGTAAGCATGTGTTTTTGTGTTTGCTTTGATGTGGACAGTAGTAGATGCAGGGGTAACTCCTGTGACACTCATTGTTACAACAGCTCCCTTCTCCTCATGTTTCTCTTTTGCAGAACAAATTTGCATTTTTCCTTCAATGAAGGCAAGATGACGAGTTCCAAATCTATCCACCCGAATGGGTCAATTGTGGTTCTTAAAAAGTCCATTCTTTAGGTTTTTGAACTCAGCTTCAACAGCAGCTGAGCTTGCAGTGATGCTGGTACTTGTGAAAAGAGGGACCATTATTCCTGTCCAGAGTGGTCAGTAACTTCCAAGTCTTATTATATGTGGAATAATCTTAGGGAGGTAGTGGATATTATCTGGATCCCCATTAGCCATGGCCAGTGACCTGCTCTCCTCACATATTTCTGTCACCCACAGTTGGACGTTTGTCTGGATCTGATGACACGCATCCACTTGTTCCTGATCCTGTTCTTCACTCTTTTCTTCTGGAATGGTGACAAAGTCTTCTGCACTTTGAGCTTTCAGGTATTTCTTGCACATTTGTGATGTGAGAGGGGCTCCAGAACTGTCATTACCCTCCGCTTCACTGAATGCCACAATAGTGATGGCACGTAAAAGTTCCTTTGCATGCTCCAATGATTGTGACTGAAGAAGCTGCACTATTGACCTTACAAAGAAATGTTTAATGTCATGTGTTTTCTTTTTCAGGCAGTCCCACTGACAGACCATTTTGATGCAGTGTGCAACATCAACCCTAACAAAACAAGGTGGGAGTTTTGCACATTGATTACCCAGTAGTAAGGCAAGGCAAGGCAAATTTATTTGTATAGCACATTTCATGTACAGGACAACTCAAGGTGCTTTACACAAAAACAGAAACAGAAGAAAATTAAAATCATAAAGATGCATTAAAAGACAATTAAAATCAAGACATAAAAACATTATAAAGCAAATAATAATCTAAGTAAAAGCTCCAGTGAACAATGTTTTCAGGCCTGATTTAAATGAACTGACAGTTTGAGCAGACCTCAGGTATTAACACTAGTTAACACTAGTTAACACTAGTTAACAGTAGTTAACACTAGTTAACAGTTGTTGTCAGACCTCAGGTATCCAGGTAGTTTGTTCCACAGTTGAGGAGCAGAGTAACTGAATGATGCCTCACTTTGTTTCGTTCTTATCTTTGGAACACACAGTAAACCTGTTCCTGATGACCTATGACCTCAGGGCTCTGGATGCTTCATAGGGAACCAGTAGGTGTAGGATGTATTTGGGTCCAAGGCCGTTTAGTTCTTTATAGACCAGGAGTAAGATTACACTGAAGCATTCATTAATGTCGGTCTTCAGATCAGGTAGAGGGGTAAAAGACTTGACCACAGCTCCCAAAATGGCCAGAGAAAAATCACTGCCAACTTGTTTTGGAACAGGTGCACCTGCACGAGTCCATTCTGTCAGCCACTGTGTGATGGCATAAACATCATGCTTCTCCCACAGCATTTGCACCACTGGGACACTTGAGCTGTTAAGCCCTGTCAGAAGTCCCTGATCCAGGAAAATATGTCCAGATGAGCCATTTGGTGTCACTAGTTTCCTTACTACTGAGCCAGTTGTATCCAAACATACTGTTGAGTATTTGTTCCTTATTAAGCTCTTGTACACATGCATTTGTGTTTGACTCCAGTAGTGACAGAAAAACGTATCCAGTCCAATGTCTTTAATATTACTACTATGAAGGACAGTGTATTTTAACATCTGCAATAACAAAATGGATCCTTGTCACCTAATTCTAAATCATTTCTTGCTTTGCTTTATGCAGTGTAGCCAAGTTAGGTGGATGACTTGGTTCAGGATCACCAAAGTCCATCAACTTCTTGGCCTGTGATGTCCGCCATACATGAGGTTCCATCCTTCCTTCGCTAAGTTCTCTGGCTATTTGCACCTGCATGTTTCCAGACATGAAAGGCTTTGAACATCCAGTGTGGAGCAGAGATGTATAGTAACGAAGTACAATTACATAAGTACTGTACTTAAGTAGTGAAATGCAGTATCTGTACTTTTTTGGAGTATAATTTTTTTTGCTTACTTCCACTTCTACTTCACTACATTTAAAAAAAAAAAAATCAATACTTTTACTCTGATAAATTTTTTATGTTCCGAATCGCCACTCGTTCCTCTTATTAAAATAGTTCAGAAGCATACCAAACATACCAAACCCATAGCATATCAATGCCAGAGCGATAAATGGCTCTGTCACATGGTTTGATGATGGTGTCTCATCATTGGACGAGTCAGCGATCAAACACTACATAATAAGACTGCACGCTCTAATCGGCCTTTTGACAATGTTACATGTGTAGCTGTTTTTCATGAACACTTGTAAGTGAACTGGTATGTACTTGTACTACTGCTGCCTCAGCTGAAGTTGTACTTTTCATATTAAATATATAAATGTGTTCAAACTTGTGATTGCTTTCATTTAGTATAGACACAGTACTTTAAAATTTTACTTTTACTTTCAGTACTTCAGTAGAATTTTTTTTACATACTTCTACTTGCAATACTTAAGTACAATTTTCTTTGGATACTTTAGTACTTTCACTTGAGTATGATGCTTGAAGAATACTTCAACTTTTACTCAAGTCAGTTTTTTGATGTAGTACTTGTACTTCTACTGCACTCCTCTAGTCCAGTATTTATACATCCAGTGTGGAGGGAGTGGTCAGCGTTGTTGATGGAGCATTTGAATGTCATTGGGCTGTTCATTGCTGCCTCTCTATCACATGCCATCTCCAGATAACCACTGCACTCTTTGCAGTAGCCTCTGATTTCAATCTAATAGTTTGTAGTTGATGGATGGACCTTGGCTCTTTTATAAATAAATGTGCAGGGACTTTTCACTGTCTTCCAAATGTCCTCATTTATGACATGAGTCCAGGTGCCAGGCTTCAGAATGGTATCTTGTCTTTTTTTACTTTGACAATATTTGTCATTGTATTCGACCTGTTTAGGAAAAAACTCTGTCCATTCATCCAAAGGAACATGAAGTTGAAAAGTGTGACAGTGTTTTAGTCCACTGTAGAGGGAACCTGACTGTGTCGTCAGTTTCAGGATCAGTCGTGTCATGACTGAACCCTAAAGTTGACCAGATGTTGTGCCTGTTTAATTTAACAAAGGTGTACAGGGCCTTTGCACAAATGTTCTTTTCCAGCTGCTCACTCAGCTCTGTCCATACAGTAGCATTTGGAGTGGCTATGTTAGCATTTTGGAGTATGGCCCCTTTTGATGTGCAGACAACTGCAAAGATGGAATCTTTGTCCACTGCAGGTTTTTGGGGCATCTAGTTTAAGAAAACACATCAAATTAATTTGCTTTTATTTTTAATATAAATGATTAGATTATATGAAGGTCTGTTGACATTTTCCAGAGGTGGGAAGTAACTAAGTAAAAGTACTTCATTACTGTACTTATGTAGACTTTTTAGGGATCTGTATTGACTTGAGTATTTATTTATTCTGGAAACTTTTTACTTTTACTCCTTACATTTATATAAATATCTGTACTTTATACTATTTACATTTATGTAAATATCTGTACTTTATACTCCTTACATTTATGTAAATATATGTACTTTATACTCTTTATATTGATTTGATTTGATTTGATTTGAATGATTTATTTCGAACATGTGCAAATTGCAACAATAATCAATACATCAATAATAATAATAACAATGACATGTTCGAAAAGGAGTAGGATGAAGCATAAGCTTATTTAATCCTACCCCTTCTTCACTTCCTCAACAACCTAAATACATCTTGTAGTAATATAGTGCATAGTACAAAAAATATGATAAATAAAATGATAACAATAACAATGATAACAATACCAATAATCAATAACTGAAGTACTAAACATAGACATATATACAAAAAAAAAAAAAAAAACAACTATAAACAAATGAGCAGATAGGAAAGTAGGTAACAAATAGAGTTTTTTTGTTGTTTGTTTTCTTTTTTCCTCCCTTCCTTCTTCTTCTTTTCCCTTTTTTTTCTTTCCTTTTTCTAATTTTTTTGTATTTTGCTCTTATTTTTTTATTTTTTATTTTATTTATTTTATTTTTCTATTCATTCACTTATTTTATTCATGTATTTATTCATTTATATCTTTTAACCCCACAGAGGGGGAGTCAACATTGCTCGAGATCAGTGCATATTCCAGTCTGGCAGACATATACTAGACTATTTAGTGCATGTGTGTGACCATCATCGGTCCTCCCCGAGAGCTGAGCAGACATCCCCCATTAGAACTCTCCCTTACAAGCCAGTGAGTGCAGTGCTGCACCTCAGTGATGTGCGGAGGAAACAAAGACTAGACAGGACGGACAGGACGAACGGGGACAGAAACCAACAGGCGGTGCTATTGTAATTAAAGACTGCAAGGTGATGTGTTATTCCCAACCACCAACTGTCCTTCAATAAAAATAAATAAATAAATAAATAAATAAGTAGATCAGAAAAAGAGGAGAAAGTCAAACCAGCACAAAAGGAGAAACAAAAACAAAAACAAAAAACAAAAACAAAAAAATTTAAACAATCGGCACCGAGCACCACAACCGTGGATGTCCTGATAGTACAAAACAGAATTCAATGTAATAGAATAGGCCAGAAGAGGACACCAGTGCAGAAGAAAATGAGTTTAGTGGAGAGATTGTGGAGAGATTCTCAGCACATTCTGGCAAGTCCCATCATTCGTTGAAATGGGACTCAGTAGTAGCTGGCGAGACCCGATCAAACATGCAAGTGTGAAAGACCCCGAAGCCCAGAACAGCAATCATGACAAGGCAGGGCCAAGTCAACAGGGCAACCCCCACCTCGGTCTGCAGGAGGCACAGGACGCCACTCCCAGAGAGCCACCAGGGCCACTGTGAACGACACAAACCCGGAGAACAAGAGGGAGCAGCTACAGACCTCCCCCAGCGCACCAAGACCGACCCAGGCGGCCCGGGGCACAACGACCCACCCGCCACCCCAACCCCAACCCCGCCCACCCCAGCCCCCACCAACCCCCCCACCCCACCACCCGACCCGCCCAACCGAACCACCCACGAGGGGGCCAATGGCCCCACGCAGCCAGGAAGCCAGACACAGGGAGCGAGCGGCCCACCGAGGGGGCGGCAACCAGCCCATCACAAGGCAGGCCGACACCAGAGGACATCGGAGCCCGGACCCAACGCGAGTCCAGAGGGCAAAATGGACAGTGTGCTGGGGCCCGGCAACGCCAACAGGGAGATACCCCCCACACCCCCCGCACCCTGCACCAGGTGAGCACAGTACATCCATGGCCCCCACCTCCCCACAATGCGTCCCAACAACCTCCACATGCCACCAGCCCGCAGTACAGCCACAGCGCCCGCCAGACTGGCCAATCCAACCCCCGCATCCCGCCAAGAGCCATGGAGCCAGCTTGGACCCGACGGACAAGGAGGAGCACCCCCCCAACCACAGCCCCCAGGTCCAGGGGACCCCCCAGCACAGCAACATGGATAGTAATCTACCGCCGCTACCCCATAGCCATAAAGCATAAGGGATAAGGACATTTATATAAATGTCTGTACTTTATACTCCTTACATTTATGTAAATATCTGTACTTTATACTCCTTACATTATCTCAAATGTAGAACTGTATCTCAGAATTTTGACTTTTTAATCTAACAACATTCAATTTTATCTCATAATTAGTGTCCACAGATTGGATACCAGTGAGTATTTGTCTGTAGTTGTGCATAAAATAAATATTTGTGAATTGTCAAACCAGTCCAGTCGTGCATTAAATATATTGTGTGTATTTTATCCATCAGAATACGGATGGAAAAATTATGACTTCAAACTTTTTTTTTTTTTATATCTTTATTCAGAATCAAAATCTAGCAGTTACATTCATGAAAAACACATTTCTAACATTTCAGACTAAGGAACATTTCCTATATAGAACAGATACAACATTGGATAAAAGGATAAAGACAAAAAATACAGTCACAAAGAATTAAATTAAAATACACACACATAAGCTAAACAAACAAAATAAAAATTTGAGATCGGTCTAATCTTGAATCAAGGCATTTAACAAATTTATTACATTCCATGCTTGTTTGGTTTTAATATATTTAAGTGCTTTTTTGAAGTTTTTTAGTTCATTCATGCAAATACAAAATAATGGTCTTATTTTCATAAAATGACACCTGTGTATATGCTGTTGGGCTAGAATAATTATGGTATTGTATACATTTCCCCTTTTTCTATCCTCCAGTAAAACACCAAATTTAATGACATCATAACTTAGAATAGGTGAATTTGAATCATTTTCAGATATCCAATTTTGAAAGGAACTCCAGAAAGTTTTCACATATTCACACTAAAAAAAAAGGTGTTCCAATGATTCAATTTGAGATTCACAAAATGTACAGTCATTTTTTTTTCTAAATTAAATCTCTGTCTAAGAAAATCATTACAGGGGTAAATATCATTTATTATCTTCAGATGGGTTTCTTTAGCCTTGGGTGGAACTGGAAGGGAGACGTATCTGGTTCTGATTTTTTTAATCTCATCCTTTGAAAACTGTTGCAAAATATTTCTCCTTTTCAGTGGGAGTGGAAACAGTGTGTTTGTAACCGCACCTCTTATAATTTTGTTTGTACATTTCTTTTCTGTGAAGTTTAAATCATTAATAAGAGTCAAAGGTAAAATGGCAGTACTTTGTCATATGATAACATACCTTTGATTATTTTCATCAGGGATTGCTCTTGTAATTTCCAAGTATTGTTGCCTGGTGCATGTCATTTTATATTTATTAATAAAGTCAACATATTCAAAAAAGATTTCCTTCTGAATCCATTAAATGTACAACAGACCAGATGTCTTTTTCCAACCAGTCTCCAAAACATAAAGACTTTCTCTTAGACAGAATATACCTGTTATTCCAAAATGAAGAGTTATGAGGAGTAAAGTTATGTTTGAAAGACAATTTCCAACAAAGGAGGATACTTCAAACTTTACAGGTAGCCTTTTTTTGTACGACTTCACTCAAGTGACTTAACTGTCAAAATACGTCATCACTGCATCCACAGGCATTACTAATGGAGAAAAGAAACATGGATCGAAATTAAGACTGCGCATGCGCTGATTCCGTTTCATCTCGCTCCGATGTCTCTGAACAACGGAATATATCCTTTAAAATTAAGAATGAGTACTAGTAAGTGTAGCCCAAAAAAATGTCACCTTAAAATTGTGTCAATTCTTTGCACCGAGCGATTTCGTGGCGAACTATTTTCCTTTGAGCGGAGTCAGAAATGAAAGTGTCAGGACATCACATGATGCTTCTGTACCAATCTAGTTTCCAATTTTTCTTTACAACATCAGCAACTGAAAACAATTCATACTTTTTGTACGGACAACAATTTAATTGATTATTGTAGAGTTAAGAACCCTGGCATTAGTACATTTATATGGATAAGTCCAGCTGAGCCTAACTTCTGCTCCAGACTGGACTACTGGATAATATCTCCAAACCTAATGAACTCACTGACTAACTGTGTTATTCAACTTTCTCCCCTCACTGACCACTGTAAGACACAAGTATGTTTAACACTGGTGGAAAAACAACGTAAGTTTATTAATACTTGGAAGTTAAATAACTCATTGTTATGGAACAAAGAATTTTGCGATCGAGTTATGAGGTTAGAAGAAGAAATTACTGCGATGGAAATGTCAAATGTCAGTAAATGGGAATGGTTCAAATTCCAAATAAAACAAGAAGCAATTGAAATAGGCAAAAAAAAAAAGTTGCTGAGAATAAAAAAAAAAGTACAAAAAGAAATGATAGAAAAAATGAATATATTATGTGAAAAGTCAGATCTTACTTCTGAAGAAAAAGAAATAAGGCAAAATCTTCAAGATCAATTGGATGACATGTATGTAAAAAAACTAAAAAAGCAAAAGGGGCGTATGTAAGATCTAAAGCTAAACGGATTGAGGAAGGGGAAAAAAATTCATCATACTTTCACAGCCTTGAAAAAAGAAGACAAACAAAAAAGATAATAAATAAACTAAAAATTGATGATAATATGATGGAAGACCCTGTTAGAATAATGGAAGAGGTAACAACATTTTATAGTGAATTGTACAAAAGTAAATTTCAGAAAAATAAATGTGATCAATTCTTAAATTTACTTCAAAGTAAGAGTAAAATAAACCCAATATCAGATGTAGACAGACAGAGGCTTGATGAAGTGATTAGAATATCAGAAGTGGAAATAGCTTTAAAACAAATGAAAGATGGGAAATCACCTGGGATATATGAGTTAACCATTGAATTAAACATCTTCTTTTTAATGCTTATTTAGATGTAATAAAAAATGGGCAACTATCACTAACAATGAAAACTGGTCTAATAACTCTCTTACCCAAGACGAACAAAGACAGTGTAAAAGTAGATAATTGGAGACCTATAACGTTACTGTGTAATGATCATAAATTAATTGCCTTGGTATATGCAAATAGAATAAAAAGTCTACTAAATTCTTTGGTAGGGGAATATCAATCTGCTTTTATTAAAGATAGATACAAACAGAACAATATTCGACTAATTATTGATATGTTTGATTACAAATCGCCTCCGAATTCTGAACATTTCTCATTATTTATGGATTTTTTTTAAGGCCTTTGATTCAATGGAGCATGAATTTCTGCTGCAGTTATTACAATTAATGGGTTTTGGAGAAAAGTTCTGTCAAATAATTTGAATATTTTATAATGATAGTTATATTTCCGTACAAAATGGTCTCACACCAAGAATTAATGTGTCATGTGGAATTGGCCAAGGGTGTCTGATTTCACCTAAATTATTCATACTTTGTACCCAACTAATGGCTTACTCAATAATAGATAGTAACGTAAAAGGGATAAAAATTAACAATGTAGAATTTAAATTAAGTCAATTCGCTGATGATACAGTACTTTTCCTAAATGATAAAGCATCTCTCAAGGAATCATTGGATATAATATTTAATTTGTCCCAGGCATCAGGTTTGTGTCTTAATTTTAAAAAGTGTGAACTGTTGCCAATGTATGAATGTTCTGACCTTGAACTGGAAACAATTCCTGTTAAGAAAGAATAAAATATTTGGGAATTAATTTATCCACGAATGTGAAAACAAGAGAAGCTATAAATGTTGATGTAAAAATAGAGATGTTACTAAAAGTCTTAATAATTGGTCGACAAGAGACTTGACCATATTTGGGCGAAAACTATTATCAAAATGTGAAGGTGTATCTAAACTGGTCTGAGTTATTCCCTTTATATCAGTCCTAAAAACATTAGAAAAGTAAACACAAGGCTCTATAAATTAATTTGGTACAATAAAACACATTATATTAGAAAAGAAAACATAATAAAAGACTATGATAAGGGAGGTTTAAAAACCATAGAATTTGAATCAATGGTTGGAATGTTCAGATTAAATTGGATTAAATCATATGTGAATAACCCTAAATTACTGTGGTTCCAGATCCACAAATTGATCTTTAATCAAGTAGGTGGACTGGAATTTTTACTAAAATGTGATTTTGAAACCTCAGAAGTGCCTCTAAAATGATCAGAATACCATAAACAACTTCTGTATTTACTGGAAAATTGCATTCGCTCCAAATTTTCCTCCACATGGCTCCACCTTGTGGAACAACAGAGTCATAACCATCAATAGAAAATCCTTATTTATTCCAAACTGCTATGATAAAGGAATTGTTTTTATAGCTGATATTTTAGATGACCAGGGACATTTGTTATGTTTTTCAGACTTTATTAATAAGTTTAATGTTGAAACTTCAGTAAGAGAATACAATAAAGTGTGCAAAGCAATTCCTGTTGTTCTGCTTAATTTGATTCAAGTATATGTACAGCACTCAAACAGAAAATTATGTTTAGATCAAGTGACATTAAATGATAAGAAGTGCAATAACCAAAAACTAAATGAATTGTTAAAAAACAAATTATTTCATAGATATGATGTAACAATTAAAAAATATACAAATGAAGGCAAACTAATGGAAAGAACTAAATTAAATAAATATATGAAATAAAATAAAATAAACCTAAAATAAAAGAAATGCAATTTAAAATTATAAATAACTATTATCCAGTTGCAGTAACGTTAAATAAAATATTTGGATTTGAGATGGAGTCATGTGTTTTCTGCTCAGAGGAAGAAGAAACAATAGAACATTTATTTTTTCAATGCAAAATAACAAAAAAAGATTTTGGACTGAAGTAGCAAAATGGATTAAAATAGATAAAATGGCTCAATTAAAATTGGAGGAAGTAATATTTGGTATAGAAAATGTGACAAAAGATGTTCTTGAGTTGTGTAATGTTATCATTATTATGGGAAAATATCACATATATAAAGTCAAATGGCAAAATAAAACACCCTCTATTATTATATTTAAAGCTGAACTTCAGTCTTTTCACAATTCCTTGTCAGTATTGAGAAATAAAGATGAAAAAATTGAGATTTGTAATGCAATAAATGTTTATGTACCCTTGTAAAAAATATATATGAAAATAGGACATATGCCTTGTAAAGACATTTTCTTTTTTTAAATTTTGTATGTTCTTATGTTAAGACTTAGGGTAAAAGATGTTATAGAATTTTGCCTCCATACGAGTGTATGTATATTGTATGTATATATTATTAATAAAAAAGAGAAAAAAACCAAATGGACATTTGATGGTGGTTCCACTGCAGATGAGTGACAGTAAGATGTGAAGGTAGGTCTGTGCCATTACAATTAGTGAACAATTAAATACAATAGTAGTGTTCCCTGGTCTGTGGACAACTATAAAAACCACCTTCACCATCATTGATCTAATTTTGTCACAACTGGACATTGTGAACAACCACCATGTAGGCTTGGTCATTTTTGATCTAAAATTATCTGTTTCATTGGATAATTATTCAGGTAAGAATGAGTACAGTACTAGTATAGTTGACAAATCCCTAATATTTGACATGTGCAGTATGCATCTGTGCTGATTTCTGCACTGAACAACTGTGTTATGTAGATTTACGTCCTCTTTCAGTGTGGGAAATGTGACCTGTGTGTGAAGTTATGGGTTATAAAAGTTGTTTTTGGTAGGATTTTAACTTTGCCATGTCCCGTCCACAATGAATATCTTCCTACCCCTTTATTACTCATAAATGAAAGTTGCATGTTTGCAAATGTTGATTTGTGTTAAAAATAGATCTATTGTTGTGCATAAGTGCATTGTCATAATAGTGTGTAGTGTGCAGGTGCTCATGGGGACAGTTCACACACATTATTTACTAGATGTTTAACTCCGTTACCCTGACTGTTGGTGAGCATAGACTAACGCAGCCACATGACAAACCAGGTTAGAACTCTGTTGCTTTACATGTTAAACCCTCTTGTCCATTTCTGACAACAGGGTTTGAATCATCTGCGGGGAGGGGGCGTGGCTTTGGGGATTTATGCCCGGATCTTTTTTTTTTTTTTTTTTTTTTTTTAAATCTTGGCAAAAAAAAAAGTCACCTGTGTACTCCGCTCCAAACACATATTACAACTGATATTTTGGCATCAATCCTATGTCAAAACCCAGATTTCCCTCATTTAATTTTTTTTCTTATTTGACCCCCCCAACCTGCTATAGGGAGTTTATCCATCATACTGTCTATATGTTTATGTCTCTGCTCAGTCAATAACCCACCTCGACCTGACCCAGTTGACCCACACCTTTGTTCAGCTGAACTTTTTGTTCATATAAAACACAACAAATATTATCTATGTATGTATCTAGTATGGTAAAATACACAATAGTCAGATTAACAGCTATAAATCGTGTTTCCAAATAGTACTGACGTGATCAAATAACTGGAAAGTACAATTTTACAGCGTAAACGGAGGTGTCGTGCCCTCTTGTGGTCACATTGTAGAACTGCAGCACGGTTACATTATACAACAATTTCCGGTAAAGAATTTCAAAATACAAATTCAGCGCCAATACATGCAGGGTAGTGGTTAGTCATAAAATACGTACTCGGAATCTTTTTTTAAATTATTTAATTCTTCTTACATGTATTGATTCACTTGTGTGTTGTAGAATGTTATTTTGCCGAATGAAAATACGTTTTCTATTTTGTTGCTGTTGTTGTTTAATCGATTTTGAACGTCCACTCACATGGTGCATAGAGCTGATTATCTTAAATCCACTGTGAAATAAAATAATCCTAAGTAGCCTTTCTTTGGCATGACTACGACTCAACTGTCAACATACGTCATCACCGCATCCACAGGCATTACTTGTTGAGAAGAGAAACATCGATTGAGATCAAGACTGCGCATGCGTATAAGATCCCGCGCTGGCCAGAATCATATAAAATGCTGGGCCAATGGGGAGGTTAAGAAACGCCCTTCTACTTCCGGTCCATGGGTACTTAACTCGCCAAAAATATTTAATTGGAGTGAATGGAGTGAGTCAAACTAAATTCTGGTTCTGTTTGATAAGTGCTCTGAAATTCACTTATGATAACTGTTAATAAGAAATGTTTGATGTGGCATCGGCAGCTCACCTGTTTTTTATGGACAGCAAAGGTGATGTTAGGTTTTATGTGGACTAAGTTTTTTTTTAATGTAACAAACAAACATCTACAAAACAGGACAACAAAGACAATCCATAAAGTTGATGCATAAAAAATATTAATAATAAAAAAATAACAAATAAAGGAAATAAAATAATTCAATTATTACTTCCTGGGCTCAGATTAAAAGACAAAGCAGAAAACAAACTATAAAGGCGTACAACATTCTTAGATTTGACTTTTCCCAAAGAGTCCAAAAAGATAACAAGTTCCTTCAACAAAACCTGGAAATGAGGTGTGACAGACATGAATTTACATTTATGAATGAAGTATTTTACAAGTATAATAATATTGTTGACTTGAAATTCAGTTTTTTTATCCTCCAACACAACACCAAATTGAATATTATCATAACTTAAGGGAGACAAAGACAAATTATTTTCCAATAACCATTGATAAAGAGTTTTCCAGAATCTATCAGCGATGTTACATGAGAAAAAAAGGTGTTCCTGAGTTTCAATATTCTTTTTGCAAAATGTACATTCATTAACATCAACATTAAATTTAAAGCACAATAATTCTTTACACAGATAAATATCATTTATTGTCTTAACGTCACTTCTTTAACTTTCAGTGAATAGAACATTTCACATAATTCCATCTAAGCCTCTTAACAGTAGATGCATCAGTCGTGTATCTTTTTATTACATATCGTCTTTTTAAGGGTGATGGGAAACATTCTTTGGAAAGTAATGATCTTAGAATTTTATTCCTGCTACATTTATCAGATAAAAAAAGACAATCTTGAATAAATAAAGGGTACATTCAGGGTATTGTTGATTCATAAACTAAATATCCTTTGATTGTAGCTATAAGAGTTTGAGGTTTTGCTTTAACCACTTCATTAAATAATTCTCTGCTACAGTTTCAATTATACTTGTTCCTAAATTCTGTCAATTCTAATATATTGCCTCTGTCATCCAATAAGTGTAGGATGGACCAGATACCCTGGTCTGACCATTCTTTAAAGTAAAAACACTTCTTATTTATTCAAATACATCTATTATTCCAAATCAGTGTATTGTGAGGAGATAAATTATGTTTAATATCATTTTACAATAATGGAGGACCTGTTGGTGAAATTTGGAAAGTTTGACTGGCACTTTACTTATTTCAAAATCACATTTCAATAAAAATTCTACACCCCCAAAATCCAGAAACAACTTTGTAGGAAAATTAAACCAAAAAAGTTCATAGTTTATGATAAAGTTCTGCAGCCACTTCAGCTTTAGTGAACCATTCATATGATCAAAATCAATCCCATTCAAACCTCCTTCCTCCAAACATTTAATAACATCATTCTTCCTAATATAATGATGTGTATTTTTACAAATAAAATGACAATTGTTTATATTAATAATCTTAATTATACGCTCAGGGATGTTCAAAGAGTATGTTGGTAAATTAACCTTGATAGACCTTTCATTTTTGATAGTAAAATTCATCCAAAAATAGACAGGTCCCTTTGTAACCATATATTCAAAATCATTTGACTTTTTTTCAGAGTGTTCTCAAAGTTAGCCTTCTCTCTATATTTCAAGTCCTTACACACTGTAATTCCTAAATATTTGACTTGTTTTTTGATTGGAATACCTTCAATAGATGTTAGAGGTTGATCATGAATCACCATCAATTCACATTTATTTAGATTCAACTTAAGACCAGAAGCTTCTGAGAAGGAGGAAATAATTTTTAGATCTTTTGGTATTTGAGCAGCATTTCTTCAAAATAAACTTGTATCATCTGCCAGTTGACTTACAATTAAGGGACACCCCATAACATTTAGCTGAATGACACCCTCACTATTTTTGAACATAATAGCTCAAATTTCCGCCGCCATAATAAAGATCAGAGGAGAGGCAGGACCACCTTGACGAATACCCCTCCTCACCTCAAATCTACTACAGGTACCGAATGGTAATGATATTGAACTATTGATGTCATTATAAAGCATATTGATGATCTCTCTGAAGCCATCACCAAAACCAAAGTGTCCAAAATAAAAGGCTGTTCCACACTATCCAATGCTTTGCAAAAATCTCAAAATAAAATGAAAGCATCATCTTCAATTCTATCACTATAATCCAGCAAATCCAACACTAGCCTGACATTGTTATGGATGGAGCGTTCTTTAAGGAACCCACATTGTGTTTCACTGATCATTTGTGCCATACCTTCTTTTAATCTATTAGCCACAATATGAGCAACCAATTTATAATCAATATTAAGTAGTGTAATAGGTCTGAGATTCTCCAAGTACTTTTTATCCTTGCCCGGTTTGGGAATAAGTGTTATTAACCTTGTTTCATTGTGGGCATTAAGGACTTATTCATGAAGCATTCACATATAGACAAAAAGAACTATTCTTTTATTTCATTCCAAAAGAATTGATAAAAACTGGATGATAATCCATCCTGTCCAGGTGCTTTCCCTAAACTAAGTTTTTTCATCGTATTATCCAATTCATACATTTCAATTTCAGCATCACATAGTTCCTTAAAATCACTACTGATTTTGGGGATTTGCATTCATGTGACAAGTGTACCATGTGAAAGAGGGTTTTCCCCAAAACTGGAGAGGTGATAACGAAGAAAAGAAATGGTTTGCACTTCTTAAATAAAAACCTTGAAATCTAAGTCATGCATATTTCCATGTGTTCATTGTATTTTAATGTAGTTTCATTTATTCATTTAGCACATATCAGTAGCTCAATGGTGCAGGGATGGAACAAAGCCCAATGGGCTTGTACAGGAGTTCCACCCTTAACACAAATTATAATCAACTTAGATGAATAAAGTTAACAAATAAACTTTGAAAATCAGGAGAAAAAGTAGAAAATAAAAGAAGAAAAAACATTCATAATTCAAGATATGCAAGATATACAGATGAAGAAGAAGCAAATAAAGTAGTAAGGCAGTGGAGAGGGCAGGAAGTGACTAACTGTGCACTAGATGTTTTTTGAGCTGCTTTCACAAGTAATTCTGAAATTTCTGAAACCTAGCAATCATAGAAGAGGTCTTTTGACCTTCTCGCTTTTTATGAATACACTAATCAGTCATTTTGTTTTGGCAATGAGACTGTTGGGCGGGGTGAGGAGGCCACACCTCACAGTGGTAACAGCCAAGACAAATTGGACAGACAGGTTCTTCATAAAAGCCAAGGCAGATACCTGAAAACTCTATTAGAGTGTGTGGGGGAGGGAGGTACAGCTTGTTACGACCCAGTCTAGGGGTACTGAGTGCAACATAAACGCCCACTCCTCTCCCACTAGCAGCAGGATTAATACACAAAAAAAATAACAGAAAACAGAGGATAAATTTCAAAGGTTTTAATTACTAATTACTGGACCAAAAATCACAATCAAAATAAACCATTACCTCAGGGAGAAGTAAGAAATAAAAGGAAAACAACAAACAAAACCCCCTTATAAATGAAATGCAACTAGTCTACCTCTAAGAAAATAATATATTTACACAGCTAACTAAACTTCCTAACGGAGAAACAGGAGAAAACAAACACACTCAGTTACTCTCCCCTACGTTACCCAAAATACCTACACACATAAATCTACTAAGTCTCAAATTCTCGAACACGCTGTCAAACTGTCTGGTAGTGAAGGAGGAGAAGGACTCCACCAGGGTGTTTTCCCTCCCTCTTATACTGATAGCTCTCAGCTCTGGCCAACTGCCATCCACCACTGATTGGAGGGGCTCCTCCTCCCATTTCAGGCTTGTGCGCCCCTCCGGTTGCTGTTCTAATCAGGACGCACTTCACCTGCGGCCTTTTGAGACGGGAGGCGGAGAGAGAGAGAGAAAGCGAGAGGAGAAACTCTCTGCTCCATAACAAATAATATATATACACAGCAAAATGACACAGTCATAACACCCCCCCACCTAAGATCAAGCATTTCTTCCCCAAGAGAAATTTTTGATCAACCAAACTCCACCCTAGACAATGCCTCTGCCACGACGTTGTCAGCACCCCTGATGTGACGAACATCTACATTGAAATCCTGCAACAGCAAGGACCAGCGCATAAGCCGTTGGTTGTTATTGCGCATGCGCGAGAGGAAAACGAGCGGATTGTGGTCTGAGAAAACCACAACCGGCTCGGGGCTTGACCCAACATACACCTCAAACCGCTGCTCGTTGTGCGTCAAATTCTCCTATTCACCATCACACGGGATCAAAGTGGCAATCACAGTCCAAATGGAGCCATCGCCCACACGTTTGGCCCCCTTCGTAAATGTTGTCTAAACATCCACAAGATTTGAAAAGAATCTGCCTCGTGGTACACAGTGTGTGCAATATTAATGTACATCATCTGTACATGTGTAAATTGTCCTTACATTAAATGACTATTCTTCCATCTCTATGGTAACAGAAGGGTCTTGGTCCTCAACCAGACTTCCTTCCTCAGAGCAGTCTTCTGGTTCCTCCCACATCTCATTTGATAAAAAGGGGTTCCGGGACTCACTTCTATTCTTCAAGGGGAGGAAGTGGCCATTTACACAGCAAAATGACACAGTCATAACAAGCTT